>QRFJ01003567.1:85000-398274 GCA_006176705.1 Cocos nucifera
CTGCGTTTGACAACCTAAAAACTAGTTTTTTAGAATGTCTCCAATGGACAGAAAAAATAGATAATGGCTAGTTTCGCTTCTCCATTGGTTTAATTCCTCTTGAAGTCATTTTTGAAGATATTTAAGTAGGGAATTCAAGTAGAGAATACAAAAATTAAAAAGAAAGTGCATTTAAGAGAGCTTTTAAGTCCAAACCTTCTACACTTTCAATTCACTCATAAAGAGAGGATAAAAGCTTTAATTGATTGAGCTACCAATTAAGCAAACACCATCCATTCAACCCTATCTCAAGCATCAAAGGAGAAAGTCAAAGTATTTAAAGAGCTTTATTAATGACTTCCTTTGCACTTCATTGAGAATTTTCTTTAAAGCTTTAAATTCTCATTATTTTTGTAATTAATCTTTGATTTGTTTCAAGTTTCTTGAAATAAAAACTTGGAGGAAAAGGTTAGTCCAAGCCTAGAATTGGACAAGTGTATTTGACTAAGTTAAAACATACTTATTTAGAAAGATTTTGGATGGTGAGCTAGTGCAAAATCAATTGAGTTGATTACGAGACCAGATAAAATAATTAGATTATAATCTCTAAGATAATAGTATAATTTCCAAGTGAGATTTTTAAGAAGTAGATGTAGGTGCAGGGTTTGATACCGAATCACTATAAATTTTTTATGTTTATAATTGTGCTTCTTTAAATACTCTTGTTCCCTACTCAATAGTTTATTTTACTACATAAAAAATCTAATTCACCCCCCTCCCCAGGTTGCTATCTCTAGGAAACATGATTGAATATTGGGACAAATAATCCATCTCAAGGATTGCCTCAGTAGCGAGATGATCGGTCACCATGTATGGGTTTATAGATCAGTTGAAGAATTTTGGACTTGCATAGATCAAAGCAGTGAAAGATGCTTTGTAGTCACTCAAATTGGGGATTTACATCGAGGTAGTCCAGAGTCTTCTAGCAAGCCTTTGTTTATGAGAATATTCTGGTGATTTGTTACCATTGTGGTTAAATCTACTATAAGAACAATGACTGTCAATTTTTCTTGCCTCTTTGAACCATGGAAACTTTGTCAGCCAATGGAAGAAAGCCCCTAAATTAGGTTGTAGAAGATTAGAAGGTAGAGGTGACATGCTTTAATCCTATCTTTGGCCCCTATGAGAAATGTATTTTAAAGCCAATCATTTAGATTATAAATGGTTGAGCAGTATGTATTTTGTACTTGAATTGTATAAATGAATAAAATTATTTTTCTAATTTTTCATCACTCTTGTGCATCTTTCTGTAATGAATTCTACTATGATAAAGTCCTTAGGACTATTTAGACTCGATAAAGGAGGATTTATTGTTTAGTCCTTAAACTTGTTCGCAATCAAATGATACATTATTACCTAGGATGACAACGTATCAAGTGTAGGTTGTTGTATGCCATTAGTGTTGGTTGTTCTTTTAACCAAGAAGTATGGAGATACTGTTATGGCATGCAGGTGAAGTGTAGAGATATATTTCACTGAACATAACCCAACTGCGAAGCTCTCTGCTATCAAGAGTTGCTCGCAAAGGATATGGATATAAGTGTTCCTTAGATCTGAGATCACCATGGTGACTTGCAAGCAACTCACTGCACTTAGGTACCAGACTACTTGAATTTTTAATTCAGTGACGAAAGACTACTGGGTGCAGTCAAGTACTTGTGAAGTCGGTATGTGAGTCAAGATGGAATTGATCCCTCCAAGTGTTGGAGTAAGTGCATCACTATATTTTAATTTAGTAAAATCTCAGTCGGGATAGTTCATTCGATGAACACTGAATTTTAAAATATACTGTACATGATTTTTCAGGGTTGACAGTTAAATTTTAGGTTGTCTTTTAAGCATTAAAGTCAAGGAGATGAATTATACGGTAACCATATGCCACAGATTTGAAGATGTTGCATTGCGACTATTCGACCTATCTAAATATCGGATATTATTGCTAGATGGTCACATCGATTGGTATAAAAAATTGATTCATGTGCTATCGGCTTAGGGTTCGAACCTATGGGATCATACACAATAGGAGTTTCTACCTGATCTAATGGCTGATCAAGAGTTATAATGGTCTGAAACTATGTAGTCAAGAGTCCCACTAGATTGAAACTTTATGACCAGAAGTTTCACACTAGTGGGACTCTATGGTTAAGAGTCTCATACTAGTAGAACTCTATGGTTAAGAATCCCATTAGACTGAGACTCTACCTTTATGGATCCCATAGGATTGGAATTTGAAGTTCTACTCATCTAAGACTCTTTGATCAAGAGTTCCACTAGTCTTTGACTTTATAATCATGAGTTTCATTCATTTAGGATACTGAGTTCAAGAGTCCCACTAAATTGGGACTCTTCAAGAGTTTCATATTGATGGAACTCTATTATCCAGACACCCATCTGATTGGAACTCTATGCTTATTGAAGGATTAATTAGTAATTTAATTGCTAATTAACTTAATTTGATTAAGTGATGAGGATTTGATCAAATCCAATCAAATTGGATTTGATTGGGTTTGACCCAATTAGGTTATGTGATGACCTAATCGCTATGGAAGATTCAATCCTAATTTGATCTGGACCTAGACATAATTAATTTTTAATTTAATTAGGATTTAATTGGTTTGGATTAAGTCTAATTTGATTAGGTTTGACGTAGTCTAATTTGGTCCGGTTAAATTGGTTTGGTTGAAACAAATTTGAATGGATCAAATTATATTTGAATTTTAAACACCCTTCTCCCTACGCCATCCCACTTTGACCATGCCCTCTCTCACACAAATTTAGAATTTGCATGAGAGTTTTCCATGCCTAGAAGAAGTTTGCGCCTTTCTTCTTTTCTCACTTTGACCTGGTCCAAGTGTTGGACCGGTTCAAACCAAGTTGAATTTTGAATTCAACTTTAAATGGTTTGAATTTTCTCCCCTTATCCATATCTGCTTCCCATGCACTCTTTTGGTTTTCTCATGCATATTTTTGTGTGTTCTCAGAGTGGATGCATAGAAGGAGAGTCTTTTTGCATGTCAAACTCCTATGGTGGGTGTTGGGAAAGGGATAAGGACTTGCTTGAATTTTGAATTCAAGCAAGTGGTTCAAACCACTTAACCTCCCTCTTCTTATCCATCTCATGCTAATTTTTCTCTGAATTTGTCGCCAAATAAAATGGGATGATGCTAAGGGCACGCGTGGGTGTGCGTAAGGAGTTTCTGAGAGAGAAATCCAAAAGAGGGTGCAAGTTTTGGGCATGGAAAATTCCAGGGAGAGAGGGTTAGTTTCTCATGCACCTACTTTTGTTTCTCATGCCAACTATTTTATTTTTTTATTTTTGGATGCCTACTTTAGATATGATCTAAGTAGTTTTCTCTATAGAGAGGAAAGTCCTCTATCCATGAAAATTTGTTTCACGATAAAATTCTAAATAGAGAAGGCGTGAGAGCATTTTCAAGGCATCAAGATTTTTTGGATGTATGAAATCCTAATATTAGATTTTTGGGTTCGGATGGAGAGATAGAGTACAGTGAGTGCCCGATTACCATCAAATTTTAGACACCACCTTGTCATCCTCCATACTACACCATTTGATCTTTTTGAGCATCCAGGAGACCAAGAGAAAGGTGATCGATTGGATCGATCGAGATCAACCGTCAAAGATTCCGACGAGGAGAGCTAGCACTTCAGTGGAGCTAATCGGGATCAAAAGCTCCATGTAGACCAACCATAGAGGTAAGATAAGTATGCAGCTGTAGCATGATGCCAGATCTTCTTTCGATGGATTCAGATCATGGAGATCAGCTACCTGCGCAAAAGTATTATTTACGAAACATAAATCGGTTAGCAAATATGATTTGCTGATTGATCGCATTTAAATTTTTAATTATATATTAACATATCTAGATTCTGAGTAGAATTTTATTGATTAGATCAATACATGCAGTAAATTAATTTTAGATTAATTTAGCTTTTGCTACTATTTAATTCAAAAATATTTTAAAAAATGCATGCTTTAAACCTACTCGATTTTCATCAGCCTAGTCATGGCGAAGGTCTAGCAGCCCAAGGTTTTCAAGTGGAATCATGATTAAGGAAGGAGACCAAATCAATCTCTAACTCGTGGGGTCATAGATCATCCCAATTTCGGCCAAGATCCTCCCCTGAATCAGCCAAGTTCACTGGGTTTGCCTCTAGACTTAGACAAGGGTGGCCCAATGAAGGACGTGTGGATGATTAAGGGAGCAAGTAATTTTTCTTTTGGGTTTAGTTCCATGTTTGAGCCTTTGATGGAGCTACACTCAGCCTAGGGTCTCAAGCCCAAATGCGATGATAGGTGAAAAAGGCTCAAGTCCAACTAATCTCAAATGTGCCAGAAGTCGATCATTACTAAAGATAAGACTGGGCCAACCTAGTTTGGAGATGATGAAGTCAGATCCATGGGATAGAATCCTCCAATTGATTCAAGAACAACATCGATGGGGCTTGGCATCTCAATGCGATCGAGTCTTGTCTCCAATCCTTCTTCTTTGAAGATCTAGCAACTGATAGAGATCTTTTTTGACTCCTCATGATACAACTAGGAGCAGACGGAGGTGAAGCTGGTTTGGCAAAGAGGGGGTGGCTCATGAATGCACCTCTGCTAGTAAGCCAATTGGCCAGACTACATATAATTTCATCTCAGGGGACCATAGCAAGGTGTCTTTGACTCCGACCAAGAAGGATGCTCCACCAGTGGAGGCCATGGCAGGGGGATTGGCAGTTCATCAGGCGATAGGTCCGCCTCAGGATCATGAGGGGGTGGTTTGTCGGATCAAGAAAGCATTGAGCCATGGTGTAGATGGGCCAGAGCGAAAAGATATTGTGCTAGGCCTAGTAGTGGTGGATGGTGAGCCTATGCAGCGAACCCTCTAACCTTCACTAATGAAGCTCTTGTTGTGGAATTATAGGAGAGTTGGGAAGCCTTTCTTCTCAGGTGCATTTGCTAGATTAATTGCATTACATAACCTTAAGGTTTGTGTGCCTTTTGAGACTCATCTCTCTTGTAGAAGTCTTCACCATCTTTGATGGTGGATTCCTAGTTTGTGGGATTTTTATGCAGTTGAGTCTCAAGCATTATTTGATTGGATCATAGTTGTGTGGAGCTTGGGCTTTGCTTCCTTTGATGTTTTCCACTATTATATCCAAAATACTGAAATGGTCATATTTGAACCTAATGAAATATCTTGGCTTCTATCGGCTGTGTATGCTAGCATGGAGTATAGGCAGTGCTAGCATTTGTAGGATGAAGTGTCCAATTTGATCCAGTAAGATTTGCCCCTTATGGTGGTTGGGGATTTCAACTACATTATTGGCCCTCAAGATAAAAGAGGAGGTCGAGCCTATTGTGACAAGATTGAGATCCGTTGAGTTTCAAAATTTTATTGAGCCGAATAGGTGGGTTGATCTTGAACAAGTGGGTTAATCTTGGCTATATCAGATCTAAATTCACTTGATGTACTAATCAATTGGTTGGGACCAGAGTCTGGGAGTGAATGGATAAGGCATTAGTGACTCGAGCTTTGGTCTAGCTATTTTTCAATTATTAGGTACACTATCTCCCCCACACTGCTTTTGATCACTGTCCTTTTGTTGATTACGATTAAAATTTATTATAATTGTCCCCCCTCCTCTACTGCACATCCCTCCCCATGCCGTCCGATGTGATAGGACATTATTTATGATGTATGGAGTATACTGATTTGGGGTGATGCAATGTACTGGATTATCCAAAAGTTGAAGCTAAGTGAAGGCTTCGAATGTTGCCCTGGAGGAGGTCAGCAACATCTTTAGAAGGCTTAAGGAGGTGCAAGCTGCCATTATGAAAGTCCAAGCCAAAAAGACCAATAGATGGACTTTCTAATGAGGAGTTGGTTGACCTGAGATTTATGTTGGCCACTTAAAATTCTTTTCTTCGGCAATAAGAGACCTTCTAACAACAAATATCTAGGATTCAATAGATCAAGGAAGGAGATGGCAACAAAATTTTGGCCGACTTAGGATAATGCATATCTACTCTATCATCATGGCCTAACAACCTGACTATTGATGAGAAAAATATTTTCCTCACCTCTTAGGTGTCGGCTAAGGAGATCAGAGATGCCATTTAGTCTAGATTGTGGACAAGGCCCCTAGTCTTGATGGTTTTCTGCCCATGTTTTATTGCAAATATTGGACCATTGTTCATCAGGAGGTGGTGGTAGTCATTCAATTGATTTTATGTATGATGGTGATGCCTAGGAGTTGGAAGAGGATTTTTGTCACTTTGATCCCGAAGAGAGACAAGGTGCATCTGAGTCTGGTACTTTTAGCTTATTGGCCTCTGCATCTCTTTGTATAAAGTCATTGCTAAGATTATGCTGAGGAGAATGTAGTTGATGTTGCTGTGTCTAACTAGCCAAGAGTATAATGCCTTTATTAGATGATATAGAATTTCAAACAATATACTTCTTGCTAAGGAGTTTATGCAAATCTATTGAGGGCCCCTTGCCACCAGTCTTATGACAATTATGCTTGATATGGAGAGGGGTTATGATCATATATGCTAGGACTTCTTGAGATATTCCTTAGAGTAGTTTGGATTTTTTGAGGTTTGGATCGGATGGATCCTTGGCTGTGCTCGTAGCTCATCCTTTGCTATTCTCATCAATGACAATCTGATGAAGTTTTTTTTATTCAATGGTTAGCCTTCACCAAGGTTGTCCTCTCTCCCCATACTTGTTTATTATCTATGCTGATGCTTTGTTTAAAATATTTTAGGTGGCAATCCATAATCAAACTCTGGAGGCCTATAGTCCAACAACAAGTTTTTGGTTGTTGTCGCATCCTTTTTTTATAGATGATTGCTTGTTCCTAGCTCAGGCCACTAGATAAAATGCAGTAGTCATTAGGAGGATTATGGAGGACTATTGTACAACCTCTGATCAAAAGGTGAACCTCTTCAAGTTAGCTGTCTAATTTAACCCTAAGATCAAACATCAGCTAAAGATAGAGATCAGGGACATGTTGGAAATTGCGAAGCAAGATGGCTCTTGGTGGTATCTCGGTGCTCCCATCACTAGCTAGAGGCTTAGGAGGGCTGATTGAGGAGTGTTGGAGAGAGTTTACGATTAGTTTGAGGGGTGGCAATCGAGGTCTCTTTCCATAATAGGGAGGATCATTTTGGTTATATTGATGCTCAACTTTATTCTAGCCTACCCTTTGACCATCACCTACTTGCCAAAGTCCTATTTGATTTAGCTTAAGTAGAGATTCTAGAGCTTCTAATCGAGCTCTTAGGGTGAGGTCAGGAGAGTGCAGTTAGTGGTGTCATATGCAATGTGCTAGCCACTTTGGGAGGGGGCTTGAGCATTCAATCTTTGACAATCAGGAGAGAGGCATTACTTGCTGGCATGCAACCTTTGATAATTAAAAGAGAGGAATTACTTGCTGGCATGCTGCGAGGATTCCTTGAGCCTACTAGCTTGTGGTCATTTGTGACTTGGGCCAAGTATAGCCTAGAGACCTCTGATATTTATTTTTGATTGGGCTAAAATTGTGCCTTCCTATGCAGAGAGATTTGTGCTCATGCTTAGATAGTGCTGGCTAGCATCGGATGGTCTATAGAGGATGGTCAGTTGATTAAAGTGCCGAAGGATGCTTGGATTGTGGAGTCGCCTTTGATGTAGTGGCCGATCATGCTTAGCTAGGAGATTGGTGCAGACATGAGGGTTTGTGACTTATGGATCTCGGGTGAGGGCAGGTAGAACACTATCTTTATATCTCAGTTGTTCGGTGAGCGGCTAGCTTGTAGATTATTGTCCATGGCTATACCTAGGCATGAGATCCTAATAGGAGAATATGGAGATTCACTTGCAGTCCAGGAGTGAGAACTAGAGATTTGTATAAGCTCTATAGAGGCACTTTGAGTTAGAGGATTGATTGTGCTTGGGTGTGGAAAAACTTGGAGTTCATCTTAGAGTTGCACTATTTTCATAGGTGGCATAGGGATGCATTCCTTCTAAAGGTTGTTAAGTAGGAGAGGGCCAAGTGTCCTCTTTTTGTAACTACCACCCCATTAAGAAGGAGTCTATTGCACATGTTTTATTCTATTGCATGATGGCTCTTCTAGTCTGGAGGATCTTTGATACGCCAAGGGTGATTGTTTAGTTGGCTATACTGGTGGAGACTTATCTCTAGTATTTGAAGGAACACGTAGAGTTTCACCTTATCCACAAGGCATTTAGGTCGCTTATGTGACATATTACATTTGGCTCTTGGGTCTTTAAGAGCATCTGCTAGTCACCAAAATTTACTCTGGAGCATGCTCTTTTTGATCAAGTTGCCGAGATTACTCACTTGTCTACCTTCGAGGATTCTTTGATAGCGAGTGACACTTAGGGCTCTTCTTAATTTAGTAGTGTGACTTGATTGACCTTCATCACTTAGGAGGCCCCACCCCCTTGCTTCCTCAAAGTGAATTTCAACATGTGTAGGATGGAGGTCAAAGAGATGGGGCAGGCTTTGTAATAAGAGGCCCAAACTCTAGATTCATCATTACTGGAGGTAGGTAGATTTTTTATGTCACCATACCAAGTGCAGAGCTACAAGTGACTCAGGAAGGGATTCTGTATATGAGGCTTGTTCTCAGAGTTGAGTCCATCATCCTCGAGAGTGACTCCATAATGGTTGTTCGACGAGCCGTGAGGTAGTGGCCTTTAGGGGATGAACACCATGTGGTGCAGGACATTTGGAGGATGGATGGGAGCTGCCACATTTTTCAAGTAGTGCATATCTATCGGAAGCCAAATAGTATTGTACATATGATTGCCTCATTTATTGTAGAGCATTTAGGTGGATTGAACCGACGTCGGGGTCTACCGATGTATGGCCTGCACCGCCTTCATGAGATCATGAACCTGTTGGATTAGCAGGTTGAACTGCTCCACATCCACCATGGTTGCAGGTGGAGCTTGAGTTGTCAGAGCTGAAGCAGGAGTGGATAGATCTGGATGGGATCTGACTGTAGAGGCCGTTGATCATCGGATCAAAGCTTTCCTGGAAGGTATTTTTTTTTTCAGAAAGAACTCTAGAGAGGAAGAAAAGAGATCGCTACTGAGCAATCCTTTAAGAATAAGAAAATCTCAAAAATAGAGGGCCCTTCCTCTAGTGCCAAATCTATTGGTGCAGAATCTAATCGACGTCGGATCAAGCTGGAGCTAAAGAAGAGGTCGCCGTCGGTGACCTGTAAAATAAAGTCCCATCCAAAGTTCATAGTGGTGGCTCTGATAGGATCCTCCGATGATCAAATTAGCTCTTCTGATCAATAGAAATGAAGTGCTCAAAAAAGAGTTCAGCAGAGTTTCGAAAAGAAGAAGAGAGCTTAGAGAAAACATATCTGGAGGATCTCTTTTTAGGGACGAAGCCTATAGCGGATTAATAGTAACAGCCATACCATTCAATAGTGGGCTGCTAGGGGCCGCATGGGATTTAGTATGGAGATGGAGAGGTGTCGCCTGTAGTAGACTGATAGTGACAGTCATAACGTCCATCGAGATTTAATAGTCGAAGTTCGGAGAAAGCAGACATTGGTTGGTGAAGAACTTTAACATATATCAATTACAGAGGAGTTCGAACTCCTAAAGAAAATACGGCTACAGAGAATCATCCGGGAGGAATGCTAGTTAAAATCTGGAAGTAATCCACTGAAGAAATCCAATTGAAGGAGAAGTTCGGAAAGAGTTTGGCTCCTGAAGGTATCTGACTGAAGGAGAAGTTCCAAAGGAGTTCGACTTTTGAAGGAATCCGACTGAAGAAGAAGTCTGATGGAGTTCGGCTTCTGGAGTTATCCGATTGAAGGAGAAGTTTCGAAGAAGTTTGGCTCCCGAAGGTATCCGACTGAAAGAGAAGTCCCGAAAGAGTTCGGCTTTCAGAGGTATTCGACTGAAGGAGAAGTTCGAAAGAAGTTTGGCTCCTGGAGGAATCTGACTGAAGGAGAAGTTTGGTGGAGGAATCCGACTGAAGAAGAAGTCCAAAAGGAGTTCGGCTCTTAGAGGAGGTCAGCCGCTGGAGGAGTTCGACTGGGGTTCGACCGCTGGAGGAGTTCGGCTGGGGTTCGGCCATTGGAGGAGTTTCAGCTGCTGGAGGAGTCGACTGGAGTTCGACCATTGGAGGAGTTCGGCTGGGATCCGACCGTTGGAGGAGTTTGGCTATGGTTCGATCGTTGGAGAAAGAATTCTCGATCAAAACTCTTTCGTGATTACTAGTTGCATTAGGCTAAGCATCATACTCGACTTCGGTAGAAGTAGAGTTTATTCCCAATAATTTTGATTTGATTCCTTTGTCTCTTCATGACATTTTGTTTTTGATTTCCTTAGATATATTTATTAGATATATGTGCCCTAAAAGTCTGAATTGGTTGACACATGTAATACACTTCTAGGGGCAAAATTATAATTTTGACTATAATCAATAAAATAGGTTATTTTCTATCACATATGTGTATTCAGTGTCTGTGATACATCCTTTGAGTTAATGATAATGATAATTCATATTTTTAAGAGTTCAAAATTTAAGACATGAATAATCATTATTAACTCATAAAATGCTTTCGACCATAGGATCATCACGAGGATGGTGATTGATCCAGAAGGTTGGTGTACAATCGCTTCTCTTTAGTAGATGAGTCTTGAGTCTACGGTGTGGAGACACCGGAGCGAGAGTACAGGTACTCGTTAGAGAACGAGGGCACTGAGCGTGACCACCTCGAGTAGTCATTAGGAAGTCTACCTTCTCATTAATGACTGACTCGATGCTGCAGTAGTGTGTCTGGTTCTTTGATCTGAGGTGCATCGGCAGTTCACCTTGAGGGTGTTATAGTTTGACTACACCATTACTCGATCTCCTAGCCATATGGAATCCTGAGGTGTATGTTGGCTATAGCATGTTCATTGTAGGAACTGGATAGCATCAAGATGGAATCTATCTACCTCGGTGGTAGAGGAGCAGCCCTATGATGATCATGAGAATCAAGTCCAGAAGCCCATGGCCATGGCAGAGTGAAATAATAGAAAGAGTTTCTATTTAGATTTTCACATCGGACTTCGAATCGAATGATTACATCATATGACAGAAGACTAGGGTTTGACGAGTTCACCTTAACCCTAATCTGATCGGGGCTCAAGATAGAAGAACTTAATCACACAGGTAGCTGCACCAAGAGGTTCGCATTCAGCTCTGATGGGTTGCCACCATATACTGCTAGGTGTCACTGGTGGATTTTGGGAGCAATTAGAATGATTTAGATGATCGATCATTCTAGCTGTTCGAATCAGAAGAGTTCTGATCCATCGAAAGGAGTTTCGATGATGTCGATGATAGAGATCATGACATATCCCATTACCATACAGAACTGAACCTAACTGGATCACACAAACAAAAGTTTGAATCTGGTGATCATCAATTGAACTAATCTAGTTTAATTGATCTGAATGAGATTCAATTAGGTTCAAAAAAATCATGCTAGCACTCGATTGAACCTAACGTTCTTCTTTTACTATCATAAATAAGTTGTCCTGACTGAGCCAAAGGAGTTTGTGCTCATTCAGAGGCCTTCACTTAGTCTGACTGGAGCCTGTCCAGATCAGAAAAGGGTTGTCTTATTTTGTAAGACAATACCTGCCATTTTTGGTCACCTGTCATTTCTCATCCTTTGACTTTGGTCAAAAATTGACCTTTGACTGGTCAAACATTGACCATTGATACTTTGACTTTTATCCACATGTCATGCACCTATTGGAGGGCTGGTGAGGCTTGTCCCCCTACCAGAACTTGGTAAGGAGGAGGGCGCACGCCACCCTTGGCGTGTGCCCAAGTTGGAGGCACCTAGGAGTCCCTGTTGGACAGGGACTCCATCTTCTTTTTGGATTCCGATTAGAGTTCTCCTAAGAACCAAGTTTGACTGGTCTTAGGCACCATCTAAGGAGGAATCCAGGGGACTCTATTCCCACCAATCAGATTTAGATCTGATTTCACAAAGAGTTATGATTGGTTGGGAAGAAGAGGAGTTGGATCACAGATAGTCTATAAATAAGACCCTGCGCCCAACTCAAAGAAGATTGGAAAGGAATTCAATTCCCATGCCCCAAGGCCTCCTCTCCCCTCTTCCTCCATGCCAAACCCACCTTCTCCCTCTCCTCTCCATGTCCAAAGTGGTTTGGACCTTGCTTGGTGCAATCCAGATGAAGAGAAAGGCGACTGAAAGCTAGAAGGCTGCGCTGTTGCAAAGGACAAACTGCTGATCTTCGAAAAGGAGTTTTGAAGATCCTCCAAGATCAGATCCAGATCTAATTTTTGGAGAGATGTGATAGAGAAGAAGAGGATCTCTAGATCCAGCCTGAGTGGATATCGGTAGAGGCCAGGCACTTGCGTGGCTAGATCCAGAACCTTCCGCTGCTTACAGGATCATCAACGGATAATAGGATTATCCACTTTTCAAGATAAATTAAATTTAATTTAATTTATCTAAATTTTATTTTTATTTTATTAGAATAATAAGAATTAGATTTAAAATATTTCAAGATCTGATTAGATTAAAGAAAAAAAATTTTGAAAAATATATCTCTTGATTTGATCAGATCTGAACGAATCTGGTCCAAAAAATCAGGATTTTTTCTTCAACTGGTATCAGAGCCAAGGTTCTAAAAGTATTTTAATCTAATTTTAAATTTATTTTAATTAAAAAATAAGTAATTTAGATGTCACATGAGATGTGATCAGATCTAAAATTAGAAAAAATTAAAATTAAATGATTTGGATCTAAGATTAGAAAATATGCATGACTAGTTCTAAAATAGAATAGTTCTATAGAATAGTCTTGCATGTTTTAATTTAATTTGATTAAATCATATTTTAGATCTATTTATTTACTATTTTTTGATATTATAATTATTATAATAATATCTAAAAAATAGTAAATAAAAATTATTTAATTTTAAATATCATATGAGATATGATTGATGCATGTCTAGACTAGTTGTAGAATAGTTCTACATAGTTATCTAGATTAGAATTTATTTTGATTTGATCAATTTAAATCTAATTTTTTAGATTATTATGAGATAATTTAGATCTAAAAATATGCATGATTCGATACATGAGATGTATGCAAAATATGCCATGATTAGATCTAATTTGTATATGAGATATATGATATAGATCTAAAACTATTTTGTAGTATTGCATGTTCCTGATTAAGGCGTTCCTCTTGGCCGTCCGATCATAAGAATGAAGAAGGGTTTAAAGGCCCTCTCCTTCCATCCGATGGGGTGTTCTTATGATGTGTAGGGGTGCTGCGCGTTCGTCCTTAATCAGAAACCCAAAACTTACTTTCTGCAAAATCCTAGATCCTGAAATCCTAGGATTTATTGTGCATATTTTTTATTTATGAACCCTACTTAATTAAAAATTAAGATTATGAAATATTAATTAGATCTAAAATTGAGAATTTTAGATCTAAGACATATTCATAATACTGGGTTCGGGCTTGGGTAGCTCAATTAGGTCTAAGCGGTTGATCAAACCGAATCAAGAGTTGGTTAGATGGGATCAACAATGCTTAAATTGACCAGCCTAATAGGATTAAGTCTGGGTCAAGATCGAGTCACGATCAAGCAAGACCTAATTAGGCTCAGAGGTTAGAGTCTGGATTGTAGGCTAACCCAATTGGTTCTGGCTCAATAATTTGGTGTCTAAGGTAAGTTTGGCACATACGATCGACTGGTTTTTAATTGGAAGCTACTCGACCTGAATGCATTCTTGTATGAGTTAATGGCATATTTCTTCCACCGATCTCACTTACCTGGCCATATCTATTGACACAGTTCTGATCTGAGGTGGTCAATAAATCGAGCTAACCCATGCCACTAGGTTAGTCATAATTGTTATGACTATGACAAGTCTAGTTTAATGAGACCTGAATCAATTCTCCCTAAGAAAAGATTAAGTCTGAGGTCTTCCACCATTGTAGATGTGCGGGCCCTTTTCGGGGTTGATTGTTTCTCGGCTGGATACAGTGGCTCAGTTGCACCGAAAAGATGCAACCATGTCTATTAGGCATTGGATGCTATGGGCTGGAGGATGAGTTGGGCTCAATATTTTGGATACGGTGAGAGACTCAATTAGGAAATCCAGTCTGTGCAAATGGTGGGTCTGACTTAACTAAGGAGTGGATCAATATTTCAGGATATGGTGAGATTCATGAATTAGAGACCAAGTTTGGGTGCACCATGATTAGAGAATCATTGAACAAGAGTTGTTCACTCATTGGCTAACCCATCACCAATAACTGTTAGGTGAGGTGATGAGTCAGTTGGTGAGACCGCACCACCCACTAGAAATCATTAATCATGGAGATTTTCGCATCTCTACAGAGGGAGTGTAGGATTCCAAAAAAATAGTGAAAGCTAATTTATTTAAAAATAAAATTTTTAAATAAATTGGTCAAGTCATAATTACAGTATCTAACTAGAATCTTTGACTCTCTATAAGAAAAATGTCTGCGTCCAACCCATTGGCACGTATCCTGGACACACATAGACTGACCGGACCAATTATAAAGATTGGCTCAGGAACTATAAAATCATTTTGGGATTTTGAGAAGTTAACCCATGTATTGGACTAGGACCCTTCCACCTTACCAGCCCATCCATCCACTGAACAGAGAGCATCTCTGAAAAAATGGATAGACGAAGATAATAAGGCCAGATATTACATGTTGGGCTCGATGTCTGATGAGCTCCAGTGCCAACATGAAGATATCGGGACTGCTCGCCAAATGTTGGCTCACCTGCAAGGAGATGTTTGGTGAACAGAGTCGCGCAGCCAAGTATCAAGTCACGAAATAATTTTTTAAGGCTAAGATGCATGATGGGCAGTCAGTCCAAGATCACTGTCTGATGATGATCAAGGATATGGAAGAGCTTGAGAAGCTCGGATGTGAAGTTAGACTTGGATCTGCAGAATGATATTATTTTGCAATCCTTGACTGATGCATATGGGCAATTCATCATGAATTACCACATGCATAAACTTCAAAATTTTCTTGGCCGAATTAATGAATATGCTGGTCACCGCTGAGCTTTCTATGAAAGGTTCTAAAGGCTCAGTTCTTGCTATGGAATGGACTTCTTCCAAAAGAAAGTCTTATGGAAAGAAAAAGAAGTCTGCAAAAAAGCAGAAGGTGGAAGGAACAAAGAAGAAGAAGGCAGAGCCGAAGAAAAAGGCCGATGTCAAAGAAAAGTATTTTCCATTGCAACAGCGACGGCCATTGGAAGCGAAACTGCCCTACTTACCTGGCCACCCTGAAGAACAAGAAGGAAGGTCCTTCTGGAGGTATGCTCGTTATTGAGTCTAACCTTATGATTTTTTCTGCATCCAGTTGGATGCTTGACTCTGGTTCTAGTGCTCATCTGTGCACTTTCATGCAGGATCTTGAGGATAGCAGGAGGCTGAGGGATGGAGACATGATCCTATACGCATCGGTAATGGAGCAAGAGTTGCTGCAGTAGCCGTGGAAACATACCCTCTTCGATTACCATCTGGTTTAGACTTAGTTTTGAAAAGACTGTTATTATGTGCCTGCAGCTAGCAGGAATTTGATTTCTGTTTCATGCTTAGCACTAGAAGGCTATGTGATTACCTTCTTTAAGGACCATTGTAACATTCTTTATGAAAGAAATAAAATTGCAAATGGTTTTCTTATTAACGATCTTTATCAGCTACATATTGATGTATCTGTTCTAACTATCGAGCAAAATGTGAATGCCAAAACGACCTAGGGATAGTCTCCAAATGATAGATATCTATGGCACCTGAGATTAGGTCATATAGCAGAAGATAGGATCAACAAATTGGAGAAAAATGGGCTATTGAGTCCATTGACTTTCGAGTCATATCCAACTTGTGAATCTTGTCTTCAAGGCAAAATGACTAAACTCCCTTTTGTTGGACATGGGGAAAGGGCCACAGATCTCCTTGCCCTAGTACATACTGATGTGTGCGGCCCATTTGATGTGCCGGCTAGAGGCAATTTTGTCTACTTCATTACCTTTATCGATGATCTATCTAGGTATGGGTATGTGTATCTTATGAGACATACAAGTCTGAAGCTTTTGAAAAGTTCAAAAAATTCAGACATGAAGTAGAAAAACAAACTGAAAAATTCATTAAGGTTCTTCGATCAGATCGAGGAGGTGAATACCTTAGCCGAAAATTCCTAGACTATCTCAAGAAAAATGGCATAGTCTCTCAATGGACTCCACCAGGAACACCTCAACTCAACGGGATTTCAGAATGGAGAAATCGGACTCTATTGGATATGGTCCGATCCATGATGAGCTTCACAGACCTTCCTTTTTTTTTTTGGGGATACTTCATTGTTAACTTCAATTTATCTACTGAATAGGGTTTCCTCTAAAATCGTTCCTACCACACCGTATGAGATATGGCATGGTAAGAAACCAAGTCTGAGTCATCTCAGAATTTGGGATTGTCCGGCTCATGTCAAAAGACAACAAGCGGACAAGTTAGAGTTTAGGTCCTTTCAGAGCTCGATTCATAGGATATCCTAAAGAGTCATTAGGATACTATTTCTACATTCCAGAAGATCACAATGTGATTGTGAGTCGACATGCCATCTTTCTTGAAAAAATAGTTTATTCAAGATAGCGGCATTGGAAAGTAGATTAAGCTTGATGAGAAAGTCTCACAAGTACAACGAGCTAAGGACCAATTGGAACCAAATCAGGTTGAGCCAATAAGAACACTACCTCCTCCACCTCGTAGATCGAAAAGAGTTTTCCATCCCCCTGAAAGATACTTAGGTATTATTTCAGAAGAAAGTAGAGAAAATATTCCTCGTAGGTAATGGTGCTCATGGTGATGATCCCAAAACCTACAATGAGGTGATATCAGATATCGACTCCGAGAAATGGCTAGAGGCAATGCAGTCAGAAATTGACTCGATGCACTCAAACCAAGTCTGGACCTTGGTAGATCCACCAGAAGGTATAGTACCTATTGGGTGTAAATGGATCTTCAAGAGAAAGATTGGTGCAGATGGGAAATGTGGAGACATTCAAAGGCTAGACTAGTGGCAAAAGGTTATAGTCAACGCGAAGGCATTGACTATCAGGATACCTTTTCCCCCAGTGGCTATGCTAAAATCCATTCCGCACATTGCTTGCCGTTGCAGCCTATTTCGATTATGAAATATGGCAAATGGACGTGAAAATGGCATTCTTTCTTAAATGGATATCTTGAGGAAGATATCTATATGGAACAGCCGCTAGGTTTCACATCCAGTGATACTGATCACAAGGTTTGCAAGCTGCAAAGGTCCATATATGGAACTTAAGCAAGCATCTCGGAGCTGGAACACTCATTTCAATGATGTGATCAAAAAATGTTTGGTTTCATCAAAAATGAAGAGGAACCATGTGTCTTTCAAAAAGGTCAGTGGGAGCGCTGTTGTCTTTCCTCGTATTGTACGTGGATGACATATCCTCCTTATTGGGAATGATATTTCCCATGTTGACACAGTCAAAATATGGTTGTCCAAGGAATTCTCCATGAAAGACCTAGGTGAAGCATCCTTTATTCTAGGAATTAAGGTCTATAGGGATAGACCGAATAGGATGCTAGGACTTTCACAGAAGATGTACATAGAGGAAGTACTAAAGAGGTTTAGTATGGAAAAACTCTAAGAGGGGATTAATACCCTTCAGACATGGTATTCATCTTTCCAAGAAGATGTGCCCTAGCACACCTGAGGAAATAGAAATGCATGAGCAAGATCCCTTATGCTTCTCAGCAATAGGGAGCCTCATGTATGCCATGCTATGTACACGACCTGATATAGCCCATGCTGTGAGTGTCACAAGCAGATATCAGTCAAATTCAGGTGAAGAACACTGGACTTCTGTGAAATGTATCCTTAAGTACTTAAGAAGAACTAAGGATATGATGTTGGTCTTTGGTAATGGAGAACTCCAAGTCCAGGGATACACAGACTCAGATTTTCATGTCCGATATGTAGATGATCGAAAGTCGACATCTGGGAGTCTGTTTGTGTGCAATGGTGGTGCTGTCAGCTGGAAGAGTTTCAAGCAAACGATGTGATAGCAGATTCCACCATGGAAGCAGAATATATCGCTGCATCAGAGGCTACGAAGGAAGCATTCTGGTACAAGAAGTTTGCTGTAGAAATTGGAGTAATGCCATCAGATGCCATTCCTCTATACTGCGACAATAATGGCGCCATAGCCCTTGCTAAGGAGCCAAGGTCTCATCAGAAATCCAAGCACATTGAGCGGCGATACCACCTCATCCGTGATTACCTCGAAAAGGGTTATGTCGAGGTCAAGAGAGTCAACTCCGTAGATAATGTAGCAGACCCACTTACAAAGCCGTTGGACCAACAAAAGATCGAAGCCCACCTTGAGAAGATGGGACTTAGATTTGTAGCCAATTGGCTTTAGGATAAGTGGGAGATTGTTAGATATATGTGTGCCCTAGAAGCCAGAATTGGCTGACACTTGTAATACACTTCTAGGGGCAAAATTATAATTTTGACTATAATTAATAAAATGGGTTATTTTCTATCACATATGTGTATTTAGTGTCTGTGATACATCCTTTGAGTTAATGGTAATGATAATTCATATTTTCAAGAGTTGAAAATTTAAGACATGAATAATCATTATTAACTCATAAAATGCTCCCGACCATAGGATCATCACGAGGATGGTGATTGATCCGAAAGGTTTGTGTACAATCGCTTCTCTTTAGTAGATGAGTCTTGAGTCTACGGTGTGGAGACACCGGAGCGAAAGTATAGGTACTCGTTAGAGAACGAGGGCACTGAGCGTGACCACCTCGAGTAGTCATTAGGAAGTCTACCTTCTCGTCAATGACTGACTCGATGCTGCAGTAGTGTGTCTGGTTCTTTGACCTGAGGTGCATCCGCAGTTCACCTTGAGGGTGTTATAGTTTGACTACACCATTACTCGATCTCCTAGCCATATGAAATCCTGAGGTGTATGTTGGCTATAGCATGTTCATTGTAGGAACTGGATTAGCATCAAGATGGAATCTATCTACCTCGGTGGTAGAGGAGCAGCCCTATGATGATCATGAGAATCAAGTCCAGAAGCCCATGGCCATGGCAGAGTGAAATAATAGAAAGAGTTTCTATTTAGGTTTTCACATCGGACTTGAATCGAATGATTACATCATATGACAGAGACTAGGGTTTGACGAGTTCACCTTAAACCCTAATCTGATCGGGGCTCAAGATAGAAGAACTTAATCACACAGGTAGCTGCACCAAGAGGTTCGCATTCAGCTCTGATGGGTTGCCACCATATACTGCTAGGTGTCACTGGTGGATTTTGGGAGCAATTAGAATGATTTAGATGATCGATCATTCTAGCTGTTCGAATCAGAAGAGTTCTGATCCATCGAAAGGAGTTTCGATGATGTCGATGATAGAGATCATGACATATCCCATTACCATACAGAACTGAACCTAACTGGGTCACACAAATAAGGTTTGAATCTGGTGATCATCAATTGAACTGATCCAGTTCAATTGATCTGAATGAGATTCAATTAGGTTCAAGAAAATCATGCTAGCACTCGATTGAACCTAACGTTCTTCTTTTACTATCATAAATAAGTTATCCTGACTGAGCCAAAGGAGTTTGTGCTCATCAGAGGCCTTTCATTGGTCTGACTAGAGCCTATCCCAGATTAGAAAAGGATTGTCTTATTTTGTAAGATAATATCTGCCATTTTTGGTCACCTGCCATTTCTCGTCCTTTGACTTTGGTCAAAAGTTGACCTTTGACTGGTCAAACATTGACCATTGATACTTTGACTTTTGTCCACGTGTCATGCACCTATTGGAGGGCTGGTGGGGCTTGTCCCCCTGCCAGAACCTGGCAAGGAGGAGGGCGCACGCCACCCTTGGCGTGTGCCCAAGCTGGAGGCACCTAGGAGTCCCTGTTGGATAGGGACTCCATCTCCTTTTTAGATTCCGATTAGAGTTTTCCTAAGAACCAAGTTTGACTGATCTTAGGCGCCATCTAAGGAGAAATCCAGGGGACTCTATTTCCACCAATCAGATTTAGATCTGATTTCATAAAGACTTGTGATTGATTGGGAAGAAGAGGAGTTGGATTACAGACAGTCTATAAATATGACCCTGCGCCCAACTCAAAGAAGATTGGAAAGGAATTCAATTCCCATGCCCCAAGGCCTCCTCTCCCCTCTTCCTCCACGCCAAACCCACCTTCTCCCTCTCCTCTCCACGTCCAAAGTGGTTTGGATCTTGCTTGGTGCAATCCAGACGAGAGAAAGGCGACTGAAAGCTAGAAGGCTGCGCTGTTGCAAAGGACAACTGCTGATCTTCGAAAGAAGTTTTGAAGATCCTTCAGATCAGATCCAGATCTGATTTGTGGAGACGTAATAGAGAAGAAGAGGATCTCTAGATTCAGTCCGAGTGGATACCGGTAGAGGCCAGGCACTTGCGTGGCTAGATCCAGAACCTTCCGCTGCTTACAGGATCATCAACGGATAACAGGATTACCCACTTCAAGGTAAATTAAATTTGATTTAATTTATTTAAATTTTATTTTTATTATTAGAATAATAAGGATCAGATCTAAAATATCTCAGATCTAATTAGGATCAAAGAAATTTTTTTTTGAAATATATCTCTTGATCAGATCTGAACGAACCTGGTTCGAAAAATCATGATTTTTCTTCAGTAGGAAAAGTCCGAAAGGAGTTCGGCTCCTAGAGGAGTTCAGTCGCTGGAGCAGTTCGGCTGGGGTTCGACTGCTGGAGGAGTTCGACTGCGGTTTGGCCATTGGAGGAGTTTCAGTTGCTGGAGGAGTTTCAGTTGCTGGAGGAGTCGGTTGGAGTTCGACCGTTGGAGGAGTTCGGCTGGGGTTTGATCGTTGGAGAAAGAATTCTCGATCGAAACTTTTTCGTGATTACTAGTTGCATTAGGCTAAGCATCATACTTGACTTCGGCGGGAGTAGAGTTTATTTTCAATAATTTTGATTTGATTCCTTTGTCTCTTCATGACATTTTGTTTTTGATTTTCTTAGATGTATTCATACCGGAATCGTATGATTTCTTCATCAAAGAAAAAAAAAAC
Organism: Cocos nucifera; assembly: GCA_006176705.1. NCBI lineage: Eukaryota > Viridiplantae > Streptophyta > Magnoliopsida > Arecales > Arecaceae > Cocos > Cocos nucifera. The sequence continues at coordinate 106,261 of QRFJ01003567.1, forward strand.
TCCAATAAGGGCATGTTTGGATGAATGAGCTAAAAATCTCATAGATTTATGGATTACCAATACAACTAGTTTGATAATAGGATTGCAGGCTGGACATGGACAAGGTGTATATCCATAAATAGGTAGGCATGGTTTTGGAATGGACTGACTCGGATCTCATAGGAAGGAACATAGAGCTCCTGAGATCTGTTTTCCTCCCACGAGATTCAAACATCTTTTTTTTTTTTTTTTAGGTCCCATAAGATTTGAACCAGTCCACTCCAAAACCATTCCTATCTATTTTGGATATACACCTAGCCCAGCCAACAATCTCTTTATCTAATTGGTTATACCGGCCCAATCCATCAATCCAATAGAATCTTCAGCCTATTCATCCAAACAGACCCCAAATTGGAAGCAAGTAATACAAAATTTGAAATATGTAGATTAAATATAGATACAACATGAAAAATCTAGACTCTAATTGAATTGGCACGTATCAAGCTTGCATCCAATGGTATTTCTGACTTTTTAATTAACCACATATCATGCACGCTAGATTCTAATTCTCATTTAAGGAAAAAAAATAGTTGCTAATACATGATTTCCAGGATGTGGTCATCTAGGATTATTTTAAAATATTTTTTTTGGGTGATTTCTAAAAGCAGAGTCAATTTGCCAAGATCTTTAAAATTGCTAGTTTGGCTTAAGAGTCCTTGCAAATAAGTTAGGATAACTAATGAATAGGAATCATATTCTCTTAATTTTATTTTCCCCAATATTATTTATAAATCCCAAAAATTTAGGAAGTCATTTTCAACTATTTCACCGACCATAAAGGGCGCTACTTATTTATTAAAAATAATAGTGAAAAGCATTTATTAACTTTTTATTTATTAGCAGTACAGCTTTTTGGAATCCGTAGAATTGCATATTACTGGAAAGTAACGCATGAATTTGATCTACTCTTTCATCAACAATTTACAGCACAAAACCATGGAGTACATAATAAAGACTTTTATTTCTTCATTTCGTCGTCTACATCAACCTAAACCTTGCAAGGGGAGAACAAATAAATTTAAATTGATGTGCATGCCAAATATTTTGATGCATCGGGTTTGTTTTCTAAGCATTCTCATTTACTTATTTAATCAAATTCTTTCCAAGAGTATACAAAGTTAATCACTTACCAAGGATCAGAGAATATAGAAAACAGAGACAACCGGGAATAAAAAGCCACGGGTACACCTATCAGAATGCAACTTCCTTACAAACGACTGCTTTAATTGATCCTCCAAAGAGCTAAAGAAACCAAAAAGGTTGATGTTTTGGAATATTTAATTGATATAATCAAAAGCAAGCATCACCAGATTGAATATTAATAAATCAAACGAATCCTCCCTTTTGAATTGGTAATTAGAAACAATTAGCCAAAGCACAAACAAAGGAATTTTTTCAAAGAAAAGGGGGACAGAGAATCATTTTACACATAATTTCAGGCAGAAACTTTCAAGGAGGAAAATTAAGTGTGAATTGATTTGTTTAAATCTCGAATAAATTGATGAAATAACCCGGGCAAGATCTAGAGCACAGTAATTGGAGTCGATCGAGAGATGAGAACGATGCCATACCAAAGGGTCGAGTTGGGACCTCCAGTTGGCAGAGGGCGCATCCCAGATGATAGGCTCCTTCTCATTATCAGGAAATATTGGCATGCTCTTAAAGTCATATATATCTATATCTATATATATATATCCATTTTTTTTAAAAATTTTTTTATTTTTTACAATAGGAATTCTCCACATTTTGTCCTCCAAATTACTAACTACTAGATTAGATCAGTTCTTTTTTTTGTCACCAAGAAGAAAGAATGTTCCAACATGCAATACTTCTATGGACATGATTGGATGGTTTAAAGTTTAGATATGCTTTAAAATTTTAACCAATATAAGGACTCTGGTCCAATTGAACTCTTTCCCACTCCTAAAATCAGGGAAGATATCGCACTGATGCTACTTTCTTTGATTTTCTTTAGTATTTTGATGAATTTCGAGACAAGGGAGAGCTAGCTTTGTCTCTTCCATAGGTGTAGAAATATCCATCCTACCTTTGGGGTTGAACCCAACCAAACCATCCTACATTCCCACCTTTAGGGTTGACTTCAACTGGAACCGAACCCCTCGTCTTGTTGCAGGAGTAGCTAGGGGTGCCACCGGCCGAGTCAAGTTATTTCTAGGTTTTAGCAAAGCCAAACCAGTGCTTGTTGAGGTTTCACTTCAAACTTTTGTTCCATGCCTAGTCCATTGGATGATTGGGTTGGGTCTGGATTGGAAAAATAAAAATGTATATCGAGTTTAGGTTGGATGGGGTCTGAGCCAGATTATTCATCGGGTATCAAATATATATATATATATATATATATATATATATATATATATATATATATATATATATATATATATATATATATTGTATATCGAAAAGTTAATCAAGCTAAAAGATTCATACTATGAAAGGTTTATTAATAAAATATCTAGCACATGCTACAAAAATTAAATCATGAACAAATAATTGATAATTAACTATATAACAGTAATGAACTAAAAATTAAAAAGGTATACTTTAATGAAGTCAAGTATAAATATCCAAACATATTCTAACATATCATTATTTTGTGTTTTTTTCCAATTGAAAGATGTATAAATAAAACTAATGCAATGGATGCATGCACTTAAATATGTGTATATATATGGATGTATAGTTGTATGTATGCATTTAATAAAATAGATAATTTATGCGGCTTCAAATTGGATTTGGGTTAGGTTAGTATAAAAAAACTCAGCAATAGAACCAACCGACAAGCTCCAATTAGTTGGACTTTGATTCCATACCTAATACAATTTATATTACAATTGGTAGGGATCAAGACCAATCAAAAGCATAATTTTACACGTTAGAAAACAATCCTACAATTAGCAAGAGGTGATACCATCTAAATAAGCGCTCTTCTGTCATCGAAAGAGGTTAATGGTGGACTTCGGGCTTTTGGCCATCAACTCAAGCCCCGTGCTACCATCACATGTCTCAAAAAAAATTTCAATCAATTCTTTTCCTCCAAATTTGTGGAACTAAATTATGGTGCAAGATGGATAATTCATGGCATGCATTCTTTGTTTTATTCTTTTTTTATTTTAGTGCATCAACTACTATTCTAATTAATTAATTAATTAGTTAATTGCAAAAGGAAGGTGCATGCCATGATGATTCTTAAGGAGTTCTTATCTACGTTGGCAAGCTTGTCTAATAAAGTAGTGAAGGCAGCGGTTGTTGGACTTCTGACTTGTTAACCACCTAACAAGTAAGTTTATAGGTCGCTAACTAACAGAGACTTTGTCTTCTTTTTTGGCACCGTATCCTTGGGGAGACCTTCATGGTTAAACACAAAAAGGATGGCATTTCTCACCATTTTCTCAAAAAAAAAAAGAAAAAGTAAAATAGAATAATAAATAAAAAAGTATATCCAATATATATATATATATATATATATATATAGAGAGAGAGAGAGAGAGAGAGAGAGAGAGAGAAGCAATCTTCAACCAAGTTCCAAAGCAAGCCATGTATCAAGACAAATTCAAACTATTCATGAATAAATTAATCCATTACCACCTCTACCAAAGGATTCGATACCTTTTTAATTTGTTCAAAAAGAACAAAAAACAAATATCCAAATAAATCCACCAAGAAGTAAATTTAGTTATCTTATGACAGATCGGCATTGTAGCAGCCAATGATTCAAATATACAAAATGCTTGCAACAGTGCATTCTGGACTCAATTTTTAGGTGGTACATGTCCAAAAATTTAGACTTGAATAACTATGGCGTGGATCATGAATTTTCCTCATTTTCTCAAACATAAAAAGAAAAGTTATGCGTGCAACCCATTTCTGTCATGTCTGTAACCAAAATAATAAGTTCATTTATTTTCCTTTCTCACCAATAATGTTGTTGGTGCAGAAATCCGTCCTCGCCGGAGGTTGCCGAAATCGAGGCCGCTGAGGTCGCCGCCGGGGACCTACAAAACGAAGTCCCGTCCGGAACCGATGGGGGGTGGCTCCGGCAGGACCCTCCGACGGTCAAGTTAGTTTCTGGCCAACAGTAATGGAGTGCTCGGAATGAGTTTCGGAGCTTAGAGATGAGGAGGAGAGCTTAGAGAGTCGAGAGTTCAGAGAGCTTCGCCTTGGCGTATCTGGAGGGGTCCCTTTATAGCGGAGCTTAGTTGATGGTGACGGCCATGCCGTCTGGCAGAGAGTCGTCGGGCAGCATGGAGTTCGGTACGGAGAGGACGGCATCGTCCGGTGGATCGTGGGATCCATACTGGCACGTCGTGGGCCGCATGGAGTCCGGTACGGAGAGGAAGGCGTCGTCCGGTGGATCGTGGGAGCCATACTGGCGAGTCGTGGGCCGCATGGAGTCCGGTACGGAGAGGAAGGCGTCGTCCGGTGGATCGTGGGAGCCATACTGGCGAGTCGTGGGCCGCATGGAGTCCGGTACGGAGAGGAAGGCGCCGTCCGGTCTTGCTGCAGGCGACAGTTCGTCCAGAGGAGTTCGGACTTGTAACAGAGTTCGGCCGAAGGGGAAACCCGGGAGGAGCTCGGCTGGCTGAAGGGTCGGCCATCTGTAGAGTTCGGCCGAGGGACGATTGCCGAGGAGTTCGACCGCCTGGAGTCGGTCCGAAGGGGTTCGGCCGCCTGGGCTCGCCTGGAGTCGGTTCCGAAAGGAAAACCCGGGGGGAGTTCGGGTGGCCGAACGGGCGTCTGGGAGGAGTCCGTCTCCCGAAGAAGTCCTGCCGCTTGGAGTCCAAGGAGCTCGGCCGTCAGGAAGTTCGGCTGGCGGTGGGAGTTCGGCCCGGAGCCTGGCGCTGGGGAGTTCGGCAGCTAGGTAGTTCGGCCCGGACCTTGGCGCAGGGGAGTTCGGCCTCTAGGCAGTTCGGCCCGGACCTTGGTGCAGGGGAGTTCGGCCTCTAGGCAGTTTGGCCCGGACCTTGGTGCAGGGGAGTTCGGCCTCTAGGCAGTTCGGCCGTGGTAGGGGCTCGGCCTGGCGCCTGGCGCTAAAGCTCTTCAGCGGCTACTGGTTGCATTGGGCCGAGCATCGGGCTAGGCTTCGGCAGGAGCGGGATTTATCCCAACAGTAGCAGTTCGGCCCGGACCTTGGCGCAGGAGAGTTCGGCCTCTAGGCAGTTCGGCCCGGACCTTGGTGCAGGGGAGTTCGGCCTCTAGGCAGTTCGGCCGTGGTAGGGGCTCGGCCTGGCGCCTGGCGCTAAAGCTCTTCAGCGGCTACTGGTTGCATTGGGCCGAGCATCGGGCTAGGCTTCGGCAGGAGCGGGATTTATCCCCAACAGTAGCCCCCCCCACTCCCAAGTTCAAAAATTGAAGGAAGGGAGTACCAAAACAGGCGACTGCCGAAGTCTTCTTCCAGGCTCCGCATTTGTTGCAGCTGAAGCTCGGGGGAGGTCTCATCTCCAGCCAATATTAACGCTGAAGTTGAGGCTGAGGCTTGGGGGAGACCTCATCTCCAGTCGATGTTTGGAGTTGAAATGGAACTCGTTTCCAGCTAAAGTCGATGAAGCTGATGTTGAAGCCGAAGTAAATCTCGCCTCCTACGGTCGAGGTCGGATTTGAGCTCCTCGGGGGCGACATTGTCTTCATCAGCTGAAGTTGACTCGAGGGAGACCTCCTCTCTTGCAGCCGAGGTTGAAGTGCGCGCTCGGGGGAGATCTTATCTCCTGCAGCCGAGCTTCTTCGGGGGAGATCTCGTCTCTAGCCGAGGTTGGTGCTCGTGTTAGGACGAGGTTCTCCTCCTGTTCCTAACCGAGATTGTTCCGGTTGCTCGGGAGAGATCTTATCTCTAGCTGAGGTTGATTCGGTTGCTCGGGAGAGATCTTATCTCTAGCCGAGGTTGGTGCTCGCGTTAGGACGAGGTTCTCCTCCTGTTCCCAACGGGCTGTGGGGGCACATGGGGACCGTCGTCCTTGCCTCTCCCCCCATCTCGTCCTTTGTGGACGGGGCCTTCGACTTTGCTCACGTTAGGACGAGGTTCTCCTCCTGTTCCCAACGGGCTGTGGGGGCACATGGGGACCGTCGTCCTCGCCTCTCCCCCCATCCCGTCCTTGGTGGACGGGGCCTTCGACTTTGCTCACGCTAGGACGAGGTTCTCCTCCTGTTCCTAGCCGGCTGTGGGGGCACATGAGGACCGTCGTCCTCACTTCTCCCCCATCCCGTCCTTGTGGATGGGGCCTTCGACTTTGCTCACGCTAGGACGAGGTTCTCCTCCTGTTCCTAGCCGGCTGTGGGGGCACATGAGGACCGTCGTCTCTCGCTTCTCCCCCCATCCATCCTTTGTGGACGGGGCCTTCGACTTTGCTCACGCTAGGACGAGGTTCTCCTCCTGTTCCTAGCCGACTGTGGGGGCACATGAGGACCGTCGTCCTCGCCTCTCCCCCCATCCCGTCCTTTGTGGACGGGGCCTTCGACTTTGCTCACGCTAGGACGAGGTTCTCCTCCTGTTCCTAGCCGGCTGTGGGGGCACAATGAGGACCGTCGTCCTCGCTTCTCCCCCCATCCTGTCCTTTGTGGATGGGGCCTTCGACTTTGCTCACGCTAGGACGAGGTTCTCCTCCTGTTCCTAGCCGGCTGTGGGGGCACATGAGGACCGTCGTCCTCGCCTCTCCCCCCATCCCGTCCTTAGTGGACGGGGCCTTCGACTTTGCTCACGCTAGGACGAGGTTCTCTCCTCCTGTTTCTAGCCGACTGTGGGGGCACATGAGGACCGTCGTCCTCGCTTCTCCCCCCATCCCGTCCTTTGTAGATGGGCCTTCGACTTTGCTCACGCTAGGACGAGATTCTCCTTCTGTTCCTAGCCGGCTGTGGGGGCACATGAGGACCGTCGTCCTCGCTTCTCCCCCCATCCCGTCCTTTGTGGACGGGGCCTTCGACTTTGCTCGCGCTAGGACGAGATTCTCCTCCTGTTCCTAGCCGGCTGTGGGGGCACATGAGGACCGTCGTCCTCGCCTCTCCCCCCATCCCGTCCTTTGTGGACGGGGCCTTCGACTTTGCTCACGTAGGACGAGGTTCTCCTCCTGTTCCTAGCCGGCTATGGGGCACATGGGCGTCTCCTCGCTTCTCCCCCCATCCCGTCCTTTGGACGGGGCTCGACTTTGCTCACGCTAGGACGAGTTCTCCTCCTGTTCCTTGGGGGCACTGAGGACCCTCCTGCCTCTCCCCCCATTCCTTTGTACGGGGCCTTCGACTTTGCTCGCGCGACGAGGTTCTCCTCCTATTTCTGACTGACTTGCTTCTTCCCTATCATCGCATAGTTTTCGCATCCAGAAATGATTTTATTGAGAGGGGAGAGTTTTACCGAGGAGAAGCTGATCGCAGCACATTTTCGTTCGAGGGTTGTCGGGGTGTTGTTCCTCGGAGTTCCCTCGGGCAGTAAGTCCCGTCCAGACGACCTCCTCTATCTCATGCCGGCCTTCCTTAATTTGGAATATGCTTCTCTTGACTTTGTCGCTGGGGGATGACAATCACCGATGTAGCTAGCTCCTAGCTCCTCCCCGGGGTGGCGTTGATGACGCCGCGAGGCGGTCGACCTTCTTATCTTTTCTAGTTACGGCAGCGCCTTTAGCCGATCTTCTCCTGCTTCAGACTGGCGTCGGAGGAATTTATCCCGTCGTCCCTTTTTGATGAGCTCTTCAATCTTCGTCTTGGAGCTGAATGAACGTATTCCTCAGTGTCGTGGCCGTGGTCGCGATGGTAGGGGCTTTACTTGCTTCGATCGCTCACGTTTGGGGAGGCCGTAGTCCTTCAGGTTCTTGGCGGCTGGCTCTTAACTTTCGCCGAGAATTCGAGTTAGAGGAAGCGGGTCGTAGCTGCGGAATCCTCCTTCGAGAGAGGAGGATTTCTTCGCGCCCTTCTGTCGGGGCTTCCTTTGCGGTGAGCTCGAGAAGTTCGGGCTTCGCTTGCGTGGAGCTTCATTCCGCTTTCCCGCAAAACTTTCCTTTCCGTGGGAGAACTTCATGCTTCTTTGTCCGGACTTCCCTGCTCGCAGAGAGGGGGTCGGCTTTGCTTGCCTGGAACTTTATTGCACCTCCCGTGAATTCGTTGTAGCGACGTACTTGAGGGGGAGTTCGGCCTCGATCGCCCTTGGGCGGTCTCGAGCGCGGCCGAACTTCACCTGGGTGATCTGCTGCGGAGTTCGGCCTCCTTTGATGCCGAACTTCATTCCGCGGGGGGGCTTCGTTCCATCCTTGCCGGCGCCGAACTTCACTGTGATGGTGAGGCTTTGAGCTGAGGAGTTCGGCTTTCCACTGAACTTCATTTCGCCTTGATGACGAGCTTTGGGGGAGCTCGGCTTTTCTTCGAGCCGAACTTCATTCCTCTTTCCCGCGAGACTTGTCGTGGGAGAACTTCCCGCTGCTCTTGTTCGGACGAGTTCAGGACGAGCTCGAGGGGAGCTCGGCTTTTCTTGCCCGAACTTCGTTCCGCCTCCGGTGAACACTTTGTAGGTGGTTCCTTTGGGGGACATACTGGAGCGTGAGTTCGGCCTTACTTGCGCCGAACTTCATTCCGCTTTCCCTGCGGAAGCTTCCTGCGGGAGGACTTCACACTTCTTTGTCGGAGCTTCCTCGATGACGGGCTCATGGGTGGGTTCGGCCTTCCTCGCCGCCGAACTTCATTCCGCTTCAGCGGGGGAACTTCTGCTCTCCGTTTCTCTCTTAGGGGCGATTGGGCTCTTCCTTAAGGCTGATTCCTCGCGCCCTTCATGGCGGGCTTGCTGGTGGAGTCGCCACCGGAGGTTGCTGTATAGCCTGCAATGCCTCCGTGAGGCCACGGATCTGTCGGACAAGCAGGCCAAACTGCTTCACATCCACCGCGGGTGCAGGTGGAACCTAGGCCGCCGGGGCTGAAGCAGGAACAGACGGGCCTGGACGGGATCGGGTCGCAGAGGCCACCGAACGCCGTGCGGAAGCTCTCCTGGGTGGCGTTTCTCTCTTCGAAAGAGAAAAGGAAAGATCTCTGGAGAGGGAAGAGAAGGGTCGCCGAGCACTCCTTTAAGAACAAGGGAACCTCGAAGGTTCAGGCCCTTCCTTCTAGCGCCAATCTGTTGGTGCAGAAATCCGTCCTCGCCGGAGGTTGCCGAAATCGAGGCCGCTGAGGTCGCCGCCGGGGACCTGCAAAACGAAGTCCCGTCCGGAACCGGTGGGGGGTGGCTCCGGCAGGACCCTCCGACGGTCAAGTTAGTTTTCGGCCAACAGTAATGGAGTGCTCGGAATGAGTTCCGGAGCTTAGAGATGAGGAGGAGAGCTTAGAGAGTCGAGAGTTCAGAGAGCTTAGCCTTAGCGTATCTGGAGGGGTCCCTTTATATAGCGGAGCTTAGTTGATGGTGACAACTGCAGCCATGCGTGCTGGCAGAGAGTTCGTCGGGTCAGCATGGAGTTCGGTACGGAGAGGACGGCATCGTCCGGTGGATCGTGGGAGCCATACTGGCGGCAGACTGATTCGTGGGCCGCATGGAGTCCGGTGATGGAGAGGAGGCATCGTCCGGAAGGATCGTGGGAGCCATACTGGCGAGTCGTGGGCCGCATGGAGTCCGGTACGGAGAGGAAAGCGTCGTCCGGTGGATCATGCAGGGAGCCATACTGACGAGTCGTCGGCCGCATGGAGTCCGAAGCTCGAAGAGGAAGGGCGCCCTGTCCGGATCTTCGGCTGCAGGCTTGGACAGTTCGTCCAGAGGAGTTCGGGACTTGTAACAGAGTTCGGCCGAAGGGGAAACCCGGGAGGAGCTCGGCTGGCTGAAGGGTCGGCCATCTGTAGAGTTCGGCCGAGGGACGATTGCCGAGGAGTTCGACCGCTGGAGTCGGTCCGAAGGGGTTCGGCCGACTGGGCTCGCCTGGAGTCGGTCCGAAAGGAAAACCCGGGGGGAGTTCGGGTGGCCGAACGGGCGTCTGGGAGGAGTCTGTCTCCCGAAGAAGTCCTGCCGCTTGGAGTCCAAGGAGCTCGGCCGTCAGGAAGTTCGGCTGGCGGTGGGAGTTCGGCCCGGAGCCTGGCGCTGGGGAGTTCGGCAGCTAGGTAGTTCGGCCCGGACCTTGGCGCAGGGGAGTTCGGCCTCTAGGCAGTTCGGCCCGGACCTTGGTGCAGGGGAGTTCGGCCTCTAGGCAGTTCGGCCCGGACCTTGGTGCAGGGGAGTTCGGCCTCTAGGCAGTTCGGCCCGGACCTTGGTGCAGGGGAGTTCGGCCTCTAGGCAGTTCGGCCGTGGTAGGGGCTCGGCCTGGCGCCTGGCGCTAAAGCTCTTCAGCGGCTACTGGTTGCATTGGGCTGAGCGTCGGGCCGGGCTTCGGCAGGAGCGGGATTTATCCCCAACAGTAGCAGTTCGGCCCGGACCTTGGCGCAGGAGAGTTCGACCTCTAGGCAGTTCGGCCCGGACCTTGGTGCAGGGGAGTTCGGCCTCTAGGCAGTTTGGCCCGGACCTTGGTGCAGGGGAGTTCGGCCTCTAGGCAGTTCGGCCGTGGTAGGGGCTCGGCCTGACGCCTGGCGCTAAAGCTCTTCAGCGGCTACTGGTTGCATTGGGCTGAGCATCGGGCTAGGCTTCGGCAGGAGCGGGATTTATCCTCAACAGGTGTGTTTGATAAGCATAAATGAAAAATAATAAGATCCTCATTCCCTGTTTATGCAGCCAAACATTATCTTTTGTTGCTCAGAATAAGTAGCAGAGAGAGGGTATAATTCTGTAGGCGAAAGGGAAAGTTATCCTCTCTAATTATTTTTTTGCCCTTATCAACTCTCTAAATATATTAAGAAGTGAGAAGTCAACTTTGTTCTTGTGTTGAGATTCCAATTTGGAAATCCAATTTATAAAGACGTACACTTACCCATGCACTCATCCATCCCATTAAATAAATAAAAGTTCTGTTCCATGGAATAAGTCCTCCAAACTTTTCAGATTTTTTTTTTTTTTTTTTTGTAGTTCTTAATCCTTCAAACTTATTCAACAACCAAATAGTGCCCAAATATTATAAAGAGGTATTCGGTTTGCGATCGAAATTGGAATCATAATGAAAATTAGAATGAATTGAAATTAGATCAAAAAAATTTAATCGAATGCTTAAGAAGATTTACTCTGCATTTGCTATGTCGTATCTACCGGTAGCAATGGACCATGATTGTCTCTCTTTATTAGTCTGCATTTGCCGGTCTCTTTAGCGATCAAGTTGAGTTTCATTCTCTCTTCTCTTCTTTTTTTTTTCTTTCTTTTAGTATGAGAATATTCTTTTAGTTTGAACTTTGAACTCTAAGCTTTATATAAACATGATTACCGTCTACTCCTACTTGCCCTGTTTCTAATCCCCACTTCTTATTATGAAAATAATTGATAGCATGAATATAAGGTTTGGGCTCTATGTTCTTGGTAACTTCTACTGTGTGAGCTAAGCACGCATTATTTCTTTATTTTGCAGCTTTCCATTGTATTTACTTATTTTAAAATATCAACTTTTGCTGTTAATAAGAATCTTTCAAGAAAAAGTGCTGCTGGTAGTGAACTGATGTAGGTTGGCAGCATGGAATTGATGTGGATGATAACTCAAAAAGGGTTAAGTGCAAGTATTGTGATAAAATCATTATGGCTTTGCCCATCCCATCTAGCTAGGCATCCACCGTCTGAAAGAAAAAAATCAGAATGTCTCGAGACGTCGAGACTTTAACCCCAACTTCTGCCTATATTACAAGAAACCCTACAATCTCAATGGATAGAAATGTTTACTTGGATAAAAAATTTTAGGTACCAAAACAATCCTCCGAAAGAAATCATTAGATAAAAAAGGACTTGCTCCTATAGAACAAAAAGGTGTAATGGTGGGAACGCACTCCGTGAAGCATGGTGACCAAGTGGTTCGATATTTTACATGTTCTTCCTTCTCTTCTATGATGATCCTTTGAATATGCCATGGAATTCGTCAATTCTTACTCCCAGAAGCCCATGCTCCGTTCATAAATATAAAGACCACAGCGGTACTTCGTTTCTTCCACATGAACTTGCTGATACCAAATCCAAACCAGGTCCACCGCAGGGAAAACAATCGCTTCATTTCGTAAGCCCAAGGAACCATGAAGAAGAAATCCTTATTTCCTTTAATGGTGCTCCTTTCCCTCGCAATTTCTACCACTGCTCAGGATTTCGATTTCTTCTACCTTGTTCAGCAGGTTGAACACTTCTTCTTCTTCTTTTTTTCGAGACACCAGAGAGAGTTTAATTGGCACGCTTTATTAAGTTCTCTTAGCAATATGAATGGCCATCTTCGTCTTAGCTTTTTGGTCTGTTATGCAGTGGCCAGGTTCCTACTGTGACACCAAGAACAGTTGTTGCTACCCATCCACTGGAAAACCTGATGCAGACTTCGGCATCCATGGGCTCTGGCCTAATTACAACGATGGTACTTATCCGTCTAATTGTGATCCTGAAAACTCTTATGATTCGTCGAAGGTAATCAAGCCAGTTCCTCATCGTCTTTCCTTGTGTTAATTAATACTGTTCATCCTCTTGCCAGCTTCCAAGTCTTTCATATATTTTTGGGAGCTAAATTTAATGATTGGTATGAAGCAAGCTTCATGTAACCTAACCTAGGTTAAAAGAGCATGTTATAACAAGCCTAACGTGTTTCAAAGACCAGACTGCATGTTTTGTCCATGATTTGTGTATCAAACAAGCCAACCATGCATGACAAACATGGACTTAATTGCTATGGGTGGAAAACATTATCGTTGTTCTCAAAGGAATTTATATAAAATGGTTCTTTGTGTAAAGCTAACCATCAAATGATGCTCAAACAAAGACCAGGTGTTAATTTCCCCAACAATAAATTTGTTAATTAACTATTTATTATCTAATCATTTATCTTTTTTAATAAAAATCCGTCCTAGTTTCTTACCTGTCATTATCAATGGTAATACATATTCATATTTGATATCATAATATTTTAAATTACACATGAAAAGCTTGAGGGGCTTTATTATTTGTAAGGGTCCGTGCAGACATGCATTTTAGTCCCACATTAGTTATTTATTGCATAGATCTTGGATACTTATACAACGCTAAAAAATCCAAATAATATCTTCTGATTAGCTTTTTTAGATAAATTCTTGAGTTACATATTACAAATTATATCAGAGCGAATTCGGTCAATAACCCATGTGGACTAGGAGATACCGCAACATGGGTTCATTAGAATTGATTATAGATCGATTATGGTGTTTATGAATAGATGCATGGATTTAGATACTTGACTTGTTGAGGACATCAGGACTTAAATAGAGGGAGTATGTAAAGATCTTACATATATGTATTTAGTCCCATATCAGTCATTTATATAAGCAAAAAAAAAAAAAAAAAAAAAAAAGAAAAATGCTCCAAGCAGAATTCATATAGTTTTTCTTTTACAAAAAAGAAAGATGGATATGTTTAAGATTATACAAGCATATCTAGAATTTTTGGTGGATCTACTTGTTTCATTGGTTTACGAAAATTTTATTTTAATCTAAAACAGTTATCATGGATATCTCTGGGGATGCAGTTATACGAAATGACAGCATCAGCCTAATCTAGGGGTGACAGAGTGTAAACAAGAAATCATATGCAGACAACAATGAGAGATTGATATATTCACTGGAAAAAGAAAACCTAAAGCTATTTAATGTCGTAACACCCCTGTAAAATGTAATATAGCCTAGTGGTTGCACCCTCTTTGATGAAGGGATCGAGAAGGTTTTGGGCTCCAAACATTCATGATATATATTTTGGAATAGCAGATGGTGCGGCCACCATTACTCTCAAAAAAGAGAACAATAAGGAGAAAATCTCTTAACCAATATTTAATTTAATAAAAGGGAAAAAGAATTAAATTTATTTACATAAACTTAACGATGATTATATTGATTTCTACATATCTAAGGCATCAAAATCTAACATCAATGACAATACGAGTCACGTTCAATTCCTGCTATTCAAGATATAGAAATAGACCGGTTCTAAACATGAAGTTTGATCATCTTATTTGGCTCGGTCCTAAACGTGATCTACTCGGGAAATAAAAGGGCAGTGCATCCCTCTAACAGACAGAAAGTATTAGCAGCCAGTTGAGAACAATTTTTGATTTTACAAAGAACCAAAATCTTGCTTTTGCAAAGAACAATTAAATCTCTTTCTACAATTTACGCAGATTAAGGACCTAATAGGCAGAATGAGAGCAGACTGGCCAACCTTGGCATGTCCAAGTGGTGATGGCTCCAAGTTTTGGGCACACGAATGGGAGAAGCATGGAACCTGCTCGGAATCCATTCTCGATCAATACTCATACTTCAAAGCAGCTCTCGACCTCAAGAAGCAAGTGAACCTCCTTCAAATCCTACAAGATGCAGGTAAATGCATGCATGCATGCATGGTGGACAGCTTCCTTGCTATCTTTTGTTCTACAAGTTCATGGTTATGACCACCTTTTCTTATACCTGCTTCAGGAATCGTACCAGATGGTGGGTTCTACAAGTTGAATAACATTAACAAAGCCATCCGAGAAGCAATAGGTTTTACTCCAGGCATTGAGTGTAATGTGGATGAATCAGGCAATAGGCAATTATACCAGATCTACTTGTGTGTGGATACCTCAGGGACGGAGCTCATCGATTGCCCCGTATATCCAAAAAGCAAATGTTCTTCACGAGTTGAGTTCCCTACGTTTTAGAGTTACGCTCTTCGGCTCACGGTCGTCCATCCAGCAATAAGTTAAGAGTTATATAATTTGCTTGTTCCAATAAACATAATGGATCCATGCTAGTGGGGCAACCAAGATAATAATATTTTGCAGTGGGGGGCATGCCAATGTATCATGACATATAATTACAGGAAGTTTTTTGTTTAGTAGCTGGCAAGAAGTGAGGGTGGATGGAATTATCTTTCTGCCTTTTTTGAGTCAACCACATTTTCATCGTTACTTTTACTATTACCATTGCTATTTAGTTACAGTTTAGGGTCATGTGAGGGGCTTAATTTGAAGGTTGTAGATGTACCATTCAATGATAACATTTCTTGGCAACGGCAGCAGAACATCCAACCCTGCCTTCCAAACCAGTATATATCGTAACCATGCATGGATGTAGATGAATGTATCCTGTGACTCAAGAATGCATGGCTTGCGCATGGAGTATATAATTTGGCCAGGAAAGAGTCCATAATTCAATTTCGACATGATCTCTACCATACATGTGGAAAGAGTATGATGGGCTAACTTATTTCTCATATCGAGATATTTTTTGTACATCGCATCCGGTATAGAAAAAAAGTACCGCCCTATTTGGTTGGGCCACGTAGCCACCATTTTCTAACATACATTTAATGCCCCTAGTTGTTTTGTTTTTTTTTTTTTTTGTTTGAAATTTGAATGATGAAAATACTTCTCGTCTTTCGAAAAAATTATGATATCCCATGATTATATTATGATATCCTGTGATTAAATTATGACTTCCATATCGCAAGAAAGGGAGAGACATTTTCATCATTTAAAAATTTTATAAATTTTTAATAACGAAAATGTCCTTCCTTCTTTATGATTTTCGAAAGAAAAATTATAATAGACAAATATCATAATTTTACTATAGGATGTCGGATGTTTTCATCATTCAAAATTTTGCATAAAAAAAATAGAATTATAGGCATTAAATGAGTGGATATATGGTCCAATCAGATGGTATATTTTTGCTGCACAAAGTATTTCTTATATTGGCGGATTCCGAGTGATAGCAAGAAAACAGCGCGCGCACTAATATATGTTGGGCCTCAGCATACATCCATGGTATGGTAATTGCGCACAGATGCTCAAAAAACAAGCTGTACGATCAAAAGGAAATTTGTCGACCTGCTTTAACACCAGGCCAGATAAAGCTTGTTTGAGACAACACGTGTACCTCAGCAATTCAACACATAGAAACTTAGTCGTGATCTTGTGTGTTGATCGAACATTGATTGCTAACTTGATTTCCATAGATTACTATCTACTACATGGATCACATCCTAAAGTGCTAACGATATGGTGGAATATAATGGTTGTAGGTTTTTTATTTCATTACTTGTAACATTTCTGAGCATTTTCCTAGGGTACGGTTTATCTTAAAATATTTCAGTAATTTCGTTGCTTGTTAAATCCTAGTTCTACAACCAGCTACAGTGCATTATTCTAATAAACAATCTATGTAATTCTTATTTGTACCGTATATCACCTTATTATTAATTTATTACATTGAAAGCTGGATGATACTAATTTGAGAGTACTCCTCGATGCCTAACGGCCTTGAACTTTCTAATTAATTTAAAATGATATATAAAACTGTGATACTATGCCACCACCAGAGTAGTTTGGATACTGGATCACTCTCGAAAACAAGTCATTAAAAGAGAGATGGCAACCGATTGGACTCGAGGCAAGTTATCTTGTATACATGCAAAGTTGCTGGCCAGCAGAGTCGAGCAGCATTCTTAAATCCGAGCAAGTCACTTCCAACTCTTAAGCATCCCACCTCGCTACCGAAGACTTGGGGAGGACCCAAGCAAGCAGCATATTAAAACTGGTGCAGACCCGTGAGAAGGTGAACGTGTAATCAATGCAGACATGGCATGAGGTTTAGGTTAGGTGCCAAAAGGCTTGCCTTGCCATTAATTACAAACGCTTCATTCCTCCCTTGGCATCAATGGGATGGACCAAAATATGTGACAAAGAGATGGTAGCCAAAGAAGCCTCCCCGTTTGCACCCTCAAAGAGAGAGAGAGAGAGAGAAGCCAGAGCTCACGGGGGGGCACAGACCAACCATTAAATGAGAGCACGTAATGGGCAGCCATGCTGACATTCCATCCATCTTCCAAGTCTGCATGCATGTGTATATTTATATCTGAGGAAAGGCAAAGGAAGGGAGCCGGCAGACAAATACTGGCTTTTCTTTGGGAGTCTGAGAGGCACAAAGAAATGTCTCATATTGCTGTGGAGAGGAACAGGAGAAGGCAGATGAATGAACATCTCAAGGTGCTGCGATCATTGACACCGAGCTTTTATATCAGAAGGGTATGTAATTTTTAGTCCGTGCTGATGTATCATTTCTGATTCATGCAAGCTATGATGTAGGTGATTTGGATTTATGAATCAAAGTGTTATAACCTTGGTATTGGAAATACCGTGGTGCAGTACTATAGCTTAGATTGCTTTGTCTGTGGTCAAGAAAGAAATATACGAGTGATAAATGACTTCGTGATGCTAAAGTTAGTCGTTGAGCTCTCTGATGCTACGTACTACGTGTTTTCCTTGAACTTTTTTTTTTTTTTTTCCCGCTGTCCTACTAATCCCTATTTTAGTTTGTTGAGACACTATGCGACTGACTGGATTGAGTAATCTGTAGTAACCTGAAAATGGACTTGGAGAATTTATTCCAAGCTACGTGAGAAAATATAGAGAGGAAATAATGCATCTTCACCTAAAATGCTAAGGAATACGTTCCCATCGCAAATAATTTTCAGATGATGGATATCTTTGGCCTGGGAGAAGACTGTTAATTCATGAATAAATTATGATTTATGAATTACTAGATTTTCTCTTTGAAGAAGAATGATATGGTTCATGATCGACTTAACAATTAATATATAGGAGAAGTGAGATGCCTGGTGAGGTCAAGTTTAACCATCTTTCATTTCAGGGTTTAGAATCATGTCTTTGTTCTCAAGGAGGGGCTTCAACTCTTCTAAAAGGACATCATCTTCTTCACCTACCGGAGAAAATAGGCTCGCTTTTAACAAGATGTCTATGGCTTATATTGATTTTTTTTTTCTTTGCTATTGATCATAAAAGGGAGACCAAGCATCCATTATTGGAGGAGCCATAGAATTCATCAAAGAGTTGCACCAAGTTCTACAGTCGTTGGAGGCCAAGAAAAGAAGGAAGAGCTTAAGCCCTAGTCCAACTCCGAGCCCAAGGCCATTACTGCAAGTAACTCCATCACCAACCTCGAACAATACTTATGACTCTGACAATATCGTAAGGGAACTTGGGGCATGTTGCAATTCACCGGTTGCAGATGTAGAGGCAAAAATCTCAGGTTCAAATGTCCTCTTGCGAACCCTTTCCAAGCGCATCCCTGGTCAAGTTGTCAAGATAATAACTGTGCTAGAGAAATGGGCCTTTGAAATCCTTCATCTCAACATAAGCAGCATGGAAGACACTGTGCTCTACTCCTTTGTCATAAAGGTATACGATCTCCATTATACTTTTTAATCTGTTGTTTGATAAGTATATGTCTTCACATGCCTTTAACAAACCTACAAATCTTTCACTCAATCAAAAAATGTCATCATCATGTTTAAAAAAGTAAAAGAAGAAAAACACTTTGATCTAATATACATACATACATACATACATACATACATACATATATATATATATAGACACACACACACATAGTGTAGAAGACCACCGTATGTTTTGTTGACAATGAAGAGAAACAAGATATACAATTGGGAGAAAGAAATTAAGCACATGTTGCCTCATAAACTGACTCACTTTAGCTACGGATACTATTTATTGGACCTAGATACTATTGAACAAAACGAAATACTATTATATAGAATATATTTTTGAGATAATAATGTCATTTCCTCAAACAGCAAATAAATTCCTCCTTTCTAGACCAGACAAGTTCAATTAAAAGCAAAGAGGTCAAGAGACATTTAATTTTTTTCAGCAGAGAAAACTGCATTTTAAATCTTATTACTAGTTGTGATTCGTCTTTTGCCTTTTGCATTAATTTGCAGATTGGATTTGACTGCCAACTTAGTGTGGAGGAATTAGCTCTTGAAGTCCAACAGAGCTTCTCTAAGGATACTACATATTGAGAAAAGAAAAACTACTGTGTTGTAGTCTCAAAGTGATGCATGGTCCATAGGTATGATAAATATAAAATTGTTTATGATTTTGAAATCATGTCAAAAGTTGGAATCAATCTTATCACATAGACTCGTGATAGTTATAAAAAGATTTATAGTAATGTTGTATTATCTGGTTGATGATAATTAAGTGCTATCTATTGACATAAACTAAGAATGTCACTTTCTAGCCGAAACTGGAATAGTTTCCTTGTCTCTGTCTCTCTCTTTTTTCTTCTCTCTCGTAGAAATGGATTGTGGTCTTTGCCAGTTAAGTTTTGTTTACTCGTCTTTTGGCAATTTAGTGCCTTTCTTGATCTAAGTGTGTTTCCAACTATTACAACCAAAATGGCACGTCTAAAAAACTTTCCTATTTTAGTAGAAAACTCATGATTGAACTCGTCATTTTTGCGTGTCAACAAATATTAGCCTCTTTCATCTCTTTCAGCGAGTCGTTTAGAAAATATCTCGTGAGTTGAAAGCAAATAGAGCCATCCAACATTGACAAAATGATTGGAGAAAAAGGGGGCCGCCAAGGAGGATCATAATGATAAGCTTTCTTCCATCAGGAGAACGACAGAGAAGGGGTGAGAGCAAGATGTGCTTAAAAGGACTATATGAAGAAAAAATTTAATAAATAGTGGACTAGATGCAGCTTATATTCTATAACCGCATCGTTTAAATGTTTGTGTGATTGCATGCACATGTGCATGCATGCATCTGCGCTTTTCTGCATGCGCTTTTGGGCCTAGTCGATTGAACCTTCGAACATTTATTTATTCAACTTTTCCGGTGGTTGTTCTCACTTGAAGTGGGATTTTGGTTCTCTAACTTGCACGATTTGACCTAACTAATGTACAGGTTGGGCTGAGCTAACTTTTGAAGAGCTTATCTTGTAAAGATGATGACAAAAAGTTACCTACATTGTCTTGCAAGAAACTTCTACCTAGCTAACTGGTGGCTTAAAATGAATGTGGAAGAAATGAATGAAATGAGTAGGGACAAAATTATACGCTCTAATATACAAGGCCAGTCTTGCAACAATGATGCATGTTGAGAAGTGTTATGTGAGGGGGACCATAGTAGCATGATTGAAGCACCGACCTATGCTTAATTAGCATGCAGTGGCCGGGTACCTCACCTACGTTCCAAGGTCATTGGTTTGAATCTTATAACGATGATCTACAATTTTTAGATACTACAAATAGAATGATATTGGACACATTCATGGCATTATATGCATATTTATAATTTAGATAAAAAATAAAATTGCTGTAATGTCAATCCTATATTTTTAACTTTATTACAATATTCTCCTAATTTAGGGTAGAACTTGCCACCGGTGCTTACGTAGAAAATTATTTAGAGTTAGAAGGTTGATGTGGATTTGTTGGATCATTTTAAATTAAAATAGAATGGAATACGGCATGGACTCAAAAAAGTTAAAGGATAAAAATACTCCGGTCCTAACCTTAAACCAATCTCCTTCGCTAATCCTTTTTCTTAAGATGGCCATTATCCCGCTTGGCGGCCCCTCAGTCACCACCGCCGCTGCCCCTATCTCCCCAACCGAAGCAAGAAGTAATCATTTTTTTTGATGTTTCTTGAATCCAATGGGGTCAATCTTTCGCTCGGCCTTCTTGGTGGCAGCCGATTTTGGGCCTAGGAAATGAGTAGGCTGATCTTAACCAGTGTGCTGTTCGAGTTTTTTGTTTTCCCATCATTTGAATGTCTCTAAGAGCCTAAAAAGAGATGAAAAGATCTAGGTGCGAGATCTAACGTTCTCATGGCCGAAGTTTTTTTTTTTTTTTTTTTTGAGTATCCAGGTGGAAGTAAGATCCTTCCCTCGAGCATATTTTATTTAATATGTATTAAGGATGATACAAGGAGATAGCTGGCATTTTTTTTCTCAGCCTATGAATACAAACCTTGCATGGGACCGCCCCATGAAACTTAAAGAAAAGCTTATACAATATCAGGTTCGTCGCAGTTTCACAGCCAATGTAGTGACCTGGATATCGAGGGGTGTAGGGTTTTAAATGGGGTGTGATAGTTCTTTTTACGTGGTGTGGTGACTCTTGTGGACGGTGGGAATCGGCTGCTGAGCATGGCAGATGAGATGGTGTCATAACAAGTGCTGAAACGCTTTACTATTTCTGGGAGTTGCGGGAACGGCGTGATCCTCTTTGTTGTGTTTTGAGGGTGATTGTTAAACTCTGTCTTTAATTCTTCTTTAGCCCCAATATGTTTCCTTTCCTCTTAGCCGTCTTCATGGTATGCTGGAAGGTATTTCGTTTGCTAAAGTGAGCGAAGCCTCTAATGACCTTCCATTGCTTCTGGTTGTGAAATATAGATGTAGGCATTGCAGTTCCTCATGCAGCTTTAGCTTATTAGATATTCCTGTTTCCTTGAATGATAGTGTCCAGTCTACAAATGTCTGTGTGGTATTCCTTACGATTTGTAGTGCTGAGTAAGTTTCGAATTGGAAAATTCTTCTGTTGCGCTCTTTCTAGATTATCCAATGGATGGTTAATAACAGCGAAGAGAATACCATGTATTGCTCTTTGGTTGGGAAGCTTTTTGCCGAGGTTTTCCATGTTAGTTCTATGCTGTTTGGCAGTTGTGGTTTATGCAACTTGTAGGTGATGGATGACCATATTTCTATGAAGTATGAACATTTGAGCAATATATGATTCGTTGTTTCAATGTTAGCGAAGCATAATCTGCATACCTGATCTACTTGAATCCATTTCCTGGCAAGATTTGCTGTTATGAGAATTTTGTTATAGAAGCTTAACCAGCCAAAAATTTTAACCTTTTCTGGAATTGGTAGCTTCCATAATGTTTTTCCAATGATTTGGTGCACTCCTCCGTCCATGAGAAACAGGTAGCGACTTTTAACTAAAAATTTCTCTATTTTGCTCCATTTCCATATCCTTCGGTCTTCTTCCTCTGATAATCTTATATTAGATAGGTATCCATAGAGTCTTTCGTACGGTAGCTGCAAAGCTTAGTGGGGTTCTAAAATTTGTTGACCAATCATCCTTTGTGAGGAATTCTGCAATGCTGATGAGTGGATTAACTGCTAATAGGTGCAGGTCCGGGAGAGTGTTCTTAAGTGGTGTTTCCTATAACCAAGTATCATACCAAAAGGGTGTGTTTCTTCCATTACCTATTCTCGAAAGGGTGAAGCTTTGAAAGGTATGTCCGAGTTTGAGGACTCCTCTCCAAAAAGGCAAAGCCGTTCTAAGTGTTGCTTGGTTGATGGGCAGCGGATGGTAATTTCTGTAATAGATATGTCGAACTACTCTTTTCCATTATTTTCTCATCTCCGAGTAGTAGTTCCACCATCATTTCAGTATAAGCGATTGGTTCATTGTTTTGAGATCTCTAATTTTCAATCCACTCATTTATTTTGGGCAACAAACCGTTGACCATTTTGCAAGATGTTTGATTCTTCCACATTGTTTTCCTCCACCCTAAAGAATTTTTTTGCAAGTAATGTTGATTTGCGGTGAATTTAGTTTCAGTTAAGGAGGAAAAGGAAAAAGAGGAGAAGAGGAGAAGGGAGAGGGAGATGGAACAGAAGATAGAGAGAGGAGAGGAGGATGGGGGTGGGGGTGGGGGTGGTCGGGACGATGACAATAGTGGTAGCTAGGAGGTTTCTAGCAGGGGTTGAATAGCCTTCTTGGAGAGGGTGACTAAGGAAGAAGATAGAGTTAAGATTAGAACCCGAGTATTTTGATGTTTTAACTCTTTTGAGTCAACATCATATTCTATCGTATTTTAAAATAATCTAATAAATTTATATTATCTATCTAACTCTAAATAATTTTTTACATAGATATTCATAATGAGCTTTGCTGCAAATTAGAAAGTTAGTAAGGAATATTGTAATAAATTAAAAAATATAAGATTGACATTATAATAATTAAAAATGCAGAGAATACTCGTAAATCAAGACAAAATGCAAAGCACTATTTATTTTTATCTTTGTGCTTGACTTGGTGTATGTTATGGCCTCATGACCATATAGTAGGCCATGTAAATTTTGTATCCAACCTTTTAAGCCTCAAAATAATGGAATATATATATATATATATATATATATATATATATATATATATATATATATATATATCCTCCTACCGAAGTTTAGCTTTGTGTCTTATCTCAGGATGATCCCGAGATGGTTGTCCTCCAATTAACTCACCGATCTTCTCGACTACGTGACAGTTCCGATTGAACTCCTTTCGGACGAGCTTGAATAGTGAAAGCACCCGCCTAGGTAACTACTCAAGCATTCCATCCCTGCATAATTTGGTCCGATCGATCTTGAAGTTTGCCAAACTTTCATCTTATCAGATCTCCTCCAAGCTAGATTTCTTTAGCAGAACTTCTGGACTCTTCCAGTTGAATTCTTTTTGGACTCCTTCAAGTTGGACTCCTTCAGTCAAACTTCTTTTGGACTCCTTCAAGTTGGACTCCTCCAGCAGAACTTTTTTCGGACTCCTTCGATCGAACTCTTTCTGGACTCCTTCAAACTGGACTCCTCCGCTCGAACTTTTTTCGAACTTCTTCAAGCCGAACTCTTTTAGCAGAATTTCTTCTGGACTCCTCCAGCAAAACTCTTTTCAGACTCTTTCGTTCGAGGAACAAACAAGTTTGATCGGAAGACTATTCCTTCCTGATTTTGCTTTCTAAACTCATTCAGCAGAAGAAAGACTTACTCCTAGTCTCGTAAAATCATATTCTAAGAACAGGTTCCTTCTTTCATTGGATCATAGTTCTTCAAGGAATAAACAAGCTTGATTGGAAGACTACCCATCCCTTATTTTGATTTCTAAACTCATGCAGTAGAAGTAAGACATAGTCTTGTTACAGCTTTATTTCTGAACGAACGAGATCCAACACGAGGAACTGCGATGGAAATAATTGAGATGCCTTCATCTCTGGGCCACCATTTCATCACTCAGATGCAGTAATTATGAGCGGACCATATATAATTGAAGAGAAGTACCCGGAAATTATTGAAGAGCAATATAAGAATAATCAAGGAAAAAAGAATAATATCAAGAAGATGAGGCGGCAAATAGGCTAACGATCGATGGCATGGTGAAGTAAAATATATCTCAACATGGCCTTTGTGTTGGCTTTTCTCGGGACTGCTGCCAACGACTGATTGATGGATTACGTTGTGAAGGAGGCAAGCCGATATATTTTTATCCAAGGATAGCCTTAGAATAATGATATAATAGCTAACTCTAAACCATAATGAGACGGGCTAGTGTTGGAATCATGGGAACAAAGGCAAATGGCGGTATGCGGCCAGCCCATATTCTGCTTCCTTTGCCGAGCTACTCAGCTACTTTTAGGACATGTTGGCTTACACGTTCTCAAAATTAAAATAAGAATTAGTATCAAAATAAATTTAATATTTAAAATTTAATATAAAATTTAAAAAATTAAAATATTTTTATTATTTTTTTTTAAAAAAAAGAATGAAACCAAAACTTTTCCAATTAGAATAAAAGACTCGTATTTTTATTTCTGTATCAGAAATTCAACTCCTTCCAATCAAATATATTTCTAAAGTTTAGTCTCTGCAAGGAAAAAAAAAAAAAAGTAGAAAACCATCAGAGCATGTCTATCTATGGCTATTTTGTTAATCGAGCATAAGGTTAAAAGAAATTATGGTATACTTAATGACTATCTTATAGAGAGCCTGGAGAATAGCTAATCCCATCATTATTAAGCCTTCCAATATGCTTCACTGGTGTCAAGGAATTGATGGGAAGGAAAGGTTCTGATGGAGGTGCTGCCAAGGTAGATAGGCGGATTGACTAATGAAAATAAAGGATGTGAAGGCCTAAGAATAGCTGAGTGGAAAGTCCGACATGGGATTTTAAGTCTTGATGATTTGAAGCGGAGAAGGTTTACATGAGCAACCCAACTAGCAAAGATGTAGGGGTTATTGGTGATGGCTATGATAACAAAAACTAGTATTTTACACGTGCTGCACATAGTTTACTCAAAAGACGAGAATATTGGATGGATAATTGTAATTCCATTGATCAATTACATTTCCAGTAAATTTCATAATTATGTACATTTTGTTTGATGTCATATACTCCTCGGTTTTTTCTTCTCTAGTTATTGTAGTGAAAATAATGGTGCATTTATTAAAAAAATTGGTGCAAAATAGAGGAAAGCATATATATGTTTAGTCCAAAACTTTGGTAAGAGTACATTCAACGTGGGTTTGAAGATGAAAGAGTAGGAGGTGAAAACGTTGAGGTCCTGCTTTAAATAGTTTGTATTACGTTAAGAGAGATGCTATGCATCCACTAATTTGCTATGATGCGTGGCAGTGGTGATTGATTAATATTGGTGTGAGTAATTTTGCTCCAGCAATTTGGGTGGTTCAACCTCCCAATTCATCAAAAAATTTTGCTCCAGCAAGGATGCTCATATTGTTCCTCTCATTAGAGCCAAATTTTATTTCATCAAGGACCGGTTTTGGGTCAACACAAGGACCAAACTGGCTCATTAGGTTAGTTTGGTTTGGGTTTAAGCATATTTGGCTCCTTGTTTTCTTTCTGGAAAACTTGATTAGGGCAATGCATCTTAAATCAATCACACACACACACACACTCTGTGTGTGTGTGTGTGTGAGAGAGAGAGAGAGAGAGAGAGAGAGAGAGAAGAAAATCTGGCTATTAAAGATTATGCCCTTTATTCTTTTATTGTTCAGAAGTCGAGCATTGCCCTAGTTATTTTGCCAAGCAGCAACAAAAGATGTACCTCTATTGGCTTTCATGGCTGATTGACTAAAGAGATGGGACTCAAACCCCTCAGGGGCATAGGCTTACAGAGAAATACTTTGCTCCACATATATCAAACACATTCATAGGTTTAGATCACCTAAATCACCTTAGATCATTGACAAACCAATCCTGAATTGTGTCAAATTTGCATGGAATCAAGTTATAGGCTGTGACCTCCTATATTAAAAAACTACAACACGCTCCCATAATCCATCATCTCTTCGAAAAGTCCACTTTATCTATTCATATCAATTAAGAAATAATTTTAAATTCAACAAACATGCAAACTCGATCTCTAATCTACCACCGAGCCAGTCTGAACCATATACAATTTGCTGCTATTGCCTTGGAGGTGTACTAATAATAACTATTTTTGAAGCACAAATGGCAATAGGACATTTAAGGGGTAAAAGCATTTTACCATACAATTGTATGTTTATAATAAATCACTTTTATAGACATCTAATAATTAAGGCATAACAATATTTTACCATATAATTGTATCCCATATGTCAACTCCAAAAAAAAACTATGATAAATGAAGGATAATGTAAGGAATAGAAATATGTGTTCCAAGCCAAACATCAACAATAGAAACTTAAGAGCTTGATAAAAATAATGAAGTACTCTAGCAGATGTGAAGAAGCCAAACTAGCTAGCCTATGAATTAGCCTGCCAATTATGAAATGACTTATAGATCGGACAGCATTGGATTGCAAAAACTACTTTATGACAGATATGCTGTATTTAATTGGATTAGGATTGTAATTCCATACCAAAGAAGGATTCACCTTTGTTCACATGAATCCATTGTCAGATCACTCGTTGCATAGATCTCAAAGCACTCCGAATGTTGTCCTTGATGCACAGCATAGATCTCAAAGTGATAAGTGGATAATCTAGTGGTGGCAATTCATGTAAAAGGAAGATGAATCCTTTTTTGAGGGCAAAAGATACAATCCGGTCCAATACGATCTTAGAAGAATAAAATTAAAAACAAAAGAAAACCAAGTCAGCAAAATTTTGGCCGCTAGTAGTGCACGGGGAGATGTGGTCATAGCGCAGTGATTGGGAAACATCAAGTGGAGAAAGGTGATATGGTGCATATGCCACTACTGGTGCTTGGTGATGACATCGATCGATCCATGTACTGACCTAAAGAACATCTATATACAATGGGTCTAGCCTTAGCCAAAAGATCATAATCTCTGGTGGGGTTTTGACTCCACTAGAGCCTCACTCTCACTCTTTGACGCAGCAGAACACCAGTGGTAATGGACCCATTGACAACAACACCACTACCACCCCAGGATTGAGGTTAATGTGGTGGGTATTTTGTCAGACCTTGGCCGCCTCAATAATATCTAATCTCATTTACTTCGGATATACCCGTGATTAGTGGTGGTAGTTATACGAACTAAGCCATTATCATACATATAAAGCGGCTATAACTACGAGATTATATAGAAAATCATTATTATACAATTTAGCATGATTATAGCTGTTGCTGCGTGGTTATTGCACATTCCATTTATGCCTCGAGCTCTTTCTATAAATAAAAATAAACAGGAGATTCTCAGGTAAATCATTTGATAGTTTTGACACTCCCTTACTTATTTTCTTTCTTTCATTATTTTTTAAATTTTAATTGATTTAAGCATTGAAGAATTCTTCAATGAAAAAATTCTGATTGAAGATTTTTTTTTTCTTTTTTTTTTGATCCATATGCTACAAACTCAGATCCTTGCTGCTTATATATCAGGAGTAGACTAAATAGCGCAACATCTTCTCAACTTCATCGACTGCAACCTGACCTCAGAGTTCAATAACAACAGAGGCCACCACCACTCCTGTTCTATCATGGTTAATTGGATAAGTGGATCCACTTAATTAGCAGTACAAGCAGTTTGACTCCATGTACGGTTACCACACACTACATTTGAGGGTGAGTAAGATAAGGATAGGTGGTGGGCTGATAATTTCTCACCAATGGTGACCCACTATGTATGGTGAAAGATAGTGCTAAATAAAGAGTAAAGATCAGGATTTGAGTTGCCTGCGACGGTTGTTGCCTTTTGCTTTGCCTTCTTGACCTTGTTAGGCGTTTCCCTTGGGAGTAGAATGATGGAATCATGAAAGAGTGGTTATTAAAAGTGCGTACGGGGAGATGCCACCGAGAAGTTAGAGAGAGAGAGAGAGAGAACGGATGGAGAGAATCCAGGTACTTTGTTCCCCGCATGCAGTCCTCTTTCAGATACGTTGGCTTCATGTGATACATATGCTGTGATGTGAAAAGATGCTGAAGATTGGCTTTTTTTTATTTTTTTAAATATGATCTGGTAGCTTGGAGATGGCAATTGATGATCAAAAATTTATCAATCTAAATTTATTATATATATATATATAATAAATCAAATAAAATTAAACGAGTTCAATTGGATATTACTAGATTAAATAAATTTAAATAGATTAATCTAGTTAAACTAGTTGGATTAAATAAAATATAAATAATTTTAGATCCTAAATAGATTAAATAGATCTTAAATAAACTAGATGGATCAAGTCATAATCTAATTTAATTATTAAATAAATTAAAATATTTTAAATAGGTTAAAAATTTAAATCTGAATCTAACTTATTTAATAAATAGATATAGATAGATTTTACGATCCAAGGTCATTTATATTAAATATTAATTTGCTTAAAGTAAATTATTTACAAATTAGGTGGGATTGTAAATTACCACTCTTTCGCTTGTATCAAGGAGGAATTAAACTTAGATCAGAATTAGCGGTCCTTTACCCCATGGTAATTGACTGCTTGCCAATGGTAAGTCGTGACCGGCCACTACTTGGGGTGAACTGCTTGAAATCTGTGTGAACCTTAGTACGCTTCAAACATTGATCTAATAGTTTACTGATTCCATGTGAACTTTAGAAGGTTTCGAACATTGGACCTAATAGTTCTTCGGATCTGTGCGCATTGGACTCCAAAATTACCTGCTAATGTTTCAAACTTCATAGACGTCATGTCTATCGAATCTTTTGCTTTGGAGGACAAAATCGCACATAAAGAGAATAAGAAGGAAAATCAGGAGAGAGAGATTTAGAAAAGAAGTTGAGAATTTTTTTAGAAACCACCGTAATGGTTAATTATTCATCATAATTACATATCAAAAGCTATCTTACAATCGTTAGCAAGTTATATAAATAGACTCAGTATTACTGTCCCTGGATAATTTTAATCTAAAATATACATCTAAAATTACAGGACTCATAATTATTGGGGGTAAAATTATCTCTGCCAAAAATAGAAATTTTGAATCAAGTCTCTTCTTCAACTATCCGATAACTATCGAATCCTGCTGGCGAGTTTGGCATAATTCAATCCCGATTCTTTTGGATAATTACCAAATTCTGTCGCTAACATCAGTGGCCATCGAATTCCATTCGATCTTTGTTTTAAGTTCGTATGCACTCGACCTCATTATGGTTGGTCTTGGCTAAGTTTGACGGCAACCATCAATCCTAATTGGGTAAGACTGCAACCGACCAAATTATACTCTAGTTCCTCCCAAATTCGGCATCATTCGACATTGTATTCTAGTCCCCCAGCATTATCTAAATTCGGCTACACTCGACTTCACCAATTGCAACCTCCTGTTCCATCTGGGCTTGAAGCATTCTGGCTCTACAACTGGCCGATCGAACCCTTTTGCTCCCTTCAAGTTAGGCTAAATTGGGTGTCACCACTTGTGGATTCCCTCCTTCTAAGTTCGGCTCCATCCAATCCCATAGCCCACCGAACCCTCCTCTAGTTTTCCTTGGGTTCAGTGCAAGTTCGACGTCTTCCGCTTCCAGAACCTGCCGAGCTACCCTCTAGCTCTCTTTGGGTTCGACGCCATTCAAGCTTGTCACCTGTGCCCTCAACTTTCCTCCAAGTTCAAACCCATCTTGTCTAACCAACTGTAGCCTTTAGTCTCTTTAAGTTCAGCATCACCCTAATCAGTGGCTCATCAATCCCTAGCTCAACTAATCTCACTAAACTACTATAGAATTGGACTACGGCAGCACATACTATTGTAGTGGTTTCAAAAATCGCTACAATAGACTCTACAGCAGCGGTTACGAATAATCGCTGCCATAGATCTGACATATAGCAGCGGTTATTGTCAACTGTTGCCATAAGTCGATCTATAACAATGGTTATATAAAATTACTGTAATAGATCAATCTATAGCAGCGGTTTACAATAATTGCTGCCATAGGTCAGATCTATGGTAGCAGTTAATGAATTGCTGCCATAGATTCTGTCATAGATTAGACCTATGGTAGCGGTTAGCCATAGTCGCTACAATAAACTGAACCTATGGTAGCAATTTTTTATAACCGCTATCATAGGTATAGTCTATTGCACCATTTTTTTATAACCGCTGCTATATTTTTTTTCATATTTTTTTAAATATTATATAATTCTAAAATTTAATACACATCTTCATCATTTATTATCTTAATAATTATCATTAGAGTATTGTTACAAATACTACTACAAAAATAGCCTATGGCAGCGCTTACTATGTCAGCGATTTTCGAAACTGCTGTCATAGCACCTACAACAGTGGTTTTCGTTAACCGCTGCTATAGGATGTCAGCGATTTTCGAAACTGTTATCATAGCACCTACAGCAGTGGTTTTCGTTAACTGCTGCTATAGGTCGGACCTATAACAGCGGTTTCTATAACTACTACTATAGATCCGACATATAGCAGCGATTACAGAAAATCGCTGCAATAGGTCGGATCTATTGCAGCGATTACAAAAAATCGCTGTCGTAGGACGGACTTATAGCAGCGGTTACAAAAAATCACTGCCATAGATCAACCTATAGCAGCGGCTCATTGTAATCACTGCCATAAGTCAGACCTATAGTAGCGGTTAGTAGGAACCATGCTATAATTTGATTTATGACAGCGGTTAATTATAACTGCTGCCATATATATATATATATATATTTTAAATATTATATAATTTTAAAATTTAACATCCATCTTCATCATTCATTATCTAAATAATTATTATTAGAGTATCGTTGCAAAAGATTGCCTCGATTCAATGGCCTTAGCTTCATCGATCAGAAAAATTTGATTTCGATGACCACGAACGATGATGCAATGATCTGATAGATGAAGATCTCCGATGGATATGAAAATTTACAACGATGATCTTGATGATGTTTGTAGCGTACTATCAAAATTTTACTTCAATCGAATATCGTTATCTTGATCAATTTAGTATAGATTAGTTTCGATCGTTAAATGATAAATGATTGATCAAAGGACCAAACGGGGTCTGATCATAAGATAATTTTTTTTATAAATGATCTTGGCTACTACTTTAATCATTTTTTATAGTGATAATTATAAAATTTAACTCGTGAGATAAAGAATGATCTAAAACTGTACGTCTCCTGATGACTATTCTGAAACTTTACTGGCTGTTATGCTCGTGCTTTTGCAATATCTGTTTAACATGAACAGTTTATATGAAAATAATTTAAATTTTACTATCATCATGATATAAAATATTTAAAATTATAATAAAGATCATTTAACTAAAAAATTATCTCATAATCGGACATTGTTTAACCCTTTGATCGCTTGTTTCTAATTTAACGGCCGAAATTATTTCATACTAAATTAACCATGATAACGATATCTGATTGAAGTAAAACTTTGATAGTGTGCTACAAACATCATCGAGATCATTGTTGCGGATTTTCAGATCTATCGAAGGTCTCTATCTATCAGATCATTGCATCATCATTCGTGATCATCGAAATCAATTTTTTTTGATCGATGAAGCTAGGGCCATCGGATCGAGGCAATCTTTTGCGATGATACTCTAATAATAATTATTTAGATAATGAACAATGAAGATGGATATTAAATTTTAAAATTATATAATATTTTAAAAAAAATAAAAAAAATTATTTTTTATCTATGGTAGTGGTTATCAAAAACTGCTGTGATAGATCTATGATAGTGATTATAGAACTACTGCCATAGATCTATGACAGTGATTTTGGATATCCGCTATCGTAGATCTATGATAGCAGTTTGATAACTGCTGTCGTAGATCTATGGCAGCGATTTTTGATCATCCCTCTCCATCACCCAACATGCCCCACTCGGCCCTCCCACCCCTCCATCCGATCCTCCCTCGGCCCCCAATGAAACCCCCCTCCGGTGTACCCCTATTTGACCCTCTCTCGGCCCCCCATAAAATCCCTCCTTCGGCAAACCACCCTCCACCCTCGCTCGCCTCCTGCAAAACCCCACCCCCTCGCCTCCATCCGCCTCCATGGTCCCTAGGAACCCCTCCTCTGACGAATCCCCATTCGACCCCCTTCAGCCCCGTGAACCCCACCCCACCACCACCATTCTGACCCTCATCCGATTGATGCGAAGCCTCCGGCCTCTCGTCACTGCCCCATCTCCCTAGCCCTCCATCTCCAGCCACCCCTGCTATCTCTTTTTTATCTCTTTTTTTCTCTTCTCTTTCTCATTATCTTGCTTTATTTCGTAAGTTATCTTTAGTGCCGTCTCCTCCTCTAGCGTCGTCGCCGATGATCCTCGAAGCTTTGATGCGACGCTCTCTATAGCCATAGTATAATTTTTTTAAAAATTTTATAGTATTTTTATCAATCAGTATATTGTTATATAGAATATTTAATAAATATTTAAAATTTATATAAATTATAATTATCTGTCATAGTTTTGCCATGTCATCCATGCTATGTCGGTGGCTATGGACTAGTTTATCAATGGTTGGTTCAGATCGGCAGATCTGCATCCCTGGTACAGAAGCTTTCGTATGGGAGGCTCCTATAGCCGATAGTATAGGTTTAAAAATTACGAGGGAAGATTAGAGGAATCATATATATTTATTAATAATTATAGGCATCACTTATAATGAAATATTGGCGCATTTAAGAGTATTTATAACATCTGAGGGCCATGTATTTTGGGCCATGTCCAGGGTGGTAGCCTAGGGGCCATTGAGCTTATCGCCCTAGCCAGCGAGCATGGGGACGGAGATTATCAAATGGGTTGGTTCAGATAGGAACCATTGTATTCACCGATCTTAGCATTCAATTTTAATTACAGCGGTACACTGAATCTCGGGCAAAAACTCGAATTCGTATTGTCCGCAGGGAAGGGAGTCCGGCTTTTATTATATTAAGATAACTTTATTTTTTTTGGAGTAATTTGTAGAATTATATATATTTGCATAATGTATTTTTCGACCTTTTGTAATCATCCAGCAGACATTTTGCGACCTTTTACAGGGATGATCACACATGTGGAAACCACTAGCATTTAGGTGATGGTGCAGAAAAGGAAGAATAAGAGGGGATGGAAAAAGCGGAAGAATGATCCCCACCGAAGTCATCAAGTGATTGGAGACATCATTCCCCATATAAGCCCGAGACTGTTTGATGGATGACCCATCAGATTGGGTCATGGAGGAGATATGGGTAAGACGTGCATCTTAGTCTATTTTATGTATTTTATATATTTAAACTATAAATGTTTGATATGGTATATATAATTTTATAATAATTGATAAATTTGATGGAGACCAAAAAACTTCTTTCACTCAAGAGAGGGCTCAGAGATTTCCGAGAAGGAAAGATTGTACCATCTCTATCGTTACAAAGCTTCCAAGCCCATAGAGAATGTCAGTCGCAAGCATATCGAAGGAGCTTTTTTCCTTACAAGACGTCTTTTATATATAAGTGAAGAGGATGGTTAGCACTAAGAAGCCAAGATGTTCCGAGATAAATTTTACCAATTTTATTTTTTAATTATGCTTAAAATTATTATTTTAAAATTTTTTTAAATTTAGTTTATTAGGGTTTGGAATATTTGTTAGAGGCTATCTTCCCGTGCAGAATGGAATAGTAACCATTAGCCGTAGAGTATATTTATAGGCCGTATATTTACACTATATTATAAATAGAAAGGTAATTAAATTCTAAATCTTTTGCATAAAAAATTCATACTTTTATCATCTTCTGTATTTAATTTTATTTTATTATATAGCTCATCCAAGAGAATGGAGCACAGCCGTTAGCGAAGGATCTTTCGATACCAGAACGAATGGGAACAAGTTGGACACTAGACGCCAAATCGGACGTATTTTTGTAAGTATTAAATTTAGTAATATGAATATATTATAGTTTTTTTATAAAATTTTATTTTTAATTAATTTAGGATTATTAGATGTGCTTAGCCCCGATACCTCTTATCTATCCAGGTCAGAACTCGAAGGATCCAATTAGCCTATGCCAACGATACTGTCGAGGCAGCATCTCCTAGACTTTCAATGTCATCTTGGAGGAGTTTAGGCATTGAGCAGATCATGTTGCGATTAGATCGATTTGAAGAATCTCATCTGAAGACAATACATGATGTCGATGCTTAATTGCACATTTTGGAGTTTCTCGAAAATTTATTTGGCCCATTTATAGCTCCTGATCCAGCTCATGGCTTATAGCCCAGCCTCCTGGCGAGATTTTGATTCCAACGACTCAATGAAGATTGATGAATGCCATAGACTTTATTATTATTATTTTATTTAAAAAATATTAAATTAAATTTAAAATTTTATAATAATTTATAATTTTAGATTTATATTTATTTATATTTTCTTAGCCCCATGACCAAAATAATAAAAAAAATGAAAAATTTTATTGTTTTTTAATTAATTTAAAACTCCTCACAGACTTTATGTCATCGTTGCCACATGCGCAGATCATTTTGGTTCGATGCCCAACCGAGCGCGCCCTCACTGAAAAACCATGCTATAGACTTCCTGCTGGAGCAAATTATCAGTAATAAGCTTCCAGGCAGCGTTGCCATAACTGCTGTGATATCGATCTCTGGCTATAACCTCTGCTAAAGCTTTTGTGACTACAATGACATGAGAGCTATTTATGAGACGGACGTAGTTTTTTTTAAATCGCTAAATTTACCTGATAATAAAATTTTTCATTATTAGTTAAAATTTGATTTAGCCCTTTTTTAAAAGTTGTGAAAAGAATTGCTTGGATCTGATAGCCCTAGCTTCATCGATCAGTAAAATTTGGATGCCTATATGACTCCGTCTGGCACAATTACAACCGCTATATAAAACATCCTCATTAGCGATTTCAACCATTAAATAATCTAAATAAGTATGATCAAAAATCAATAACCCGCATTCGATTATAGAAATTAAATTAGTTAAATGATAAATATTGACTATAATTTAAATTTTTTATATAAGTGAAGATACCCTAAATTCAAATCATTTCTATGAAGAACTATTTCACATTAAAATCTTACATAATTACAAGCATAAATTTACTAAAGAATTTAAGATGGATATAAGCGAGCATAGTTTTGAAATAATTCTTAGATTCAGAGGTTTAAATTTTTAAATTACCAATCATATAAAATTCAAAGTAGCCAATTTAATTAAAAAAATTATCTAAACTCCCTGATCTTCAACACTCATCTCATTTAACGGTCGAAATTATCCTGTACTAAATTGACTATGATAATGATATTCGATTGAAGTAAAATTTTGATAGTATGATATAAATGGCACCGAGATCGTCATTGTAAGTTTTAGGATCAATCGATGATTTTTATCTATCAGATCATCATGCGGTCGTTCGTGACTGTCGAAATCATATTTTATTGTTCGACATAGCTAGAGCTATTAGATCGAGACGGTCTTTTATGATGATACTCTAATAAAAATTACTTAGATAATGAATGGTAATGATGGACTTTAAATTTTAAAATTATATCATATTTAAAAAAATAAAAATTTCATATTTATATCTATAGCAGTGATCGGCAAAAGCTGCTGCTATAGGCCTATTGCAGCTATTGTTAACCACTGCTATAGGATATATAGTAGCGGTTTCTGACAAGATCTATGGCTGCAGTTTCAAAAATCGCTGCCATAGGTCCGGCATAAATTTTTGCTCCATATTGTTCTTTTCATCTTTCCGACCTCCACTCTCTCTCTCCCTCTTTATCCGAGCCCTAGCTACCCTCCCCGCCGCCAACCCATCCCTCCGTCAACCTGCCCCATCGCTGGCCGCCTCCCCACCTGCCTTCCTCTATCTCTCTTTCTCTCTTCTCGCCTTGGCCCTGGCTACCACCCGACGCTGGCCCGCCTGCCACTGCCCCCTCCCTCAATCCCGCCACCGACTTTAGCTCCCTTGGCTCCCTCCAGCTTTGGCTCCCTCGACTCTCTCCCACCCTCAACCTTGCATCGGCTCCCTCCCTTCGCTGCCGCCCCCTCCCTCAGCCCCGATGCCCCCTTCCCTCTAGCACCACTGTGGGCCCTGCCTCCCTCGGTGCCGACCCTCCGCTAACTTGCCTCGCGCCAGCCTATCTCGTCGATGGCCCCCTTTGGCCCTGCCTCCTTCGGCCTCGGTCCTGCATCCCGCCCCATCGCCCTCTTTGGCCGTGCCCCATCGCCCTATCCTACCTCGCCGTTGGCCCCCTTTAGCCCTACGCCCCATCCTGCCATTGGCCTCCTCTACCGATACCCTTTGGCCTCATTATTTTTATTAACTTATTTATTAATTTATTTATTAATTTATATTCTTTGAATTTTTTATTAATTTATCTATCTAAGCATATATATTTTATAACTTGGATTGCTAGCATGTTAATATAATTTTTGATGCTTAATAAATATAATATTAAATTTATTATATTATTTATAAATTATTTATTATTATATTTATAAATTAAAATATATTCATAATTTAATATTATATTTTAAATTATTAAATTTTATTATTCATAAATTATTTATTATTTTATATTCATTAATTAAAATATATTCATAACTTAATATTATATCTTAAATTATTAAATTTAATATTAATAAAAATATTATATATATTATTTTTTTTATTTTATTATTTTTTATAATATTTATTTTAAAAAAAATAGTTTTTTTTTCTTTTTTATAAAGAGGCTATGATGATTTCTGATGGAAAATAGTTAATTCTTGGTATGATTTTAGTAATATGAGCCCTCTTATTTTTTTTTATAAATATTTTAATAATTTTAAATGGTAAGATGATCTTGGATGGTCAACAATTATTTAGCGAACAATCATTCATAGTCAATTTGATTTCATTGTAGCAGATATCAAAAGTACATTGCAATGCATAATTAAATGATAAATCTGAGCCTCCTTTTTATTTTTATTTTTTTATTTTTTAAATTTTTTTAATATTTAAGGTAAGTTCTATCCCGACTAACCTAAGGAGTTTTCCTTAATGCTTTTGAGATAATATATAATGGAAATGTTAGAGACATAGATTTTTCTTAATCTTGAAAGGTAGATAGAAAGTAAAATTATTTGTTGCTAAAAGAACCCTCGCCCCCATCGATGGGTTCTGAGCCATGCCCACGATCATGGTACGTGTCGGCCACTAAAAGAACCCCCACCATAAATAAAAAATAAAATTATAATTTATTGCTCCTTCTTAATTATTTATGGACGTAATTCATGTTGTAGAATTTATTGCATAATATTATTTGGGTTACTATTTATATCTTGTTGCTTTTGTTGTTGCATTGCATAATGATAGATCTATCTTAGTGAACATAATCTCTAGCTTATATATTTTTTATATGGATGGAAGAATTATGTACAATGATCAATTGATTATCCAATTTAGATAGTTTGAAAATTATAAATAATTCTATAGGTAATTACAATAATCAAACAGTATGCTGAGTATTCTGAAAGAAAATTTGGACAACAATTTTTTTTTGTTCTTCTTATATGGGAGAACAAAGAAAAAATACTACTAAAATTTCTTTCGATCCTTATTGCATATCGTTTGATTACTATAATAAGCCTATAGAATTAATATAATTTTTGAATGGGATAGAATCTATCTTTACCTATTAGTTAGTGATAGGATGCATTTAATTAGATGTATATGGAAATAATATTTAATGTCAGTTATGGCTTATGAGTTGTTTACAATGCATTGGTATATAATTTAAGTTCCACACATGATTTAATTACAGTATCGTCATTTTTAAAATGGATAAGGGGTGAATAAAGTTTAATAGGCTCTCGCCAGAATATGAGGCTGGACTTCAAAATTTTTTTGATTTTGCTATAGAAAAATTTAGGGACCATTGACTTATCCAATATCCTTGTAAGAAGTGTATGGATGGGCCTTGGCTATCTTATCGAGATGTAAATGATCACCTCACTATTTATAGCTTTAAAGTCGGTTATGAAATTTATTGGGATCAACATGATGAGGGCAGGCTACAAGAAGACGATCAACATGATGGAGAAGTGGAACAAATGGTTCGTGATATTTTTTTATTTGTTGGCTATAATGATAGTGCATCTACATCCATGCTTGATCTTGTAGTTGGTGGAATGACAAATAATGAGGATGTGGAGAAGGTTCGTAAGTTAATAGAGGATGCTAATTAATACTCTGTTGTATCACGTGAAATACTCCAATGAGTTCAATAATAATGGAGTGAATTGCATATTAGAGCTTTTGGAGGACATTTTTTTGGATGATGCATAAATTTCGAAGAATAATTATGAGGCATTGAAGATTATTGAACAGTTGAGCTTTACTTACACCAAGATACATGCATGTTCCAATGATTACATGCTTTATTGGGAGGGAGATGTCGATCGAAATGAGTGCACAAGGTGCGGTATATCAAGATGAAAATAGAATAAAGATGGTACATCGATCCATGTACCTCAAAAGTTGATGTGACACTTTTGTTTTAATTTTAGAATTATAAAAGTTCTTTATGTCGGTAAGGACATCGAAGGACATGAGATGGCATGAAAAAAACCGAATAAAAGATGATGCATTGAGGCATCCAACCGATGGAGAGGCATGACAGAAGTTTAATGAAATACATCCCGACTTCATACAAGAGATATATAATATGAGGTTGGACTTATCGTGCAATGGTTTCAACCCATTCAAGCACATGAATACCGTCCACAGTGTATGGCCAGTGTTTATTCATGTTTATAACCTTCCACCATGGATGTGTATAAAAAAATCCTTTGCTTTCATGACAGTGCTCATTCTTGGATTGATGAAGGTAGGTAATAATATTGATATCTATTTGCAGTCTCTTATTGCTGAGCTGAAATAGTTGTAGAGCATTCAAGATGTTCTAACTTTTGATGCTTTGATGAATGAATCATTTTCCATGCGTGCAGTGCTTTTATGGACAATAAATGACTTTCCAGCTTATGCCCTAATATTGGGTTGGAGTATGAAAGGTGAGCTAGCATGCCTGATTTATGAAAAAAAATATTCGATCTAAAAGGTTGACACATAGGAGGAGTTTTAATTTTATGGGGCATCGATATTTTCTTCGTCGAAATCATCCATACAAAAGGGATGCACGCTTCTTTTATGGCATTATTGAAGAAGGTGAGGCATCTAGCCGAATAACTGGGAGTGAGGTGTTGAGAGAATTGGATGGTCTCAGTGTTGAATTTGAAAAAGATGATCTGATTAATGGTAAGAAAAGAAAGCATTGATCAAAGAAAGATACACATTTTAATTAGAGAAAAAAGAGCATCTTCTTTGACTTGCCATATTGAGAGATAAACTTATTATTCCACTGCTTAGATATAATGCATATTGAAAAGAACGTGTGGGAGCTCCTATTGGCAACAATCTTAAACATCAAGGATAAGACCAAGGATGACTTGAATTCTTGATTTGAATTGAAAGAATAAGATATTAGAAGATCACTCCACCTGAAGTCGGTAGGAAAAGAATAGTGGAGGCTCCCTCATGCATGCTATATTATGAATGCCTCCAAACGATCAACTTTTCTTCATGTATTAGAGAATGTAAAAGGTTCCAGATTGGTACTCAAGCAACATATCAAAGTGTATGATTAGTAAGGATGCCAAACTTGAGGGATTGAAGACTCATGATTATTATGTGTTGATGCAGGAGTTGATCCCAATAGCTATTCACCACATATTATCAAAAAAATGTCAGAATGATTGTTATTCA
Organism: Cocos nucifera; assembly: GCA_006176705.1. Classification (NCBI taxonomy): domain Eukaryota; kingdom Viridiplantae; phylum Streptophyta; class Magnoliopsida; order Arecales; family Arecaceae; genus Cocos; species Cocos nucifera. Next base: position 146,188 of record QRFJ01003567.1, read on the forward strand.
TTTTTGCAACTTCTACAGAGATATTTGTGTAAAGAGGTTGCTTAAGAAAGACGTGAAGAAAATGAAGGCAAGGGCGATGACTATATTATATAATCTGAAAAATATATTTTCACCATCATTTTTCATAGTTATGATGCGTTGCCCAAGTATGGCTACTCAAGAGGGGGGGGGGGGGGTGAATTGAGTTCTTTTAAAATTTTATCTAAATTAAGTTTTAATGCAAATATGTGCTTCTAATGAGATTAATTTAAGTGATTGTATTATGTATGATATATGCAATAATGAAATTGAAAATTGAGTGAAGCTATGTATGAATTTAACTAGTTTCAAGTAAGTAAAGCAAGTAAAATGAACAAAATAAGGCACAACACAAACACAACAAATTTATAGTGGTTCGGTGTAATCCCGTGCCTACGTCCACTCTCCAAGCTTTTCTTGAAAGTTTCACTATAATCCCTAGATTATAGTACGTTTGTTTTGATCCGAGATTACAAACAAATTTAGTTGATTTTATCGGGCTCACCAACCATAACTCTACATCGATAGTTTTTTGGGTTTACTATCAACCCAGTTGATTTTATGGACTTATCAACTAAAACCTATACAATCCAATTTTGGGCTTGGACGGGCCTAATTCTCAAGTTTCTTTCTCCAAAAAACTTGTAAAGAAATAAAAATACAAGTATAAGAATTCAGCACAAAATAGAAAATAAAAATTAGAACTCTTTGAAGCTTGAAGAAGTTGCTGTTGGATTGCTTAAATGATGCTTCAACTTCTCTTGAATAATGCTTGAGAGGATGAGGATGAAGTTGGAGATGATTTCTCTTTGAAAGCTCTCTATTCTGTGCATTAATTCCTTTCTTTTCTTTCTTTTCAATTGATATTTAATAAATCTCACTCAATCTAATGATTTTTTTTTAAAAAAAAATCACTTTCTTGCTTTCTCTATTGACTCTCTAGCCTTTTATATACTTGAAAGTGGTTGGAGAATGAGTTTTGACCATTGGAGCCCTTGAAATAGCCATTGGGAGTCATTATGGACAAAAAGTTAAAGTTCTGAAAAATTAATCATTACAGTCACTAGGTTGGCTTAGTTTTTTACTAGATCGGCTCAGTTTCTAACTGGATCGGCTTAGTATTAATAGATTTTAAAAATCAATTTTCTGTGTTTTCTAAGATTAAGTCGATCAAATTTTTTACTAAGTCGACTAAGTACTGAGCCAGCTCAGTTTTTTACTGGATCATCTAAGTTTTCAGCCTTCAACAATTCTATATATATTTTTGCATGAGTGCTTTTTTATCTTCAACTTTTGAGGGCTTCTTCCATCTTGATTTTATGGTCTTTTCCACTATTAAGACTTCCAAAACTTCTTATTTGAGCATTTTAAATCATTCTTTCTTTGACTTTTCTTCTTTTGAGGGGATTTCTTCTATGGATAATTTTTTTATTTTAAGTACTTGAAAAGTCATACATATATTCTTAAAATGCATTATTAGCATCATTTATACTCAATATTTTGGAATCATCAAAATCAATCTTAAGGTCAACAATTTTTTTCTTTTTAATGATGACAAAACCTTAAGTATATGCACAATCAAAATAAATAATATGTTTCAATGAATTTTGTCAACATGTATTATGAAGTATCATGAAGTATAAATTAAACATATAAATGAATACTTCATGAATGTTTTTAATTAATTTTTTAATTCATTGTACATAATTAATTCATTACACATATTTTGTATACTTATTTTAAATTTATGTCTCAATTTAGGTCAATGAGTATTAAGATTTCAAGCATCAAATTCATTAAGCATATACTCAACATTTCTCTCCTCCTTTTTGACAGCATCAAAAAGCTCATAGGAAGAATTAAGAAAAATCATCAAAATCAATAAGATATAAGAGTATTTTAAATAAGCGATATATCAAATTAAAGTCAAATGAATCATCTTCCTTTTGAACACTTATCTTTTGATTTAAAACATATTTAAAACATTGCTTTTCTTTCAGAAATTAGCTTGAATTTAAATATCAAAGACTCTTCCCCCTTTTGAATGAGTATGATTTTTTTAATCAGACTTTTAAATATATACTTTTAAACTTTAAGAGGAATAGAGCTTTTCAAAAGATTTGATCATAAAATTAAGCATAATATATACTTTAATATTTAATCTTTTTTTAAAAAAATTAATCAATTAAATTCAAAAAAGATATGTATTAGAAATGTATCGAGCAAGTCAATGATAGTATTAGAGCAAAAGTAATTTTACAATGAAATCTAAATACACATCAAAAGTTCTATATTATATTTAGATTTTTAAATGAGTTTTAAAATTAGAAGTATGTATTAAAATTAATTTGTTTGGAGTAAGAATATGTTTTAAATTTAATTTAACTCTAAAATTATCAAGTTCATGTAAATCAGCATATGAATAATATCTAAATTTATTAATAATTTTTAATAATAGAAATCAATTTATTCATTTGATACTAATTTAAATTAAGTAAATTAAATTTAATAACTACATGTAAGCATAGTTAGAGAAAAACTATAAGATACCTGATTGAGAGTCTAAAAATAATTAAAGCAAAGCTTAAAATGAGAAAGTTTTGAGGTAAATGATTGAGAATTTAAAATCAATATTAAAATTCATTAATATTAGCAATCAAATTTAAATTAGTTAACTTAATCAATATCTCCCTCCCCTAAATATTAGAAAGTTCATCACATGATATTTTCTCTCCCCCCTCCTTTTTTTTATAATTCTTACAGAATAGATTTTAACATTTAAAATTATTCTCCCTCTTTTCTTTCAAGTTAAGCATAATTAATTAATACCATATTAATTTTAATTAATATAAATTTAACTTTTAAGCTTAGATTTTTAAATTTGATTGATACCAAGTTAGTAATCATTTTATCTTTGATATTTTCTCTTTCTTACTTTTGCAAACAAAGCTATTTTAAAATTAAATAAAATTTTAAGAAAATAAGTATCAATTGAGTGAATTAAGTATTAAATTATATATTCAATTTAAATAAATATAGCATTCACTCATATAGAAACTAAATTTTTCAAAAATTTACTTTTCATTTACTTCAAAAGATATTTACAATGATAACAATCTATTAAAAATTCAAAAGTATACCATGTAGATGTACTTCTTAGTTTTAATTAATAAAAACTTTAGGCTTTAAAAATTTGAATAATATAATCTTAAAAATACTTTTCTTCACTTTGATATTAAAGCAAATCATCCAAACATATATCCCAAGAATTTATCTCAAATGTTATAATAACAAGAATATAGCCATGGAAATTTAGATTTGAGATAAAGCAACTATTCTTTTGCCTTGATACAAATTATGACATCAATTATGATAAATTTTTGAGAATTGCTTATTTGTACTATTTAAAAAAGTTTTTTTATTTATTTTTTTAATTTTATAAATCTAAGCTATATAGGTTCTTTCAAAATTAAGAATTTGGGTATATCATAAGATTTTTTTTTAAATATCTCTTTTTTTTCTTAAGTAGTATCAATCAATTTGAAGTATAAATATATCAATCTTATAGTTTATCTCATGGTATAATATCAAAAATATATTCATGCAGATCAGATTATATGCAAGAATATTTTCTTCTTTTTGTTAAAGATAAAGCTATAGAATACAAAATGATAATAATCTATTTAATATTAATTATTAAAATTTTTGATCAAAAAAGATGAATCAATTAAATTCAGATTAAATTATTTTGATAAGTTAATTTGAATTAACACCAACAAATCATGTAAAATAAATCATAGAGAGATATTCTATTTAAATTTTTGATCTTTCTTTTCTTAAGAAATATCATTTAATCAGGTTCAAAAAGGTATGAAATTCTTGATTTTATCTCAAATGATATCATGTAAGCTATGTAAAACTAGATTTAAGATAAAACATTTTTTTCTTTTGTAAAAAAAATTTAAATCAAGAATAGACTGTTTGATACTAATTATGAAAGGCATTTTTCAAGTTAGGGGACAAAATTAGTTTAGGTTAAAATAAGAAGAATCTAGATATTGGCTCTATGTGTTAATCTAAATATGGGATTTCAAATCCTTATGTATTAACCTAACATGCAATGCAGCTTGTTACATCAAGCATTTTGAATTTTATAATTGATGACTTTTCTTTAAGTACTTATTTCATGCTAATTTTTATTAAAATTTTAATAATTTAATATTTTATGAAAGAATGTCAAATTTAGTTTTATTTGTATATTCTGTAATTTAAAAATATTTATATCCAATTGTGCACCTTTTATTTTCAGTTTATCAATTACAAAATTGATATGAGGAGGCTTAAAATATCATGCTAAAATTCAAGTTAAAGCCATTTCAACCATAGCATGATATGGAGAGGAGAGCATTTGGATTTTAAGATCAACACATTCAAATCATGATATAAATTCATTGCAAGCATCAAAATTAATTAATTATACATAAGAAAAATTTCAAGCAAAAAATTTTATATGCATGCATATTAATCAAAAAATTCATTCAATCAAAAGATTTTAATAATCATTGATAGTATGATGAGAGAAAAGTTTATATTGTATCAACAATCATCATCCTTCATCTTTGACATCCAAGACATCCAAGTAAGTATATTTTTTTCTTTCAAACTTATTGGATCCTTGGCAAACCTATAAGATTACTTTAAAACTTTTAGTACCTAAGCTATCTTGGGTCCATAGGAGTTAATATTTAAGGTTTCTTTTGAAATCCAAATTTGTTTAATAGAAGTTTGGCCAATTCTTTTAAAATTATACTCCAAAATTTTATGGTCAATTTGATTATACTTAAAACATTTAATAGTATGATCTTTCATTAAAGATCTTGTGAAAATATTTTTAGTATTTTTTTATTTTTTTGAAGTATTAAAATTGGTTTCTACTTTATTAAAAATAGTTCCATTGATTTTTACCATAGATTGAAGATTTTGAAAGCTAATTATAAAACTTTCAGCTATAGGTTTCAAAACCTCAACTTCTCTTTTTAATTTCTTATTTTCTTCCAAAAATTTTTTCTTTTCTTTTAGAAGATTTTCATTTTCTTCTAGGAAGAATTTTAAATTTTTATATTCCATTTTTAGCTTAATATTTTTATTAACTAAGAATTTTTTAGATTTTACTATATTCTTCTTTTCTTAGTTAGAGTTTCAATTTGTTCAAAAAAATCTTTCTTTTCTTTGACCATATTTTTCATATTTTTTGATAGATCTTTTTTTCACTCAAAATTTTATTTTTCTCTTCGACCAAAGATAAATTAGATTTTTTAAGCTCTTTATTTTGAAGCCTTATCTTTTTATGTTCATCTATTAGATCATTGAAGACTTTATATAATTCTTCAAAAGTAAAATCAAAAGAGTTATTACCTCATTATCATTACCATGAGGCAAGAATTTGTAGCACTTTCTCCTACTTTCTCATTTAGCTTTTCTTTGACTTGCTCTTCCTTATTTATTGCTTTCTTTCTTCTTTGTTTCTTCTTCTTTTTCTTCTTTTCATCCTCATGAGCCATGAGGCACATGTTGGGGTGAGCTTGCTTATCCTCTTGGAAGCTTGGTTCTTCTTTTTGATTTGCTCTCCCATAAGTCATTTTCAATTTTGCCCATATTTGATTCATTGAAACACATGAAGAAATTATATTAAACTCATTAATATCTTAGGAGCAATAAGTATATTCATGGCCTTATCATTAAGTTGGATCATTTTCTTATCATGCTCTTTAATGCTTTGGGGGTATATGAGCCATCGATTATAATCTTCCATAAATTATAATCATGTAATTGTATGAAAATTTTTATCCTAATTTTTTAATGTATGTAATTTGATTCACATAATAGTGGAGGATAATCAATAGAATGGTTTTTATTAAAAAAAAAATTATTTGGGTTGCCAGAATCTTTAGCTCTAGATGGTTAGATCAAAAATCAATAATAGGGCACCTGCTTTGATACCACTTGTTGCCCAAGTATGGCTACCCAAGAGGGAGGGTGAATTAGATTTTTTTATAATCTTGGCCAAATTAAACTCTAATGCAAATATGTGCTTCTAATGAAATTAAATTAAGTGATTGTATTATGTATGATATATGCAATAATGAAAATGAGAATTGAGTGAAGCTATGTATGAATTAAACTAATTTCAAGTAAGTAAGAAAAGCAAGTAAAATGAACAAAATAAGGCAAAATACAAACATAACAAATTTATAATGATTCGGTGCAATCCCGCACCTACGTTCACTCTCTAAGCTTCTTTTGGCAGTTCCACTATAATCCCTAGATTACAGTATGTTTGTTTTAATCCGAGATCACAAACAAACCCAGTTGATTTTGTCGGGCTCACCAACCATAATCCTACATCGATAGTTTTCTGAGTTTACTATCAACACAGTTGGTTTTATGGGCTTACCAACTAAAATCTATACAATCTAATTTTGGGCTTGGATGGGCCTAATCTCTAAGTTTCTTTCTCCAAAGAAACTTGTAAAGAAATAAAAATACAAGTATAAGAATTCAGCATAAAATAAAAAATAAAAAATAGAACTTTTTGAAGCTTGAAGAAGTTGCAGTTGGATTGCTCAGATGATGCTTCAACTTTTCTTGAATAATGCTTGAGAGGATGAGGATGAAGTTGGAGATGATTTCTCTTTGAAAGCTCTCTATTCCGTGCACTAATTCCTCTCTTTTCTTCCTTTCCAATTGATATTCAATAAACCTTACTCAATCTAATGATTGTTTTCTTTTTAAATCACTTTCTTACTTTTTCCATTGAGTCTCTAGCCTTTTATATGCTTAAAAGTAGCTGGAGAATGAGTTTTGACCATTGGAGCTCTTGAAATAGCTATTCGGAGTCATTATATATAGATAAAAAATTAAAGTTCTAAAAAATTAGCCATTATAGTCACTAGGTTAGCTCAATTTTTAATTAGATCAGCTCAATTTTTTATTAAATCGGCTCAATATCAATAGACTTTAAAAATAAGCTTTTTGTATTTTCTGAAATTGAGCTGACCTAGTTTTTTACTAAGCCGACTAAGTACTGAGCCAGCTTAGTTTTTTACTAAATCATCTAATTTCTTAGCCTTCAACAATTTTTTATATATTTCTGCATGAGTGGCTTTTTATCTTCAACTTTTGAGGGCTTCTTTCATCTTGATTTTTATAATCTTTTCCATCGTTAAGACTTCTAAAATTTCTTGTTTGAGCTTTATTTAAGCATTTGAAATCATTCTTTTTTTGACTTTTCTTCTTTTAAGGAAATTTCTTCTATGGATAATTTTTTCATTTTAAGTACTTAAAAAGTTCTACATATATTCTTAAAATGCATGATTAGTATCATTTATATTCAACGTTTTAAAATCATCAAAGTCAATTTTAGGGTCAACAATCTTTTTCTTTTTAATGATGATAAAATATTGAGTATATATGTAATAAAAAATAAATAATATATTTTAATAAATTTTATCAACATGTATCATGAAGTATAGATTAAACACATGAATGAGTACTTCATGAATATTTTCAATTAAACTTTTGATTCATTGTACATAATTAATTCGTTACATATATTTTATATACTCATTTTAAATTTATCTCTCAATTCAAATCAATGAGTATTAAGATTTCAAGCATCAAATTTATTAAGCGTATACTCAACATTTCTTCTCCATTTTTGATAACATCAAAAAGCTCATGGAAAGGATTAAGAAAAATCATCAAAATCAATAAGATATAAAAGTATTTTAAATAAGAGATGTATCAAATTAAAGTCAAATGAATCATCTTCCTTTTGAAAACTTATCTTTTGATTTAAAACATATTTAAAATATCGCTTCTCTTTCAGAAATTAGCTTGAATTTAAATATCAAAGACTCTTCCCTTTTTTAAATGAGTATAATTTTTTTAATCAGATTTTCAAATATGCACTTTTAAGCTTTAAAAGGAATAGAATTTTTTAAAAGATTTGATCGTGAAATCAAGCATAATATATACTTTAATGTTCAAACTTTTTTTAAAAAAAATTTAATCAATTAAATTAAAAAAAGATATGTATTAGAAATGTATCGAGCAAGTCAATGATAGTATTAGAGTAAAAGTAATTTTCCAATGAAATCTAAATGAACATCAAAAGTTTTGTATTATATTTAGATTTTTAAATGAGTTTCAAAATTAGAAGTATGTATCAAAATTAATTTATTTAGAGTAAAAAATATTTTAAATTTAATTTAACTCTAAAATTATCAAGTTCATGCAAATTAGCATATGAATAATATCTAAATCTATAAATAATTTTTGATAATAAAAATTAATTTATTCATTTGATACTATTTTAAATTAAGTAAGTCAAATTTAATAACCACATGTAAGCATAGTTAGAGAAAAATTATAAGATACCTGATTGAGAGTCTAAAAATAATTAAAGCAAAGCTCATAATGAGAAAGTTTTAAGGTAAATGATTGAGAATTTAAAATTAATATTAAAATTTATTAATATTTATAATTAAATTTAAATTGGTTAACTTAATCAATATCTCTCTTCCTAAATATTAGAAAGTTCATCACATGATATTTTCTCCCCTCCTCTTTTTTTTATAATTCTTGTAAAATAGATTTTCACATTTAAAATTATTCTTCCTCTTTTTCTTTTAAGTTAAGCATAATTAATTGATACCATATTAATTTTAATTAATATAAATTTAACTTTTAAGCTTAGATTTTTAAATTTGATTGATACCAATTTAGTAATCATTTTATCTTTGATATTTTCTCTTTCTTACTTTTGCAAACAAAGTTATTTTAAAAATAAATAAAATTTTAAGAGAACAAGCATCAATTGAGTGAATTGGGTATTAAATTATGCATTCAATTCAAATAAACATAGCATTCACTCATTTAGAGACTAAATTTTTTAAAAATTTATTTTTTATTTACTTCAAAAGATGTTTACAATGATAACAATCCATTAAAAATACAAAAGTATGTCATGTAGATATACTTCTCAATTTTAATTAATAAGAACTTTAGACTTCAAAAATTTGAATAATATAATCTTGAAAATACTTTTCTTCATTTTGTTATTAAAGTAAATCATTCAAATATATATCACAAGAATTTATCTCAAACATTATAATAATGAGAATATAGTCATGGAAATTTAGATTTGAGACAAAGCAACTATTCTTTTATCTTGATACAAATTATGATATCAATTATGATAGATTTTGGAGAATTGCTTATTTATACTATTTGAAAGAATTTTTTTTTATTTATTTTTCTAAACTTTATAAATCTAAGATATATAGATCCTTTCAAAATTAAGAATTTGGATATATCATAAGAATTTTTTTAAAAAAATATCTCTTTCTTTTCTTAAGTAGTATCAATCAATTTGAAGCATAAATATATCAATCTTATAATTTATCTCAAGATATAATATCAAAAATATATTCATGCAGACCAGATTATATGCAAGAATATTTTTTAAAGATAAAGTAATAGAATACAAGACAATAATGATCTATTTGATATTAATCATTTAAATTTTTTATAAAAAAAAATGAATCAATTAAATTCATATTAAATTATTTTGATAAGTTAATTTGAATCGATACCAATAGATCATGCAAAATAAATCATAGAGAGATATTCTATTTAAACTTAGATCTTTCTTTTCTTAAGAAATATCATTTAATCAGGTTCAAAAAGATATGAAATTCTTAATTTTATCTCAAATGATATTATATAAGCTATACAAAACTAGATTTGAGATTAAATTTTTTTTTTTACTAAAAAAAATTTAAAGCAAGAATAGACTATTTGATTCGAATTATGAAAGGCATTCTTCAAGTTAGGGGACAAAATCAATTAAGGTTAAAATAAGAAGAATCTAGATATTGGCTCCATGTGTTGATCTAACTATGGAATTTTAAATCCTTACGGGTTAACCTAATATGCAATGCAGCTTGTTACATCAAGTATTTTAAATTTTATAATTGATGTCTCTTCTTTAAGTACTTATTTCATGCTAATTTTTATTAAAATTTTAATAACTTAGCATTTTATGAAAGAATGTCAAATTTAGTTTTATTTGTATATTCAGTAATTTAAAAATATTTATATCTAATTGTGCATCTTTTATTTTTGGTTTATCAATTGCAAAACTGATATGAGGAGGCTTAAAATATCATGCTGAAATTCAAGTTAAAGCCATTTCAACCATAGCATGATATGGAGGAGAGCATTTGGATTTTAAGATCAACATATTCAAATCATGATATAAATTCATTGCAAGCATCAAAATCAATTAATTATTCATAAGAAAAATTTCAAGCAAGAAATTTTATATGTATGCATATTAATCAAAGGATTCATTCAATCAAAGGAGTTTAATAATCATTGATAGTATGGTGAGAGAAAAGTTTAGATTATACTTAATAATCATCACCCATCATCCAAGACATCCAAGTAAGTATATTTTTTTCTTTCAAACTTATTGGACCTTTGGCAAACCTACAAGATTACTTCAAAACTTTTGGTACCTAAGCCATCTTGGATCCATAGGAGTTAGTATTTAAGGTTCCTTTTGAAACCCAAATTTGTTTAATAGAAATTTGGCCAATTCTTTTAAAATTATACTCTAAAATTTTATGGTCAATTTGATTATAATTAAAATATTTAATAGTATGATCTTTCACTAAACGTCTTGTGAAAATATTTTTAGTATTTTTTTATTTTTTTGAATTATTAAAATTAATTTCTATATTGAAAATAGCTCCATTAGTTTTTACCATAGATTGAAGATTTTGAAAGCTAATTGTAAAACTTTCAGCTATAGGTTTCAAAACCTCAACTTCTCTTCTTAATTTCTTATTTTCTTTCAAAATTTTTTTCTTTTCTTTTAGAAGATTTTTCATTTTCTTCTGAAAAGAATTTTAAATTTTTATATTTCTTTTTCAGCTCAATATTTTTATTAACTAAGAATTTTTTAGATTTTACTATATTTTTCTTTTTCTTAGTTAGAGTTTCAATTTGTTCCAAAAAATCTTTCTTTTTTTTGATCATATTTTTCATATTTTTTGGTAGATCTTCTTTTTCACTCAAAATTTTATTTTTCTCTTCGATTAAAAATAAATTAGATTTTCTAAGCTCTTTGTTTTGAAGCCTTATCTTTGTATGTTCATCCATTAGATCATTGAAGGCTTCTATATAATTCTTCAAAAATAAAATTAAAAGAGTTATTACCTCATTATCATTGGCCGTGAGATAAGAATTTGTTGCACTTTCTTCCTCTTTCTCATTTAGCTTTTCTTTGAGTTGCTCTTCCTTATTTATTTCTTTCTTTCTTCTTTGTTTCTTCTTCTTTTTCTTCTTTTTATCTTCATGAGCCATGAGACATATGTTGGAGTGAGCTTGCTTATCCTCTTGGGAGCTTGGTTCTTCTTTTTGATTTACTCTTTCATAAGTCATTTTCAATTTCTTCCATATTTGATTCGTTGAAATACATAAGAAATTGCATTAAACTCATTAATATCTAAGAAGCAATAAAGTATATTCATGGCCTTATCATTAAGTTGGGCCATTTTCTTATCATGCTCTTTTAATGCTTTGGGGGCGTATAAGGCATCGATTATAATCTTCCATAAATTATAATCATGTGATTGTATGAAAATTTTCATTCTAATTTTTCAATGTATGTAATTTGATTCATATAATAGTGGGGAATAATCAATAGAATAGTCATTATTAAAAAAAAAATTCATTTGGATTGCCAAAATCTTTAGCTCTAGATGGTTAGGTCAAAAATCAATAATAAAGTACCTGCTCTGATACCGCTTATAGCCCAAGTATGGCTACCCAAGTGGGAGAGTGAATTGAATTTTTCTAAAATCTTGGCCAAATTAAGCTCTAACGCAAATATGTGCTTCTAATGAGATTAATTTAAGTGACTGTATTGTGTATGATATATGCAATAATGAAAATGAAAATTGAGTGAAGCTATATATAAATTAAACTAATTTCAAGTAAGTAAAGCAAGTAAAATGAATAAAATAAAGCACAATATAAATATAACAAATTTATAGTAGTTTGGTGCAACTCTGCACCTACGTCCACTCCCCAAGCTTCTCTTGGTAGTTTCACTATAATCTCTATATTACAGTGTTTGTTTTGATCCGAGATCACAAACAAACCCAGTTGATTTTACCGGGATCACCAACCACAACCCTACACCGATAGTATTCTGAGTTTACTATCAATCCAATTGGTTTTACGGGCTCATCAACTAAAATCTATACAATCCAATTTCGAACTTGGATGGGTCTAATCCCTAAGTTTCTTTTTCTAAAAAAACTTGTAAAGAAATAAAAATACAAGTATAACAATTCAACACAAAATAGAAAATAAAAATTAGAACTCTTTGAAGCTTGAAGAAGTTGCTGTTGGATTGCTCAAATGATGCTTTAACTTTTCTTGAATAATGCTTGAGCAGATGAGGATAAAGTTAGAAATGATTTCTCTTTGAAAGCACTCTATTCTATGCACTAATTCCTCTCTTTTCTTTCTTCCCAATTGGTATTCAATAAATCTCACTCAATCTAATGATTTTTTTCTTTTTAAATCATTTTTTTACTTTTCTCATTGAGTCTAGCGTGGTTGGAGAATGTGTTTTGACCATTGGAGCTCTTGAAATAGCCATTGGAAGTCATTATGGACAAAAAATTAAAGTTCTAAAAAACTAACTATTACAGTCACTAGGTCGGCTCAGTTTTTTACTAGATCGGCTCAGTATCAATAGACTTTAAAAATAAGCTTTTTGTATTTTCTAAAACTGAGCCGACCTAGTTTTTTTACTAAGCCAACTAAGTACTGAGCCAGCTTAGTTTTTCACTGGATCATCTAAGTTCTCAACCTTCAATAATTCTTCATATATTTCTACATAAGTGCTTTTTTATCTTCAATTTTTGAGAGCTTCTTTCATCTTGATTTTTACTATCTTTTCCATCATTAAGGCTTCTAAAACTTCTTGTTTGAGCTTTATCTGAGCATTTAAAATCATTATTTTTTTGACTTTTCTTCTTTTGAAGAGATTTCTTCTATGGATTTTTTTTTTTTTAAGTACTTGAAAATTCTATATACATTCTTGAAATGCATGATTAGTATCATTTATACTCAATATTTTAAAATCATTAAAGTCAATCTTAGGGTCAACAATCTTTTTCTTTTTAATGATGATAAAATTTTGAGTATATGCATAATAAAAATAAATAATATATTTTAATAAATTTTATCAATATGTATCATGAAATATCATGAAGTATAGATTAAACACATGAATAAGTACTTCATGAATGTTCTCAATTAATCTTTTGATTCATTGTACATAATTAATTTATTACATATATTTTATATACTCATTTCAAATTTATCTCTCAATTCAAGTCAATGAGTATTAAGATTTCAAGCATCAAATTCATTAAGCATATATTCAACATTTTTCTTTTTCTTTTTGACAGCATCAAAAAAGCTCATGGAAAGGATTAAGAAAAATCATCAAAATCAATAAAATATAAGAGTATTTTAAATAAGAGATGTATCAAATTAAAGTCAAATGAATCATCTTTCTTTTGAAAACTTATCTTTTGATTTAAAATATATTTAAAATATCACTTTCCTTTTAAAAATTAGCTTGAATTCAAATATCAAAGACTTATTCTCTTTTTGAATGAGTATGATTTTTTTAATCAAATTTTTAAATATGTACTTTTAAACTTTAAGAGAAATAGAGCTTTTCAAAAAATTTGATCATGAAATCATACATAATATATACTTTAATATTTAATATTTTTTTTTAAAAAAATTAATCAATTAAATTCAAAAAAGATATGTATTAAAAATATATCGAGCAAGTCAATGATAGTATTAGAGCAAAATAATTTTACAATAAAATCTAAATATATATCAAAAATTTTGTATTATATTTAGATTTTCAAATGAGTTTCAAAATTAGAAGTATGTAATAAAATTAATTTTTTTAGAGTAAGAATATGTTTCAAATTTAATTTAACTCCAAAATTATCAAGTTCATGCAAATTAGCAAATGAATAATATCTAAATTTATAAATAATTTTTGACAATCAAAATTAATTTATTCATTTGATACTACTTTAAATTAAGTAAATCAAATTTAATAACCATATGTAAACATAGTTAGAGAAAACCTATAAGATACTTGATTAAGAGTCTAAAAATAATTAAACTGAAGCTCAAAATGAGAAAGTTTTAAGAAAAATGATTGAGAATTTAAAATCAATATTAAAATTTCTTAATATTTATAATTAAATTTAAATTAGTTAACTTAATCAATATCTTCCCTCCTAAATATTAGAAAGTTCATCATATGATATTTTCTCCATCCCCCCTTTTTTATAATTCTTGCAGAATAGATTTTAACATTTAAAATTATTCTTCCTCTTTTTCTTTCAAGTTAAGCATAATAAATTGATATCATATTAATTTTAATTAATATAAATTTGATTTTTAAGCTTAGATTTTTAAATTTAATTGATACCAAGTTAGTAATCATTTTATCTTTGGTATCTCTTCCTTAATTTGCAAACAAAGCTATTTTAAAATTAAATAAAATTTTAAGAGAATAATCATCAATTGAGTGAATTAACTATTAAATTATACATTCAATTCAAATAAACATAGCATTCACTCATATAAAAACTAATTTTTTTTAAAAAAATATTTTTTATTTACTTCAAAAGATATTTATAATGATAACAATCCATTAAAAATTCAAAAGTATGTCATGTAGATGTACTTCTCAATTTTAATTAATAAGAACTTTAGGCTTCAAAATTTTAAATAATATAATTTTGAAAATACTTCTCTTCATTTTGATATTAAAGTAAATCATTCAAATATATATCACAAGAACTTATCTCAAATATTATAATAACAAGAATATAGTCATGGAAATTCAGATTTGAGACAAAGCTACTATTCTTTTATCTTGATATAAATTATGATATTAATTATGATAGATTTTTGAGAATTATTTATTTGTACTATGTGAAAGTTTTTTTTTTTTTTTTTTGTTACTCTGAACTTTATAAATCTAAGATATATAGATCCTTTCAAAATTAAGAATTTGGATATATCATAACTTTTTTTAAAAAAATATATTTTTCTTTTCTTAAGTAGTATCAATCAATTTGAAGAATAAATATATCAATCTTATAATTTATCTCAAGGCATAATATCAAAAATATATTCATGCAGACCAGATTATATGCAAGAATATTTTCTTCTTTTTGTTAAAGATAAAGCAATAGAATACTAGACGATAATGATCTATTTGATATCAATCATTAAAATTTTTGATCGAAAAAGATAAATCAATTAAATTTAGATCAAATTATTTTGATAAGTTAATTTGAATTGACATCAACAGATCATGCAAAATAAATCATAGAGAGATATTCTATTTAAATTTAGATCTTTCTTTTCTTAAGAAATATCATTTAATCAATTTCAAAAAAGTACGAAATTTTTGATTTTATCTCAAATGATATTATATTAGCTATGCAAAACCAGATTTAAGATAAAACATTCTTTTCTTTTACCAAAAAAAATTAAAAATAAGAATAGACTGTTTGATACCAATTATGAAAGGCATTCTTTAAGTTGGGGGATAAAATCAATTTAGGTTAAAATAAGAAGAATCTAGATATTGGCTCTATGTGTTGATCTAACTTTGGGATTTTAAATCCTTATGGGTTAACCTAATTTGCAATGCAGCTTGTTACATCAAGTATTTTGAATTTTATAATTGATGTCTTTTCTTTAAGTACTTATTTTATGCTAATTTTTATTAAAATTTTAATAATTTAGTATTTTATAAAAGAATGTTAAATTTAGTTTTATTTGTACATTAAGCAATTCAAAAACAAATATCCAATTGTGCATCTTTTATTTTCAATTTACCAATTGCAAAATTAATATGGGGAGGCTTAAAATATCATGCTGAAATTCAAGTTAAAGTTATTTCAACCATAGCATGATATAGAGAGGAGAGCATTTGGATTTTAAGATCAACACATTCAAATCATGATATAAATTTATTGCAAGCATCAAAATCAATTAATTATACATAAGAAAAATTTCAAGCAAGAAATTTTATATGCATGTATATTAATCAAAGGATTCATTCAATCAAAGAAGTTTAAGAATCATTGATGGTATGATGAGAGAAAAATTTAGATTATACCAACAATCATCATCGATCATCTTTGACATCCAAGACATCTAAGTTAGTATATTTTTTTCTTTCAAACTTGTTGGATCCTTGGCAAACCTATAAGATTACTTCAAAACTTTTGGTACCTAAGCCATCTTGGATCTATAGGAGTTAGTATTTAAGATTTCTTTTGGAATCCAAATTTATTTAATAAAAATTTGGCCAATTCTTTTAAAATTATACTTCAAAATTTTGTAGCCAATTTGATTATGCTTAAAATATTTAATAGTATGATCTTTCATTGAAGGTCTTGTAAAAATATTTTTAGTATTTTTTTATTTTCTTAAAGTATTAAAATTGATTTCTACTTTATTGAAAATAGCTCCATTAATTTTTATCATAGATTGAAGATTTTAAAAGCTAATTGTAAAACTTTTAGGTATGGATTTCAAAATCTCAACTTCTCTTCTTAATTTCTTATTTTCTTTCAAAAATTTTTTCTTTTCTTTTAGAAGATTTTCATTTTCTTCTAGGGAGAATTTTAAATTTTTATATTTCTTTTTCAGCTCAATATTTTTATTAACTAAAAACTTTTTAGATTTTACTATATTCACCTTTTTCTTAGTTAGAATTTTATTTTGTTCAAAAAAATCTTTCTTTTCTTTAGCCATATTTTTCATATTTTTTTGATAGATCTTCTTTTTCACTCAAAATTTTATTTTTCTCTTCAGCCAAAGATAAATTAGATTTTCTAAGCTTTTTGTTTTGAAGCCTTATCTTTTTATGTTCATCTATTAGATCATTGAATGCTTCATATAATTCTTTAAAAATAAAATCAAAAGAGTTATTACCTTATTATTATTGGTCATGAGATAAGAATTTGTAGCACTTTCTTCTTCTTTTTCATTTAGCTTATCTTTGACTTGCTCTTCCTTATTTATTGCTTTTTTTCTTCTTTGTTTCTTCTTCTTTTCATCCTCATGAGCCATGAGGCATATATTGGGGTGAGCTTGCTTATCCTCTCGGAAGCTTGGTTCTTCTTTTTGATTTACTCTTTTATAAGTCATTTCCAATTTTTTCTATATTTAATTCACTGAAACACATGAAGAAATTACATCAAACTCATTAATATCTAAGGAGCAATAAAGTATATTCATGGCCTTATCATTAAGTTTGGTGATTTTTTTATTATGCTCTTTTAATGCTTTGGGGGTGTATGAGCCATCGATTATAATCTTTCATAAATTATAATCATGTGATTGTATGAAAATTTTCATTTTAATTTTTTAATGTATGTAATTTGATACACATAATAGTGGGGGACAATCAATAGAATGGCCTTTATTTTAAAAAAAAATTATTTGGGTTGCCAAAATTTTTATCTCTATATGGTTAGATAAAAAATCAATAATAGTGCACTTACTCTGATACCACTTATTGCCAAGTATGGCTACCCAAGAGGAGGGTGAATTGGATTTTTTAAAAATTTTGGCCAAATTAAGCTCTAATGCAAATATGTGCTTCTAATGAGATTAATTTAAGTAATTATATTGTATATGATATATGTAATAATGAAAATAAAAATTGAGTGAAGCTATGTATGAATTAAACTAGTTTTGAGTATGTAAGTAAAGTAAGTAAAATGAACAAAATAAGGCACAACACAAACATAATAAATTTATAGTGATTCGGTGCAATCCTGCACCTACTCCACTCCCAAGCTTCTCTTAGCAATTTCATTATAATTCCTAGATTATAGTATATTTATTTTGATCCGAGATCACAAAAAAATTCAATTGATTTTACTGGGCTCACCAACCATAACTTTACATTGATAGTTTTTCAGGTTTACTCTCAATCTAGTTGGTTTTACGGGCTCACCAACTAAAACCTATACAATCCAATTTTGTACTTGGATGGGCCTAATCCCTAAGTTTTTTTTTCTAAAAAAACTTGTAAAGAAATAAAAATACAAGTATAAGAATTCAGTATAAAATAGAAAATAAAAATTAAAACTTTTTGAAGCTTGAAGAAGTTATTGTTGGATTGCTCAAATAATTCTTCAACTTCTCTTGAATAATGCTTGAGAGGATGAGGATGAAGTTGGAGATGATTTTTCTTTGAAAACTCTTTATTTTGTACACTAATTCCTCTCTTTTCTCCTTTTTCAATTGGTATTCAATAAACCTTACTCAATCTAATGATTTTTTTCTTTTTAAATCATATTTTTGCTTTTTTTATTGAGTCTCTAGCCTTTTATATGCTTGAAAGTGGTTGGAGAGTGAGTTTTAACCAATGGAGCTCTTGAAATTGCCGTTCAAAGTTATTATGGACAAAAAGTTAAAATTCTGAAAAACTAGCTATTATAGTTTTTAACTGGATCAGCTCAGTATCAATAGAGTTTAAAAATTAGCTTTTTGTATTTTTTGAGATTGAGCCAATCTAGTTTTTCACTAAGCCGACTAAGTACTGAGCCAGCTTAATTTTTTAGTGGATCATCTAAGTTCTTAGCTTTCAACAATTCTATATATTTTTCTACATGAGTAGCTTTTTATCTTCAACTTTTGAGGGCTTTTTTTTATTTTGATTTTTACGATCTTTTTCATCGTTAAGGCTTCCAAAACTTCTTGTTTGAGCTTTATTTGAGTATTTGAAATCATTATTTCTTTGACTTTTCTTCTTTTGAGGAGATTTTTTTTATAGATAATTTCTTCATTTTAAGTACTTGAAAAGTCCTATATACATTCTTGAAATGTATGGTTAGTATCATTTTTACTCAATATTTTGAAATCATCAAAATCAATCTTAGGATCAACATGATGTATCTCACTGTGCACCATGTGGGGAAAGTTACACTTGGAGGCCCAGTATTCTACCGATAGATGTACCCCACTGAGAGAAATATTTAAATACTAAAATCTTATATAATGAATATGAATCATCCAGAGGGATCCATAGCATAAGTTTATTTAGGTAAAGAGTGTATGAATTTTTATACCATGTACTTAAACAAGCTCGAGACTCATCATAATCGGTCAATGAGAAATCAAGATGATCAGTATAAACCAATTAAGCCTGCATTTGAGTCCATTCCACAGTCAGATGGACTTCTCATTTCATACCGTCTCACTGATTTGAGCATTAAGGAAAGAGAAAAGGTGCACCGCTACATACTCTTCGATTGTGATGTCATTGAGCCATATATATGGTGAGATACTCAATCTTATTTATTTTATTATATTTTAAAAAAATATTTAATGACATCTAAATTTATTTTTTGTGTATGCAGTAAATACAAAGAGATCATAAGAGTAAAATACGATGCTCTAAATATGCGAGAGAAAGAAAAAATGCACAGCAAAATTTTTTTAAGTGGATTAAAGATCATGTAAGTGATTACATATTCTCTATACATGCAGCTTATTTGAATATATTTACTAATTAGATGTCATCTCCTTAATTAGGTGTGGAGATTATCGTTCGATGATATAAGCCCTGAAGTGCATACTCTTTCAATGAGCCATAATCGTACCGTGTGTGAGTATAAATAGCTCATCATTAACAACTATAGATTTAATATTTATAGTCAGTCCGTAAATATGATAACATAAAATAGTGGCATGATGTTGAGTTCCACCACTGAATGTTGTGCTAGCTCGAGAGATTCACAGCTTCATACAGAGGATCTAAATTATTATAGGATGGTGGAGAAGATAGTCATCATAGACTACTATTCTAAAGGAAGGATTGTATTAATGAAATGTGATTGGTTTGACACCTTGTCTCAATCAAGAATGAAGATTGATGAGTACGATTTTATTCTCATCAACATGCAATGCCATTTTCGCACTAAAGAATCGTATATACTTGCCTCTCAAGCTAGTCAATTCTTCTACGTTAGTGATCCTTTGGAGCCTCAATAGGATATTGTTATGATGATGGTGTCTAGGCATATATTTGATGATATCGAGGTTGATGACGATGTTGGACCATGCATACAAAGTGCTCCTCTAGGACAATTTATCTGAAGCTGTCGAGATCTTAGATACATTTATGAGGAGCGATGATGATGTCCATATTATAGATACCACTAGATGATGACTTCAACATTCTGGTATAAATGTTAGAGCTAATTATTTATTGATGTTCTACTAATATTATTGTTCAACATGTTATATGAGTTAATGTTCATTAACGTTGCAGGTTACGATGGCACCAAAATGCCATCTCATGTAGATCGAAACACCTGGTATGCAGTGCAACTCCACTTGGAGGGGGAGAGAATCCTTCGCATCATATACTATAATTTATCAGATGTCTACGATGAGCTCAACTTATCCATGTAGATATATTAGAAAGAACAATCATCTAGACTGACCAAAAAATTTTTTTACAAATCTTAACATTGATTTTTAATGTAATATTCTCTAGATACTACTTATTTTTTCTATTAGATATATGCTTTGGTAAGCAATATTATTTGCAATGCTGCTTACCAAAGCACGTATCTTATAGAAAAAATAAGCAGTATCTAGAAAATGTTGCATTAAAAATCAATGTTAAGATTTATAAAAGTTCATATTGGTCAAGTTAGATGATTGTTCTTTCTGATATGTCTACATGGATAGGTTGAGCTCATCATAGATATTCGATAAATTATAGTACATGATGCAGAGAATTTTCTTCCTTTCCAAGTAGAGTTGCACCGCATACCTGGTATTTTGGTCTATGCAGAGCTCTACATTTGAGTCGTAGGTAGAGCATACTACATCCATCTTTGCATCAACTACCTAGAGACCACCGACATCTACTCCACTAATATCTGAGCTCCAGCTTTAGCTCTAGCTCCTCCAACTCATGCTGCATCTTCTCTCGGTGATGATGACTAAATTTAGCAGACTATTGATATATTTTTTAAAAAAATATTTTAATAAATTTTATTTAATAATAAAATTTAATTATTTTAGAATTATTATTATATTTATAATATTTTCTTGTATTATATATATTTAACTATATTTATCAGGTAAAAAATAAAAATTAAAAAATTTATATTTTTTTGTTATTCAAAATCTACGATAGCAGTTGTAAAATTACTATCGTAGACATACTAATCGTTGCCATAGATCATGTGCCAATCAATGCAATAGGTCTATCACAGCAATTTTATAATCACTACCATAAAAGCTATGGCAGCGATTCTGTAACTACTGTCATAGCCGACCTATGGCAGCAATTTTATAACTACTATCATAGAATCTTTGGTAATGATTATAAAATCACTATCATACATAATATAGCAGCAGTTTTATAATCGCTGTCATAGGTTAGAAATGGCAGTGGTTCAAAAACCTGCTGCCATAGGCTCTTTATGGCAACGGTTCAGAAAATCACTACAAAAATCATTGTCATAGACCTACGGCAATAGCCACAATGGTAACAGTTATCGAACCGCTGTCGTAGACTATGGCAGTGATTTTTTGGGCTATGGTAGCGGTTATGAACCGCTGTCATAATCTCGTTTTGTAGTAGTGCCACCAATAGCTTCCAATGTAATCCAAGTTTGACAATATCTGATCTCGATCTTCAATCCCTTCTGGGTTTGATGCCATCCAATCCTGCTACCGGGCTCCAATCTCTTTTGAGTCTAGTGTCATCTGATCCCACTGTGCATTGACTTTCTTTTGCGGATTCGATAACTACCGATCCCTACCTGGCACCAACCTCATCGATAATTGAACTTAGCTTCCTATTAGCCTGAACTTGGCCTAATTTTTCATTCTTTAGGACTCTCGTGCATCATTTTTCGAAATTGCACAACTGTCTTGCAGCAACTGGTCACAACTCAGATAAGGCAACTATAACCGCATGATCTCATAAATTTTGGCCATAAATGTTGCACATTGCACCCGATCCGATCGAAATCACCTGCAGATTACACCCCATGAATGGCTCCAGCCCTGTCTATAAATAAGGGTCTCAACAAGATCCTCAAGTATAGAAATTCTTTTCTCTCACGTGCTCTGTTGAATAGAATTCTAACTTGAACATTGAAGGGTCTCCACCAAAGCTACCTTCGATCAGAATATTTTGCAGGTTTCACCACTAGGACAATCAGAACTGTCCACTCCAGCCATTTCTAACAAGGGTCAAAATTCTGTAGCAAAAGAATTGATGCTAGAGGAGTGGCATGAATCTTCTACACCCCTTATTTCTTAAAGAAGCATGCGATTGAGGAGCAATGCTATCCAGAAGAACATCCTTTCAGCATTCCAATGCTTCCACCTCCCGATCGGTAGGGAATCCAGCCAACCACTACTTTTAGGCACAACAACCATAGATCCCATCTCCACCACTGTTGATGATGGTAGTTAACATCGCCCAAATTGATCTACTAGTATAGCGGATGAGAAACCTGATGGAGGTGGTGCAGGCAATGCAGCAATCCAAACCTACACTGTCAGAGGCACCTTTGTTGGAATAGATATGGTCTCTCCCATAAAGTCCTACACGCGGGGGACTGACCCATCACAGCCAGCCCAGGAGCTCAGATCAAGATGATGGCATATTAATGTAGAGTGGCTCAGTATTACAACTCTTGGATCAAGGATAAGCTCTTCAGAGTTGGAGATTTGGTGCTGCATCGAGCAAAGATCTTCCAACCAACCATGCAAGATAAGTTGATACCAAATTGGTAAAGCCCATATGAGGTAGAAGAAGTTATCAGCTAGGCACTTGTCAATTGAAACAGCTCGATGGAACCCCTCTACCTTGGCCTTGGAATATCGAAAACATAAGGATGTACTATCAATGATTTCAATTTAATACCAGAGACTCCATTTTCAAATGATAATTTTTGTTTAAATAAGGTCAATCAAGCAAAGAACCCTCATTCTTAAGTGAGGAAGATCGAGCAACCTTGTTCTTAAATAAGAACTATCGAGCGAAGAACAGACTGAACAATCTTGTTCTTAGACAAGATTGGTCAAGCGGAGAACCCTCATTCTTAAATGAGGTTGACTGAACAACCTTATTCTTAAATAAGGTTGGTCAAGCGGAGAACAGACCGAACAACATTGTTCTTAAATAAGGTCGATCAGGTGGAGAACAAACCTTATTCTTAAATAAGATCAGTCAGGCAGAGAACCCTCATTCTTAAACAAGAAAAACTGAGCAACCTTGTTCTTAAACAAGACCAATCAGGTAGAGAATCCTCATTCTTAAATAAGGGAGATCAAGCAACCTTGTTCTTAAACAAAGTTGATCAGACAAAGAAATCTTATTCCTAAATATGGTTTGATGGACAACTCCCACTCCTATGGGAGATTGGAAAACTCCTAAGAGGGAGTTCACTCAACATCAAAATATACCTAATGTCACTCTACATGAAGATGACTTCAAATATCCCCTAAACTTAAAGAATTAGAAAAATATATTTTATTACTGAAGTACAATCTTAGATTATAATGACCTCACAAGAGAAAAAAGAATTATAATAAATTCAATCAAGTATTCGGAGCTACATCAGGCAGCAATGACCTTAGTGGGAACTTGAAACATCATGTAGAGACAAGTCTACCTTAGAAAAAAGCCATTGGACTAGAGCCCCACTCCTTTCATATCCAACCTCAAAGGCCATAGCTGATATATCCTCCACCTTGAGATTAGCAGCATGTTGGATCATGATGAGCAACTTCTCCAATCGTTTAATCTCTTCTTTAGCCTTCTGCAACCTCATCGTATCCTCGACTTCTTCATTGGCTAATCCACTTACCGCCAATTTGATATGAAGGTTGATTAACTCGGCCCTATCCTTATTTAAAGTTTTCAAAAGATGACAAATGGTGTCCCGGGTTGTAATCAGCTCACCCTTGATATCTTTGGAATTGTGCTTCCTGCTATCCTCCATTCACCACAGTTCAAATGGAACATTAACTTTCTTTCAAGATTGGCACCAAAGGTTGGCAACCTCCTCTTTGGCAGAGTGCAAGTGGCACCGAAGGTTGACAATCTACTCTTTGGTAGAGCGCAATTGGTCCCAAAGTCAGGCAACGTCCTTAGTAGCTCCTTGCTTGGTTTCTTCAGTAGCCTTATCAAAATTAATATATTATTTCAAAGCCAAAATTCTCTCTTGCACTGAATGGAGTTCATTCTAGAGCCGAGCAACCTTCACTGTTGAGCCCTAAGTCTTTTCTTCATCAAGTTTTGTCAACTTTTTGCATCTTTCGATTAGTTGATTCCTCTCGATGATACGTGCTTTGGTGGTCAACCAGAATGCCAACCTTAAATGCTTGATTTCCACCAAAGCCATGTCGAAGCTCTTCTTCATTTTTGAAAATCTCCGTTTGGTCTTGATGGTTTTTTTCTTTGCTCGACTCATCTCTTTTTCAAGTGCTTAAAGGCGAACCTTGATCGACACAGCATAAGGCAAAGGATTGGCATGGAAGGAGATAGGAGGACGACCACAATGTCCATAAAGATCTAACTGCAAAGTCAATTTCATTTCATTGATAACGAAAGTCTTTTACAATGAAAACAATAAAAAGAAAAAAAGTACAAGGTTTAGGCCTCTCCGATCTTAGATTGGGAGGTGATTAAAGAACTTGGAGTGACGGTGATAGGATGGTTGGACTCCCCGACCACCGGTGATGATCGCAGTAATAGCGGCTAGACTTCGAACATGATGGGAATAGGAACCTTGTCCACCACCAGCTCAGAAGGAGGTTCGATGATTAATGGAGCTTTGATCCTTGCAATCGGGTTATCTGCCTCTTCATCATTGTCCAAAAAGGAAAGATCCCACTCTGAATGATGCTCAATGACCCTTTGCCAGCACAGATCCTGACCAGCCATAAAAGCTTCCCCCTAGAACTTAACCTTTATCTTGGTGAATTCAAGAGAAGCTTTGAAAGCTTCAACAACGAGCCCCCCAACCTTGACAATCCGATCCTTGGCCCTTTGCTTTGCCTTAGCAACCTTGGACTCCACTGTCTCCCTCCTTTTCTTCTCTGCCTCCTTGTCGGCTTCAGACTTCACCTTCTTGGTCTCCGCCTTTGTGAGCACTTCCTTTAGATGCCCAATTTCAATATCGGCTTTCTCACAAACTTCAATTAATTCTGACCTAGCAGCCTTGATTGTGTTCATGAAAATGATCATGCAGTGGCCCGGCTGTGTACAAAGGAGAAAAAGAGGAGGATCAGTAAAGAAAAAAAAAAGAAAGAAGAGGAAGAAGAGGGGAGAGTTCCTCCGAACCTATCTTGAGGATCGAGGTGAAGGCTTTCTTTTGCTGGTTAAAGAGGCTCAACCCTTCAATCTTCTCAAGTTCGGTTGAGAGGAGGCCTTGTTTGATCACTTGACGGATGACTTTCCAATCACCCAGTGAAGCCCTATTTTCAATCGAACTCGAACCCAACCCTTTGAGAGCATCCTAGATCCGAGCCAAATTGTCTGCCTAATCACTTTTAATTTACGAGGTAGATGTGGATGAAACTGGGCTGGGGAGGCTAGAACGACCTCAATTCTGGCAGAACTTGAGATCAGCACTGCTTCGAAAGCTATTTTAATCTTCCTTTGACCAGTTGCCAAACTCAAGGTCTTTCTTTTCCTCATGTCCTTTTTTAGCAACTCCAGCTCCTCGGGCTTCATCTCTACAACAAATCAAAGAAAGGTTAGAAAAAGAAAGGGGGATAAAAATTCAACTAAAGATCGAACCCTCACCTCTAGGGCAGTCGAGCTGAGATCAAAACTGTAGAAAGACTGTTCCAACATAAATTGCTTTAAGGAAGAAACTTTGTACTTCGACAAAGTCCTAGCATGATTGGAGTCCTCTTTTCTTAGTCTTGGGATCTGAAACATTAAGCCCCTTGGCCAAACTCAGTGAGAATGCCCCTAGTCTTCAACTAACGAGCTTGACACAAATAGAAACCACTCCTTCCACCTATGAATGGAGGAAGGTGCTTCCTTTATCAGAGTCGAGGTCCCTCTTTGAGGAAGGACATACCACTAGTCCTTAACGGTAGGATGCCTCTTAATGGTATAAATGATCAAAAAAGAGAGATAGAAGGCTGAACTTTGATCAAGAAGTAGATGACTAGGAAACCTATGATGAAACATAAGGAGTTTGGAACTACGGAATACAACAAGATGTACATAAATTAGAAAAGCACAAGAAAAAAAAAGAAGAAATAGGTAGCTATAGCCCAGCCTGAAATGCTTCCTCATAGAGCTCGAGCTGCCTAGGAGGAGGTGCGTACATGCAACCACTTGGCTCCAACAACTCGAGATCAAACTCAAAAGGGATCTCGAATTGAGCCCGAATGAAACTTAGGTTGTCCAAGTCTAGAACGAAAGTGAAAGCATTTAGAATGAAGGATGGCCAAGCATCACACCTGGAATCAAATCTCTTGGAATTTCCTTTCGAAGGAGAAGATTTCGAAGTCCAGTCTCCGACTGAGCAATTGGAACCAGCCATAAGATCAAAAAAAAAAGTGAGGCGGAAAATGCTAGACAGCAAGAATAAAAGCAAAAGAAAAGAAAAAATCTAGAAGACAATATGGACAGCCTAGAAGAGAAAATCCTTAGAAAAGTAGAAAGTTGAAAAATGAAGAAAGCTAAAGATAGAAGGTGAAGAAAACCAACCTGCAGATGTGCAGGAGACAAAAACAACCAAAAGATGACTGAAAAGGATGATCGAAAAGCATCGATGGTAGGTGGAGAAATTGAAAAGGAAGATCGAAAGACTCGAAAGAAATTTGAGAAAGAAGATGGATGGCACGTGTTGGTACAGAATTTGATTGACGTCGGATCGAGCTGGAGTCGAGAAAGATGAAGTCGCCGTCAGTGACCTGCAAAATAAAGTCTCATCCGGAGTCGATGGTGATGGCTTCAGTAGGACCCTCCGACGGTCAAGTTAGCTCTTCTAGCCAATAGAAATGGAGTGCTCAGAGAGAAGTTCGATAGAGTTTCGAAAAAGAAAAGAGAACTTAGAGAAAATATATTTAGAGGTCCCTTTTAATAGATGGAGCTTGTTGTAACAGTCATAACCATCCTGATAAATATCAATCATAATCATCTTGATAAATGACAATCATAACTATCCTGATAAATGTCAATCATAATCATCCTGATAAATGATAGTTGTAATCGTTCTGATAAATGATAATCGTAATCATTCAGTAGTGGGATCGCTTGTAGAAATTCGACTATTAGAGGAGTCCAAAAAAAGTTCGACTCTCGTAGAAGCTCGACTGCTGGAGGAGTCTGAAAGGAGTTTAGCTCTCATAAAAGTTTGACTGAAGAAGAAATTTGGAAGAAGTTTGGCTCCTGTAGAAGCCTATTTGCTGGAGGAGTTCAAAAGAAGTTTGGCTCCCATAGAAGTCCGACTACTGGAGGAGTCTGAAAGAAATTTGGCTTCCATAGAAGTCCGACTGAAGGAAGAATCCAAAAGAAGTTTGGCTTCCATAGAAGCTCATTTGCTAGAGGAGTCCGAAAGAAGTTCAGCTTCCATAGAAGTCCAACTACTGGAGGAGTTCAGAAGGAGTTTGGCTCCCGTAGAAGCCCGACTGAAGGAGAAATCTGGAAGAAGTTTGACTTCCATAGAAGCCCATTTGCTGGAGGAGTCTAGAAGGAGTTTGGCTTCTATAGAAGTCTGACTGTTGGAGGAGTCTAGAAAAAGTTTGACTCCCGTAGAAGTTCGACTGAAGGAGAAATCCAAAAGAAATTTGCCTTCCATAGAAGCCCGACTGCTGGAGGAGTCTGGAAGAAGTTCGGCTCCTATAGAAGCTCGATTGAAGGAGGAATCCGAAAAGTAGTTCGACTACCATAGAAGCCCATCTACTGGAGAAGTCCGAAAGAAGTTTGGCTCCCATAGAAGCCTGACTGCTGGAGGAGTTCGAAAGGAGTTTGGGCTCCCATAGAAGCCCGACTGAAGAAGAAATTCGAAAAAAGTTCGACTCCCATAGAAGTCTGACTGTTGGAGGAGTCCAGAAGGAGTTCGACTTCCATAGAAGCTCGACTAAAGGAGGAATTCAGAAGAAGTTTGGCTTTCTTAGAAGCCCATCTACTGAAGGAGTCTGGAAGAAGTTCGACACCCATAGAAGCCCGACTATTAGAGGAGTCCAAAAGGAGTTCGGCTCCTATAGAAGTCCGACTAAAGAAGAAATCTAGAAGAAGTTCGGCTCCAATAGAAGCCATCTGCTGGAGGAGTTCGGAAGGAGTTCAGCTCTCATAGAAGTCCGACTGCTAGAGAAATCCAGAAGAAGTTTGACCACTAAAAAAGTTCGATTGGGTTTGAAGTTCAGTTAGAGGAGTTTGGCCACTGAATGAGTTTGCCCATTGGAGGAGATCGGATGGGGTTCGATCGTTGAGGAGAGAATTCTCGATCGAAGCTCTTCCATGATTATCAGCTGCATTAGGCTAAGCATCAGGCTGGACTTCGACAGGAGAGAGGTTTATCCTCAATAATAGTCTTCCTACTTTTGAGTTCAAAACTCAAAGGAAAGGAGTACAAAAAGATCGACAACTGAAGACCTCTTCAAGGCTCTGCACTAGTTCAGGATGAAACTTAAGAGAGATCTTATCTCCAGTTGTTGTTGAGCATAATGGAGCTATTATCAGAGCCTTTCCTCTCATCCCATCTAAGATGAACGAGGCTTTTGACTTTACTCACATTAGAATGAGATCCTCCTCTTATTCCTAACGAACTATGGAGGCACATAAGGACCATTATCAAGGCCTTTTCCTCCATCTCATCTACAATGAATAAGGTCTTCGACTTTGCTCATGCTAGAACGAGGTCCTCTTTCTGTTTCTAATGAGTTATGGGGGCACATAAGGGCCGTTGTTAGGGCCTCTTCTTCCATGTCGTCTAAAATGAAGGAAGCCTTCGACATTGCTCGCGTTAGGATGAGGTCCTTCTCCTGTTCCTAACGGGCTGTGGCGGCACATAAAGATCATTGTCAGGACCTCTCCCTCCATCTCGTCTAAAATGAATAAGGTCTTCAACTTTGCTCGTGCTAGGACGAGGTCCTCTTCCTGTTCCTAACGAAATGTGGGGTCCTATAAGGGCCATTGTCAGGGCCTCTCCCTCCATCTCGTCTACAATGAACGAGGCCTTTGACTTTGCTTGCACTAGGATGAGGTCCTCCTCCTATTTCTAATGGACTGTTGGGGCATATGAGGGTCGTTGTCATGGCCTCTCCCCCCATCTCATCTAAAATGAATGAGGCTTTCGACTTTGCTCGCATTAGGATGAGGTCCTCCTCCTGTTCCTAACGGGCTATGAAGGCACATAAGGACCGTTGTCAGGGTCTCTCCCTTCTTTTCATCTGAAATGAATGAGGTCTTCGACTTTGTCCATGTTAGAACGAGGTCCTCCCCCTGTTCCTAATGGACTATAGGGGCACATAAGGGTCATTGTCAGGGTCTCTCCCTCCATCTCGTCTAAAATGAACGAAGCCTTCGATTTTGCTCATGTTAGGATGAGGTCCTCCTTCTATTTCTAACACGGCCACTTCTAATTACTTTTTTTCTGTCATCACATAATTTTTGCATCAAGAAACAATAATGTAGAAATGAAAGTATTTTATTGCAGAAAAATTACTGGTAGTACATCCTCAGATTTTTTGAGTTTCAAGATCGTAGGAGCGTTGTTCCTCTGAGCTCCTTGAGATGCTAAGTTTCAGATCGAACGACCTCCACCACTTCATACGGACCTTCCTAATTTGGGGCAAGCTTCCCCTAGCTCTGAGGCTGAGAGATGGCAACTCACAAAAGCACTAAGTTTTTTACTCTGAATGTTTTACTTCTGACTTTGGAGTTATAGTACCGGACCATCTTTCGTCTGTAGGCCGCCATCCAAACTTGGACTTTCTCTCTTTTTTCTTTCAGTAGGTCAAGGTTGATTCTGAGATCTTGTGGGTTATGCTACTGGTTGAAGGCCATGACCCGTGCTGACGGAAGCTTAAATTCAACCGAAATGACTGCCTCTGTTCCAAAGGCCAAGATAAATGGTGTTTCTCTAGTTGGTAGTCTTTGAGTAGTTTGGTATGCCCAGAGAATGTGGTAGAGTTTGTCCACTTAGGCCTTCTTTGCTCTATCGAGTCTTATCTTGATGTCTTGTAGCAGAGTCCGATTGATCACTTTATCTTTCCCATTTGCTTGTGGGTGAGCTACCGATGTGAAGTAGTGGAAAATATTTAGGTCTTCGTAGAATTCGACGAACCTCATCCCGATGAATTATCGCTCGTTATCGGTTATGAGGGTTTAGGATAGATCGAATCGACAGATTATTGACTTTCAAATGAAGTCTTGTACCTTGGTCTCGATAATTTTGGCTAGAGGTTCAACTTCGACCCATTTGGTGAAGTAGTCAATCATGACTAGGTGGAACTTTCGTTGCTTGGATGCCATCGGAAAAAGGCCAAGTATGTCCATTCTCCACTTCGCAAATGGTCAAGGTGCACTTAGCGGGTAAGCTTGGAGGCCAACCATCTTTGTATACTTGCATTCTTTTGACAGCGGTCATATTTTCTGACGTACTCTATAGAATCATGGTATAAGGTCGGCCAATAGTACCCTTACCGAATTAGCTTTTGCGATAGGGACCTGGCTCCTACATGACTTTCATAGATTTCCTCATGTACTTTCCATAATGAAAAGTCGGCTTCTGAAGGTTAGAGACATCTCAACAGCAGTAGCAAATACGATCTCTTATACAACTTGTCCTCGTACAAAACATATCGAGAGGCTTGATTCCCGAGTTTCTGAGCTTCTTTTGGATCATGAGGAAGGACTCCCTCCTTGAGGTAGGCAATCAATGGATCAATCCAACTCGGCTCGAGTTCTATCTGCAAAATGACCTATGATTCCTCTTGGCTTGGGTACTTCAGGATCTCAAAAAATACTTCTTTGAGCAGTTCGGCTGGAGCTGAATTGGCCAACTTAGAGAGAAGGCCGACTCTTATATTTTCTGCCCTCAAAATCTATCGAATGCTGAAAAGCTGAAGGTCGGAGTCAAGTACTTTACTTTCTCAAGGTATTTCATCATACTTTTCTCTCGCACTTCATAGCTGCTACTAACTTAGCCGATCACTAATTGGAAATCACTGTAGACTTGAAGCCAATCTACTTTTAATTCTCTTACAGTTTTTAATCCGACGATCAGTGCTTCATATTCGGCCCCATTATTAGTCACAGAAAATTTGAAGCACAGCGCATACTCAGCAACGACTCCTTCGAGACTGACTAAGACCAACCCCGCATCCGCTCTAATAGAGTTGGACGAACCATCCACGTATAGAGCCTAAAAACCTTCAAAAAGGTCGACTGTCTCTTTAGGGAGGCTCGATTGCGACAGCAGAGTGTCGGTCTCATTCTGCTCAAGCTCGGCATCATCGAAAATGGTATACTCCACTATAAAATTTGCTAATATTTGAGCTTTGATTGATGGCTGGGGTCGATAATTGATATCAAATTTTATGAGCTCGATTGCCCATTTTACGATTCTTTCGAAAGCAATCATTCGCTGAAGGACTGCCTTTATTGGTTGATCCATGAGGACCATTATGGTGTGCCCCTAGAAGTAAGGTCGGAACCTTCTAACAGTAATTAGAAGAGAGTAAGTCAATTTTTCTAGCTTAGAATATCTAATCTCTGCATCCCTTAGGATCCGACTTATGTAGTAGACCGACCACTGTATCTTCGCTTCTTCCTTGACTAGGATTGCTGCCAAGGCCATTGGAGAGACTGCTAGGTACAAGAATAATTCTTCTCTAGGTTTGAAATTTGTCAGTAGTGGGGATGAGCTGAGATAGTTTTTGAGCTCCTCAAATGTCTGTTGACACTCTATCATCCAGTAGAAATTTTTTAGTTGCTTGAGAACTTGAAAGAAGGGCATGCATCGCTCGGTTAATCTCGAGACGAAGCGATTTAGGGATGCCACTTTTTTAGTCAAACGCTAAACTTCTTTGATTGTCTTTGGAGCGGTCATCTCTTAAATGGCTCAAATTTTCTCTGGATTTACTTCAATTCCGTGCCTCAATACCATAAATCCCAGAAACTTTCTAGAGGTCACACTAAAGACGCACTTGGTTGGGTTCAGCTTCATCTTATGCTTCCTTAGTGCATTGAAGGTCTTTTCAAGATCGGCAAGATGGTTTATAGAAGCTCTACTTTTGATGAGCATGTCATCCACATATACCTCCATATTACGGTCGATCTGCTCCTTGAAGATTTTGTTGACCAGGCACTGGTACGTTGCCCCTACATTCTTAAGCCCAAAGGGTATAACCCTGTAATAGTAAAGATCACGATCAGTAATAAAAGCAGTTTTCTCTTCGTTCTCTGGCACCATCCATATCTGATTATAGCCGGAGAAGGCATCTATGAAGGTGAGAAGCTCATGGCCCGAGGTTGCGTCTACCAGTTGATCAATCCCAAGAAGAAGATAACTGTCCTTTGGATAGGCTTTGTTTAGCTTTTTGAAGTCTATACACATCCTTCACTTGTTGTTTGCCTTTTTGATGAGGATCATATCAAGACCCAGGTCGGATAGTTGACTTCTCGGATGAACCCAGCTTTGAGGAGCTTGCCTACTTCTTCTGTAATTACTTTCTGCCTCTTCAGGACGTGGTTGCCTAGTTTCTCTTTTATTGATCGATACTTTGGATCAATGGCCAGCCAATATTCCATAACTTCGGCATTAATTCCTAGCATATCTGCTAGGGCTCAAGCGAAGACGTCTGCATTCTTCCTGAGGAAGGTGATGAGTTCCTCCCGAACCTCGTCCCCCAACTTGGAGCCGATCTGTATAGCGTGCTCTGTATTTCCATCATTCAAGGGCACAAATATGAGATCTTCCATAGGCTCATCCCGCTCCTCGGTAAGATTATCGTGGACATTCAGCCCATCAACAAGTTAAGGGTCGGACTGTTCTTCCTTATAAAGGGCGATTGAGTAGCAATGCCTTGCCAGAGCTTGATCTCCCTTGATCTCTCCGATCTCATAACTCGTCGGAAACTTCATCTTCAAATAATAAGTTGATACTACTATCTGAAGTGCATTTAAACTAGATCGGCCGAGAATAGCATTATAGGCTAATGGAGTCCTTACGACTAAAAAATTGACCTATGCCTTTGTCAGCTTCGGACATTGTCCTGCAGTCATAACCAAAGTTATTATGCCCTCGACTGGTACGGCATCGCTAGTGAAGCCTTTCAATGGAGAGTTCATAGGCCCTAAGTGATTATTGAGTAAGGACATTTTCGAGAAAGCATCATAAACAATACATCGAGCTTCCATTATCTACCAAAATGCGGCATACATCATAGTCGATAATATTTAAAGAGATTACAACCATATCATTATGCAGAAATTGGACCCTCAGAGCATCTGCCTCTGTGAAGGTTATGGGTTCTCCAGTTCTTTATCTCTTCACTAATCTCTCGAATCTGCCAACCTCTCCTTGGTGAAGTCCCCTCGAGATCGTGTTGATGATGTCGAGAGGCGGCCAATCTCCTTATTAATCCTCCAACCTTAGTGGCTCAGGCTGCGGCAATGCCCTTGGTCGATCTTCCCATCCTTTAGATCATCGCCGTAGGAATCAGCATAGTCTGCCTCATCTGATGAGCTTCTCGATCTCATCCTGAAGTTGGATACACTCCTCAGTGACGTGACCATGATCACGATGATAAAGACAGACCTTGTTAGGATTGCGCTTGCTGGGGTGAGAGTGCATCCTTTTCGATCTCGGTAGTTGCTCTCTTATTTCCATCAGCACTTGGATTTTTGGAGTATTGAGAGTGGCGTAGTTGTGAAATCTTCATTGGGAAGAACCCCATCGTGTCCTTCTGTTCGGACTTCCCTGCCTTTGAGCTTGGAGAGGAGTTCGGACTTGCTTTCACTTAGAGGAAGTTTGGGAATGCGGGCGAGCTTCGCTCAATTTTTCCTCCTCGACGAGCCCACTTGGCTCGCTGATTCACCACTTATCAAAGGCTTCATCATCCTTGGCCTTGAAGGCCTATTTAGCTCGGGCATAATCTTCAGCCCGAGCTAGTAGATCGGCAAAGTTTTTAGGGTACTTCTTTTTTAGGAAGAACAGCAAATCATTCTTCTGAAGGCCGCCCTTGAGTGCGGCTATTGCGACTGATTGATCTAGATTTCGAACTTCCAATGCAGCAGCATTAAATCGGATGATATAAGCCTAGATGAATTTTTCCTCCTTCTGCTTGATGTTCATCAGAGAATCTGAACCTTGGTGCAGACATCGACTGCTGACGAAGTGAGCCACGAACTGATGGCTCATCTGATTAAAGAAAAAGATGGTACTCGACTTAAGTATCGAGTACCAGTTTCGGATAGCTCCCTTGACGGTGGATGGGAAAGCCCGACATAAAATAGCGTCTGACGCACCATGGAGCAACATCATTATTCGGAAGGCCTCTAGGTGATCGATCGAATCAGTAGTTCCATCGTAACTCTCAAACTACAAGAGCTTGAAGTTCGGTGGAATTGGTTCCTGCATGATCCTTTGAGAAAAAAGAGGATCAAAGTGAATATCATTACCGTGTGAGGAGGGAGTATGACGAAGCTCTTCAATTCGTCGGCTCATTTCTAGGAGCCTTTGATCTAGGAGATCTTCATGATTGTTGATCTTCAGAATTTTCTGGTGGAATGGATGTGAAGCTTCCCCCTAGGTCGAGTCGTAGTCTGAGCAAAGGTCCTCCATCCTCTGCTTCCCCTTTTCAAAGATCAGAGGTTGGATAGTCGAGGTTGGCCGTTTCTAGATCGGACCACGAGGCTCTGAAGAAGCCTGCTCCGATCGAACTAGTATCGAGGCCTATCGATGTTTGGCCTACATCGCCTCCGTGAGACCACGAAGCTGCTGGATCAGTAGGTTGAACTGCTCCATATCCACAATAGCTGTAGGTGGAACTTGAGTTATCAAAGCTGGAATTGATGTATCTGGATGGGATCTGACTGCAGAGGTTATTGATCGCTGGGTCAAAACTTTCTTAGAAGGCATTTTTTTTGAATAAAACTCTAAAGAGAAAGAAGAGAGATCGCTGCTGAGCACTCCTTTAAGATCAAAAAAACCTCAGGAATAGAGGGCCCTCCTTCTAGCACTAATTCTGTTAGTGCAGAATTTAGTTGACACTGGATCGAGCTGGAGTTGAGGAAGATGAGGTCACCATTGATGACCTACAAAATAAAGTTTCGCTCAGAGTTGGTGGTGATGGCTCCGGTAGGACCCTCCGACGGTCAAGTTAGCTCTTCTGGCCAACAGAAATGGAGTGCTCAGAGAGAAGTTCAGTAAAATTTTGGAAAGAAAAAGAGAGCTCAGAGAAAATATATCTGAAGGATCTTTTTTTATAGATGGAGCTTGTTGTAACAATCATAACCGTCCTGATAAATGCCAATCATAATCATCCTGATAAATGATAATCGTAACTATCCTGATAAATGCCAATCGTAATCATCCTGATAAATGACAGTCGTAACCATCCTGATAAATGATAATCATAATCGTTCAATAGTGGGATCGCCTGTAGAAATCCGACTGCTAGAGAAGTCTGAAAGAAGTTCGGCTCTCCTAAAAAAATTCGACTATTGGAGGAGTTCGGAAGAAGTTCGGCTTTTGAAGAAATCCGACTGCTGAAGAAATCTTGAAGGAGTTCGACTCCCATCGAAGCTCGACTGAAGAAGAAATCTGAAAGGAGTTCAGCTTCCGTAGAAGCTCGACTGCTGGAGGAGTTCGAAAGGAGTTCGGCTCCCATAGAAGTCCGACTGCTGGAGGAATCTGGAAGAAGTTCGGCTCCCATAGAAGCCTGTCTACTGGAGGAGTTCGGAAGGAGTTTGGCTCCCATGGAAGTTCGATTGAAAGAGAAATCCGGAAGGAGTTCGGCTTCTATAGAAGTCTGTCTGCTGGAGAAGTTTGGAAGAAGTTCGGCTCCCATAGAAGTCCGACTGCTGGAGGAGTCCGGAAGGAGTTTGGCTTTCGTAGAAGCCCGATTGAAGGAGAAATTTGGAAGAAGTTTGGCTCCCACAGAAATCCATCTGCTGGAGGAATCTGGAAGGAGTTCGGCTTCCATAAAAGTCCGACTGAAGGAGGAATCCGAAAGTAGTTCGGCTTCCATAGAAGCCCATCTGTTGGAGGAGTCTGCTGGAGGAGTTCGGCTCCCATAGAAGCCCGACTGAAGGAAGAATCTGAAAGAAGTTCGGCTCCTATAAAAGCTCATCTATTGGAGGAGTCTAGAAGAAGTTCGGCTCTCGTAGAAGTCCAACTACTGAAGGAATCTGAAAGAAGTTTGGCTCCCGTAGAAGCCTGACTACTGAAAGAATCCGAAAGAAGTTCGACCGTTGGAAAAGTTCGATTGGGTTCGGAGTCTAGCTAGAGGAGTTCGGCCACTGAATGAGTTCGACCGTTGGAGGAGATCGGATGGAGTTCGATCGCTGAGGAAAGAATTCTTGATCGAAGCTCTTCCATGATTACTAGCTGCATTAGGCTAAGCACTAGGCTGGACTTCGATGGGAGCAAGGTTTATCCCCAACAATATGCAAGGGAAGGAAAGAGCCACAACACCTTTTATGGAGTGTAGGAAAGTCCACGCCTAAGATATCAAATCCCTCTACTGACTAATGGAAGATTGATAGCTGGTGGGATGTGATACGTACGCCTGAAGGAATGTCGGATGGCTCATTTAATTTGGAACGTGCTAAAAGAGGATATCTCTTTCCGCAATGATTGTAGCAATGTGCTTGCCTGTTTTTCTCAAAAAGCACACTACTTCAACTGATCAAACGGTATCAAGTATCTTGACGGGTTCGAACTTAGATGCTTTCTTTGCCTGAACTCTATTTGGTCCGAACTTGAAAGCAGGGGGCATGTGTTAGGGGCAAAATTATCCCTACTAAAAATTAAAATTTTGAATCAAGTCTCTTCTTCAACTATCCGCTAACTGCCTAACCTTGCTAGCGAGTTCGGCATAATCCGATCCCAGTTCCTTCGGGTAATTATCGAATTCTGTTGCTAAGATTAGTGGCCATCAAATTCCATTCAACCTTTGTTTTGAGTTTGCATGCACCTGGCCTCATTATGGTTGGTCCCGGCTAAGTTCGACAGTGACCATCGATCCTAATTGGGTAAGACTACAACCTGCCAAATCCTGCTCCAATTCCTCCTGGATTCGGCATCATTCGACCTTGTAGTCTAGTCCCCCAGCATTATCTGAATATAGCTACACCGAACTCCACCAGTTGCAACCTCCTATTCCACCTGGGCTCGATGCATTCTAGCTCTACAACCAGCCAAACCCTTCTGCTCCCATCAAGTTAGGCTAAATCCGGTGTCACCGCTTGTGGATTCCCTCCTTCTAGGTTCAACCCCATCCGATCTAATAGCCTGCCAAACCCTCCTCCGGTTCTCCTTGGGTTCGGCACAAGTTCAGCGCCTTTCGACTCTAGAACCTGCCGAACCCCTCTCCAGCTCTCTTTGGGTTCGGCGCCATTCAAGCTCTTCACTTGTGCCCTCAATCTCCCTCCAAGTTCAAACCCATCTGGGCTAACCGATTGCAGCCTTCAGTTTCTTTAAGTTTAGCATCACCCCGATCAGTGGCTCATGGATCCCTAGCTCAACTGACCTCACCACCAATAGCTTCCAACGTAATCCAAGTTTGGCAACATTTGATCTCGGTCTTCAATCCCTTTTTGGTTCAGCGCGTCCATTCCTGCTGCCGAGCTCCAATCTCTTTTGAACCCAGTGTCATCCAATCCTGCCGTGCATTGACTCCATTTTGCAAATCCGGCAACTACCGATCCCCATTTAGCATGGACCTCACCGATAATTGAACTAAGCTCCTTGTCGGCCTATACTCGGCCCAATTTGCCATGCTCTAGGACTCTTGTGCATTATGTTTTGAAATTAACGATTCCAACCCCTATCAATAAATAAGGATCTCAACTGAAGCCTCAAGCATGAAAATTCTTTTCTTTTATATGCTCTATTTCTGTAGAATAAAATTCTTATTTGAGCATCGGAGGGTTTCCACTGAAGCTATCTCTGGCCAGGATATTTTGTAGGTCTCGTCATCGGGATAATTAGCACCGTCCACTTCAGCTATTTTCGGCAAGAATCAAAATTCTACGGCAACAATAATATAATTAAAATTCTAAAATTTAAGATAAAAATATCATTAAATTATAATTAAAATTTTCAATCATTTTTTTGACTCAAAAAATATTAGAATTTACGTACCCGTGGAGTACTAATTCTAGATTTTGAATAGATGATTCCAATGAGTCCGACTTGATCGGACTCCAATATATTTATGTTGTGTTTTTTTAAAATTTGCTAATTCTGACGAGCATTGACCATCAATCTCAAGGATCTCTAGATCAAGGCTGCATCACAATTACGCTTGATCATCCTACCATCCAACTTGGTAAGCATTCATTGCTACTAATAGAAAGAATGATGGCCAAAAAGAGGTCACGACATAAAAATGAACGCGCTGCCCTATGTACTTACCATATGGTTTGTGGTACATGGCCCAGAGCCGAACCGGAACCAGTAATGGAGGGTCCGTTCTGTCCTTGAGAAGAACTTCAACGCTGATCCATGACCCACCACCCTGGAAGATCAAATTTAAAGCGGCACCAGTGGATAAAAAGGTTAGTTCTGTTGGACGAATCGATCCAAATATCTAACCTCGTTATTTGCACACAAGGGAACGACGAATAAAGTTGTTGTTGTGGTAGAGGAGGTGCTACGTTGGCGGTATAAGCTGGCACCGAAACCATGCAATCTACTCATCCGAAGTTACAGAACATACAGGTTGGATGAAAAAAAAAGCAGTTGTTTATTGGTTCTCCATCCCTTCAACCCATTTAATTAATATTTTATAAAAAATAATAAATTTATTAAACATATAGCTATTATTTATTTTATTTTTATTTTTTTAATTTAAATATTTTTTTATTAAATAATAATTTTATTTTTTTTACAATATATCTTTAAATATTCGTAGAGTTACAAACTCAGATTACTTATTGCATTCTATTACAACTTCGGTTATCTAGACCAGACACCAGTTACTCATTCATAAAAAAGTTGTTGACTTTGAACAAAAAAAAGATCAAAATCTAGCTCCTTCACTTACGTAAATTTATAACTTTAGTCCTCCGAGCTAGAAATAGGTTAGAGCATAAATAAATAGTATTTTTTTTTTACATCTCTATATTTTAATTATTATAATTATTACTAATTAATTTTTTATCTTATTATTGTGATTTTTTAGTTTTTTAATTTATAGATTAATTTTAAGTATTGTAAGTTTTATGAAAAACAAAAGCATCACGTATAATTTAGATAAAGATATTTTTTATTTTTTTTGTCTATTTAGATATTAAAATAAAATTTTTATTTGTTATAGATAGTATAAATATCAATATGGGAGAGATTATTGAGATTTTTATATAATCAAAATTATTTTGCAGATGATATAAGGTAATATTTTTTACTTATCTTTATTTATATATAAAATTAAATATTTTTTGATATATATCTTTATTTTATTATTTATTATAAAATATTTTATTTAAAAAAATATTAATAAATTATTATTTTACTCTTTTAATATTTGATGTTAGGCTTCCGCTGGTGATTGGATAGCTAAGATTAAATTTACTCTAGCTGTACTTGCATCTATGTATTTTTTTTTTTTTGAGAGGGGAAGAGAGAGAGAGAGAGATTGGAGAGGCACGAGGAAGTGGTGTGGGCTGTAGGTAGGGTGCGGTGGGGTGAGGGAGCGGCTTAGATGAATGAATAATATCACATACGGTAATGTTATAGAGCTGTCAATTTAGGCCGGGCCCATCAGGTTGGCCCATCCCACTATGTAAATGGAACGGGTTAGGTTCATGTTCTAGCAATCCATCTAAAAGCAGATTAAATAGCCCATCCCATTTGGGTTGCGGGTTCAAAACGGATCAGGATGGATCGAGGCGGACTAGCCCATCTTTTTTTTGACCCCCTACCTTTTTTTAAATTTTTTTTTAACCCTCCTCCCTTCCCGTCCTCGCCACAATGCCCTGCGCCAGCCTCCTAACCCCTACCCACCCCACCACCCCCACCCCCTACCCCTCCGCGTCGGCGACCCCCCACCCCCG
Organism: Cocos nucifera; assembly: GCA_006176705.1. NCBI lineage: Eukaryota > Viridiplantae > Streptophyta > Magnoliopsida > Arecales > Arecaceae > Cocos > Cocos nucifera. The sequence continues at coordinate 186,656 of QRFJ01003567.1, forward strand.
ACCGTCCCTGCCTCTTGGTGCCACCCCCCATCCTTGCTCGCCCTGCCATCTGCCAGCCGTCCCTGCCTCTTGGTGCCCCTCGCCCTCCCCACTCAACCACCCAATCTCTGCACCACCACCCCCCTCCCCTCGAGCTGCCCCTCTTTTTCACTGCCCCCAACCCCCAGCCTCCCCATCACCGTGCCGCCCCCCTCCCTCTCAGTGCCCCGCTCAACTGCCGCTCCCCGCACACCCCCCAATCCCCGCCACCCCCCTCCCTGGGCCGCCTCTCCCTTTCGGTCTCTCGCCACCCCTCCTCGAGTGCCTCTCCCTCTCAATGCCCTGCCCCGCTCGCCACCCCATCCCTCACCTCCGGACGCCTCTCCCTCTGGATCCCCCACCCCTCCCCGCTTGCCCTCCATCCCACTCCTCCTGGCCTCCCCACTCAGTCATCCCCACCTCTCCCGGGCCCCCAGCCGTCTCTCCCCTCCGTCCCTCGCCGCTCTCGGCCTCTTCGCTCGGTCTCCATAGAACTCTATTAATTTTTTTTTTATAATATATATAAAATTTTGACGAATTAGCCCGTTTAACTCACAGCCCATGATGGGTCGGATCGGATTGGAATTTTTTCAACCCACCAATTAAACGGGCCAGTCCACCCTGCCGCATTTAGAGATAGGTCAGGATGGATCGAGACAGGTCGGGATAGGTTGGTCCGTCTTAACAGCTCTAGATAATGCATGCATCTTTGGTATACTCCTGAAAGTCTGTTACTTATCATACTTATATGAAGATTCTATCTCTAATTTTATTTTATTCTATTAAAAATAGATATTTTTGGTTCTACTAATTAAATCATTCTTTTTATAAGTTATTAAAGATTATCTCTAATGAGTTTTGACATTTTAAATGAGATAGGAGTATGAAACATCCGATGCTCCATTTAAAATAATCTTTGGTATTTATTTTGGATGGTGTGGAAAGAGAGTGAGAGATGTCCTTTTTGTGAGACATTAGAGAAAGCCTTTTTGTACCGCACAATTTTTGTAGTAAAATATTTTTCCTATCTCCTAAATTTTTCTTCCAGCATCTCTTTTCCATTATTTTTTTTTTTAGTGTTTGTTCTTGATCTTAAAATGATGTAATCGATCTAGTCTAAATAGCATGCTATACTACGTAACTTTCATTCTTCTCTCATATTACAAGACTTGATTCACCGAGTGCAACATACATGACTCACCAACTTTTATCTAGAATATCATTCAAATTACATGTCATCTGCCCTCGTATAGTAATAGGGCAATATTCTAGTCACTTGGTAGTTATATGTACTACTTTGTGTTGCAAGTGGCTCAAACACTCTATCTACTCAAAAAACAAAAAATATATTTTAATAAATGTTATATAGCTTGTGTGCAAATTCACTATCTTGGAAGATTAGCTGCCAGTAGAAGTAAATTAAGCATTAATTATGTATGCAACATTTTTATGTGAAATTGTTTGTGTGTCACTAGTAGTGCTCCACTAGCATGGTATTTCAATAGTAAACATGGTATGGAGTTTGAAATCAATGGAGTCACAAGCCCAAATAACCAAAAAAAATATTTTTTTTTTTCAGAAGAATCTAATATCAAACTATTCTTCAAATATTGATCAAAGAAAGAAATCTTTAAAAGACTTCCAACATTTGTACTAAAAAACAAAATACTAATTTTAGGCTATTGCTAATATTCTGCTGTTGCATCTAGCCATACTCCAATAACAATACCTTATTAGCAACTACATCTTTAGATCTATAAAGATAAAAGAGATCAAATAATTAGATAAACAATACTCATTCGGTAATAAATATCTTAACTAAATAATTTAAGTAATAAACTAAATAATTTTCTTGCTAATACTAAGAACATAAGCAAAATTATTATATTTTAATAAGATAAATCAAGAATATCCATATTTATTCATTTTTATTTTTATAAAAATAATTTAAAATATCATATTTTAGCTCAGCATTCAATTAGAGTTTGACCAGATTTATATCCTGTGGTCATGCTAGAGAACCGAACTTATACCTTGTAAAGTAGACTAGAATACCACATTTATACTTTGCAAAGTAGACCAGAACACCCTACTTATACTTTGTAGAGTTAGTCAAAGTACTGCATTTATATTCTGTGAAGTGGATTAGAATACTATATTTGTATCTTGTAGTAGGGTTGGAATAATTATAAGTTTTGAAACTATCAAAAGTATCAATATATAACCCCTAATTAGCAGGTCCAAAATATAATCGAGCTGAGAGTTCAAAATTTAAAATATATCAAAGCTATTCATTCATTTATTCATACATACATACATACATCCACAATCTAGGATCTCACCCAAAAGATATTGATCACTCTTTTGCTTGTAATGTTGAATGGTTTTACAGAAATATAAGCTTGGTTTCATTGAAGATTTGCCAATAATGATGCTGTAAAATTTAACTGAACTTAGATATTGTAAATATGGATAAGGAAAAGCTATAACGCTTTCAATGTAGCAACATGGATCTGCTCTGTGACCCTGATATGATAATGCCATATTTGCCAAAATGCCGGGACCATAGAACATATCCATGCTGGAATCTTGAAAGCATTATAGCTTTCCTTGTTCCATGTTTGCAGCGTCCAAGTATCAGTTAGATTACATGGTGTCCTAATTGGCAAATCTCTAATAAAATCAAGCTCAAATTTTGCAAAGCTCACATCCAGAATCTCTAAGTCATGTTCCTCAAACATACATTATTTGTAAAACTACTAGCTAAAAGTAAAAAAATATTTATAAGATATACAAGATAACTAGAAAAATAGTTCTTATCTTATTTAACCAATTTCATTTTTGTATCATTAGTCAACAGATTTTAATAGTTTATTATAATGCAAAGTCATGCCAAATTAGCTACTGAAGCATGTTAAAGGAATGAAATGAAGCATCCAAGACATGACTCTTGCATTAATAATTTGAAATCATCAAGTTAAATACTAATAGAGTTTGGGCTAAATATTGGCTATATAATTACTTAATTGGACAAAAAATAAAAAGCCAAATGTAATTTACTTAGGACTTCTACATATATATGTTTATAAAATTCTTATTTCTAGGTCATATTTTGAAGGGAATGGCAAAAAATTATTGATTTTTATCACCAATAGTTTACACTCTAAACCTATTATAAATCACCTTTCATAAGTGAAGAAAAAATCGAATTTTTCTGCCGCAGGATGCATCTGATCAGATCAGATTTATAGTAGAATAATTTTAAAAATTTTCTATGATCCGATCAGATCTGAAAGTTCTTAGATATGATTAGATTGATCTAAAATTAAAAGTAAAATAAAAATAAAAATAGTGATAATAATTATCATCTGATTGGATAAATCATTTACCCATTATGATGATCTGACGACTGATCCAAGGTTCTGAATGAGCCGCGCACGTACTCAGCCTCTATCGGTATCCACTTGAGTCAGATCTGAAAGTCTCCTCCTTCTAGATCTGATCTTCAAAGATCAGATCTGATATCTTCCTGTAGAGCCTTTAAATCAAACTTTAAGGGCTGCGCGTTCGTCTCACGAACACCATTGTCTGTTGCTGATCTTCGCACCAACGAAACTTGATTTTTGCTCGTAGGTTTTGCCCAACTCTTGGGCATCGAGAAGAGGAAGAGGATCAAATGAGGAAGGTATATAGATAGAGATTTTGGTAGAACTTCACCATAGAGAAATCGAGATGCATAACAGCTTGCACAGGGTCCTATTTATAGACCTAGTCAAGAGTCCCTTCGCATATAACTTTGAACTGGTCAAAACCAATATGCAGAAGGACTCTCCCATGATCTCCATTCCCCACACCCCCTTTTTTTATATTTTTGTCACAAAAAAAGAAGAAGAAATGGCATGGAACAATTTGGGATAAGAGGAAGTTGGCGCACAACTTTTATCTCCCAAGAGTTTGAATTATTCAAACTTTTGATCCATTCAAACTTGATTTGAATGGGATGCCTCTATACATATCCATAAGGGCACACACCATAAGGGGCGTGGCCTTCTTTTCCTCACATAAATCCCATATGGATGTGTGCCCTTAGATAAATTCTGGGTGGTGCACGCCAATTCTCTTCTTTCTTGCAAACTGGGTCAATATTTAATCCTTATCATGTTTCCATCTTATGAAATTTTGGATAAAACTTTTTTAAGTCTCATTCAATGGATTTATGTTAAGTTCTAATCAAGTTAGAATAAGCCTTGATCAGGCCAGGACTTGGTCCAGTCAGATCAAGAAAAATTCATCTAAAATTTTTGGAAGAGGCTTGTCCAAATTTCATCTCATGATTTTAGGATAAGTCTTAATCTGGTAAAGATAACCCCTATCTTATTTCCATCTTATGAAATTTAGGATAAGCCTTGATCAGGCCAGGATAAGGTCCAGTCAGATCAAGAAAAATTTCCATAGAGTTTTTGAATAAATCTTATCCAAATAGTTTCAAAAATTAGCAGGTCTTGTCCTCTTTCCATTTGATGGATTAGAATAAGGATAGATTAGGTTAGGACAAGACTTTTCTGATCTGGACAAGTTTCAGTTAGATTAGGATTGAGCCATACAAGACTCTCGGATGAGCCAAATTCAATTTGGCTTAGTTGAGATGAATCAGAAAGATGATAGAAGAAGAATATTAGGTTCAATCATGTGCTAGCACGATTTTTTTAAACTTAATTAGATCTAATCCAAATCAATTGAACTAGATTAGCTCAATTGATGACATCCAGATCTAAATCCTTGTTTGTGTAATCCAATTAGGTTAAGTTCTTATAGTAATGGGATATGTCATAATCTTCATCAACGACATCATCGAAATATCTTTCGATGGATCAGAATTCTTTCGATTCATCCAATTAGAATTGTTGATCATCAAGACAATTCTAATTGATCCCAAAATTTTACCAGTGATATCTAGTAGTATATGGTGGCAATCCATCGAAACTAAATAGCGAACCTCTCGGTGTAGCTACCTATGTGATTGAATTCTTCTATCATGAGCTTCGATGGGATTAGGATTAAGATGAACTCGTCAAACCCAACATCCGTCATATAAATGAATCATTCGATTCGAGTCCGATGTAAAACTATAATAGAAACTTCTTTCTATTATTTTACACTATCATAATCATGGATTTTAGGACTCGATCTCATGATCATCATAGGACCACTTCTCCTCTACCGATGTTGATAGATCCCATCTTGGTGCGATCCAATTTCTATAATAAACATGCTATAGCCAATATACATCTCAAGATTTTGAATGGCTAGAAAATTGAGTTATGGCATAGTCAAACTATAACACCCTCAAAATAAACTATCGATGTATGTCAAATCAAAAAATCAAATATATGTTGCAGCATCGAGTTAGTCATCGACGAGAAGGTAGGCTCCCTTATGACTGCTCGAGATGATCATACTTAGTATCCTTGTTCTCAATAAGTAACTATACTTTCGCTCTGATATCTTCACACCGTAGACTCAAGACTCATTTATTCTAAGAAAGTGATCGTATATTAATCTTTCAGATCGACCATCATCCTCATGATGATCCTACGATCGCGAGCAGTTTATATGTTAATTATGATAACTCATGCCTTAAATTTTCAACTCTTGAGAATATGTGTTATCATACCAATTAACTCAATGGATATATCACAGACATCTTATACATAATATGATCAAATAAATAATTCTTTAATTTATTTTAAGTCAAAATTATAAAAATGCTCTTATAAAGTAATTAACAAGTGTCAACCAATCTGGCTTCTAGGGCACACATCTAATAAACTTTCACTTAACCTAAAGCCAATTGACTACAAATCTAAGTTCCATCTTTTCAAGATGGGCTTAGATCTTCTACAAGCCTAAAGGCTTCGTCAATGGGTCAACCGCATGGTCTGTAGAGTCGACTCTCTTAACCTCGATGTATTTCTTCTTGAGGTAATCACGGATGAGGTGGAATCATCTTCTTAGAACTCTTCCAACTTATAGTACCATCATTGCATAAAAATAAACTTTCAGATGTTGACCTTCGATCATCTATGTCAGACATAAAGTCTAAGTCTACATAGCCCTAGATCTAGAGTTCACCATGCTGAACCTCTTCAGCACCTCCTCTATGTGAAAGATCCAGCATCCTCTTCAGTCCATCCCTATAGATCTAAAATGAATGATGCCTTACTTAGGTCTTTTAGAAAAAATTTCTTAGATAACCATACTTTGATCTATGTCAGCATGAAAATATCATTTTCAATTAGAAGAATATCATCCACATACAATACGAGGAAGACAACAATGCTCCCACTGACCTTCTTAAACATACTTAATTTATTCTTAATGAAACCAAATGATTGATTACATCAAGCATTCCAACTCCGAGATGCTTACTTAAGTTCATAAATGGACCTTTGCAGCTTGTAGACCTTTGTGATCACCATCACTGGATGTGAAACCAAGCGACTGTTTCATGTAGATATCTTCCTCAAGATATCCTTTTATGAACTCTATTTTTCACATCCATTTACCATATTTCATAATCGAAATATGCTACAATGGCAAGCAATGTACGGATGGATGGTCACTGGAAGAAGATATCCTAATACCCTTTCGCCACTAGCCAAGTCTTGAATGTCTACATTTTCATTTGCACCTATCTTTCTCTTGAAGATCCATTTACATCCAATAGATACTATACCGTCAGGTGGATCTACTAAGATCTAGATTTGGTTCGAGCACATCAAGTTAATCTTTGACTTCATTGCCTCTAACTAATTCTTGGAGTCGATATCTAATATCGCCTAATCATAGGTCTAGGATCATTACCATGAATCTCATTTTTCATGAAAAATATTTTCTTTACATCCTTAGAAATAGTACCTAAGTACCTTTAGGAGGATGGAAAATTCTATTTGACCTACGAGATGGATGAGGTAGTGCATTGCGGATCGACTCAGACTAACTAGATTCCTCAGGTTTCTTGGCTTTTTGCTCTTTGGAGACTTTCTCCTCGAGCCTAATCTGTCTTCCGATGCCACCATCTTGAACAAACTATTTTTCAAAAAAAATGGTGTGTCAACTCATAATCACATTATGGTCTTTAGAAAGATAGAAACAATATCCTAATAACTCTTTAGGATATCTAATAAATCAAGCTCTAAGAGACCTAGACTCTAACTTGTCCGCCGCCAGACAATCCAAATTTTGAGATAACTTAGATTTGGCTTCTTACCATGCCATATCTCATATGCAGTGGTAGGAATGGTTTTAGATCGAATCCTATTTAGTAATTTGATAGCTATCATTAAACTATGTCCCTAAAAAAACTCAGAAAGATTCATGAAGCTCATCATGGATCAGACCATATCTAATAGGATCCAACTTCTTCATTCTAAAAATTCATTAAGTTGAGGCATTCTAGGTGGAGTCCATTATGAGACTATGCCATTAACCTCGAGATAGTTCAAAAATTTTTAACTTAGGTATTCATCTCCTCGATCTGATCGAAGAATCTTAAAGGACTTTTTGGTTTGCTTTTCTACTTCGTGTCTGAACTCTTCAAACTTTTTAAAGACTTTAGACTTGTGTCACATCAAGTATACATACCCATACCAAGATAGATTATCGGTAAAGATGATAAAGTAATCATAATTACTTTTTGTCGGCACATCGAATGGACCGCACACATCTATATGTACCAAGGCAAGTAGGTCTGTGGCTCTTTTTTCATGTCTTATAAAAGGGAGCTTGGTCGTTTTGCCTTGAAGGCATGATTCATAAATCGAATATGACTCGAAAGTCAATGGACCTATTAGTCTAGATTTTTTTAATTTATTAATCCTATCTTTAGCTATATCACCTAGCCTTAAGATGCCATAGATATCTTCATTAATACTATCTCTAGATCATTTTGATCCTATAGCATTCACGTTTTGCTCGATAGACTCAATGATGAGCATTCTTTCAGAAGGTCCTTCTTCCTGCTTGTTCTTCAGGTTGGCCAGGTATCCAAGGCAGTTCTGCTTCTAATGACCATTAGAGTTATAGTGAAAATACTTTTTCTTCTTTATGGCCTTCTACTTCGGCTTGCCGTTCTTTTTTTCTCTATTTTCTACTTCTTCGCAGATTTTTTTTTTTTCAAAAGACTTTCTCTTGGAAGAAGTTTGCTCCATAGCCAGAATTGAGTTCTTTGAATTCTTCAAAGTTTGCTGAACAGTAACCAACATATTCATTAACTCGACCAAGGTGCACTAGAGCTAATTTATATAGAAGTTTATGATAAACTCCCAAATGAATCATTCAAGGATTGTAGGATCACATCAATCTACAAATTCTTGTCCATCAAGACACCAAGCTTCTCAAGCTTTCCTAGATCCTTGATCATCATCAAGCAATGATCTTGGATCGACTGTCCATCATGCATCTGCACCTTAAATAGTCTCTAGAGACTTGATAACGTGCTGCATGACTCTGATCACCGAATAACTCTTACAGGTGCATCAATATTTGACGAGCAGTCCTAATATCTTCATGTTGGTACTGCAACTCATCTGATATTGAGCCCAACATATAGAACCTACCTTTGTTATCATTGTCCAACCATTTTTCATGAGACGTTCTTTGATCCATGATTGGATGTGCTGGTAAAGTGGGGTTGATCCTGATCCAATAGATAGGTCAACTATTTCAAATCCAAAATAATTTTGAAGTTCTTTAGCCAATCCTTATAAATTAGTCTGATCAACTTATGGGTATCTAGAATTTGGGCTAGGAATTTTGATGCAGATATTTTTTTGTAGAGAGTCAAAATTTCTAATTAGACTTATAATTTGACTCAACTAATTTATTTATGAATTTTATTTTTAAACAAATTTGGCTTCCACTATTTTTTTGGATTCCTACACTCTCTTGATAGAGATGCAAAAATCTCTACGATTATTAATTTTTAGTGGATGGTGCGGTCCCACCGACTGGCTTACTACCTCACCTAATAGTTATTGGTGATGGGTCAGCTAGTGAGCGGACAACTCTTATCCAATGATTCTTAAATCATGGTGCATCCAAACCTAGTCTCTAATTAATGAAGCTTACCATGCCTGAAATATTGCTTCACTCCTTAATTAAGTCAAACCCATCATTTGCATAAATTGGATTCTTGATTGAATTTCTCATCGTATTCGAAATATTGAGCCCAACCCATCCTCCAACTCATAGCATCCAATGCCTAATAGACATAGTTGCATCTTTTTGGTGCAACTTAACCACTGTATCTAGCCTAGAATAATCATCCTCGAAAAGGACCTGTACATCTACAATGGTGGAAGATCTAGAACTTAATATTTTTTTAGAAAGATTTGATTTAGTTTCTTAAACTCAACTAGTCATAATATTTATGACTAACCTAGTGGCATGGGTTAGCTCGAATTGTTAGCCATTTTAAAGCAGAACTGAATCGACTTAATCGATCAGGTAAGTAAGATCAGTGGAAGGAATATGCTATTAACTCATCGTGAATGCATTCAAGTCGAGTAGCTTTCAATTAAAGACCACAGGTCGTATCTGCTATACTTATCATAGACACCGACTTGTCTGATTAGAACTGATCAGATTAGCCTATAATTCAGGATCGAACCTCGAAGTTAAATTAGATCTTAACTTGATCAACCATATGTGACTGTGAGTCCACCTTGACCCAGACTTAATTCTATTAGGTTGGTCAAATCTAAGTACTTTTGATCCCATCTAAATAACTTTTGATTCAATTTGATCAATCACTAGACCTAATTGAGCTACCCACACCCAAATCCATGATTTATAAAGATATCTTAGATATAAAAATTCATAATTTTTTGATCTAATTAATTTCATAAACTTAATTTTTAATTAAGTTTAAGGGTTCAAAAAAATAAAACATGCATAAAAAATTTTAGGATTTCAGGATCTAGAGTTTTGCAGAAAAGTAAGTTTTTGATTTTTGATTAAGGGCAAATGCACAGCACCCCTACATACTATAAGAGCATCCCATCGAATGAAAAGAGAGAGCCTTCAAACTCTTCTTACTCTTATGACTGGACAGCCAAGAAAAATATCTTAATCAAAAATATGAACTATACTATAAAACTATTAGATCTAAAGCATATAACTGTTACATGATTTAAGATCTAATCTATACATGTTTTGCATACATCTCATGTATCAAATTTAATATTTAAATTTATGTTTTAGATCTGATTATATCTAATATAATATCTAAAAATAAAATTTTAAGTGATCTCATTATAAAAATTTTTAATCTAGACTACTCATGGCATAGATTTATAGAACTAGTCTAGACATGCATTACATATATCACACATATAAAAATTTTTAAATGCATATCATGCTTTTAGATCTAATTATATCATATATAATATCTAAAATTTAACTAATCTAATCATATAATCTTTAAAAAATTAAATAAATATTTCATAAAATTTTTGATCTAGACTATGAGATTAAACTAGAGAACTAGTCTAGACATATGCTGCCTATATCACATATATTAAAATTTTAAATTAGATCTTATATTTTAAATCTGATTACATCTAATATAATATCTAAAATATAAATAATCAAATTATAAAAAATTAAATTAGATCTAATCTAAAATGTATTTGAAAACTCTCATGATATGGAACAACAGATCTAGACTAGAACATGCATTGTTTATGTCAAACATATATATCTAAAATATGTAATTTTTGATTTCAGATCTAATTACATCCTATGTAACATCTAAAAATCAAAAAATAAGATCATAAAAAATAATTTTAAATCAATCTAAAGATAGATCTAGAAGCAGCAATCTGGCTCTAATACCGGTTGAAGAAAAAATTAGGTTTTCCTACCGTAGGATGCATCTGATCAGATCAGATTTATAGCAAAATAATTTTAAAAATTTTTTATAATCTAATTAAATTTGAGAGTTCTCAGATCTGGTTAGATTAATCTAAAATTAGAAGTAAAATAAAAATAAAAATAATGATAACAATTATCACCTGATTGGATAAATCGTTTATCCGTTGTGATGATCTGACGACTGATCCGAGGTTCTGATTGAGCCATGCATGCATCCAGCCTCTATCAGTATCCACTCAGATCAGATCTAAAAGTCTCCTCCTTCTAGATTTGATCTTCAAAGATCAAATCTGATGTCTTTCCATAGAGCCTTCAAATCAAACTTTGAGGGTTGCACGTTCATCTCATAAACACCATCATCTCTTACTCTTCATGCCAACGAAACTTAATCTTTGCTCACAAGTTTTGCCCAACTCTTGGGCATGGAGAAGAGAGAGGAGATCAGATGAGGGAGGCATGGAGATAGAGATTTTGGTAGGGCTTCGTCGTAGAGAAATCGCGATGCATAATAGCTTGCGTAGGGCCCTATTTATAGATCTAATCAAGTTCCTTCGCATATGACTTTAAACAAGTCAAAGCCAACATGCAGAAGGACTCTTTCATGATCTTCACACCCCACATCCCCTTTTTTCAGATTTTTGTCGCATAAAAAAAAGAAGAAATGGCATGGAACAATTTGGGATAAGAGGAAGTTGGCACACAACTCTTATCTCCCAAGAGTTTGAACTATTCAAACTTTTGATCCATTCAAACTTGATTTGAATAGGATGCCTCCATACATTTTCATAAGGGTGCACACCATAACGGGTGTGGCCTTCTTTTCCTCACATAAATTTTATATAGACATGCACCCTCAGATAAATTCTAGGGAGCGCACGCCATATCTCTTCTTTCCTGCAAACTGGGTCAACATTTGACCCTTGTCCTGTTTCCATTTCATGGTATTTTAAATAAAATCTTTTCAAGTCCCATCCAATGGATTTATGTCAAGTCCTAATCAAGTTAGAATAAGTCTTGATCAGGTCAGGACTCGGTCTAGTCAGATCAAGAAAAATCCATTTAGAATTTTTGAAAGAGGTTTGTCTAAATTTCATCTTATGACTTTAAGACAAGCCCTAATCTAGCAAAGACAATCCTTATCTTATTTTCATCTTATAAAATTTAGGATAAGTTTTGATCAGACCAGGACAAGGTCTAGTCAGATCAAGATAAATTTCTACAGAATTTTTGGATGAACCTTGTCTAAATAGTTCCAAAAATTAGCAGATCTTGTCCTATTTTCATCCGATGGATTAGGACAAGCATAGATCATGTTAGGATAAGACTTTTCTAACCTGGACAAGTTCCAGTTAGACTAGGATAGAGCCATACAAGGCTTTCGAATGAACCAAATCCAATTTAGCTTAGTCGAGTGAATCAAAAAGATGATAGAAGGAGAATATTAGATTTAATCGTGTGCTAGCACGATTTTCTTCAACCTAATTGGATCTAATCCAAATCAATCGAACTGGATTAGCTCAATTGATGACATCTAAATTCAAATCCTTATTTGTGTGATCCAATTAGGTTCAGTTCTGTATGGCAATGGAATATGTCATAATCTCTATCAACGACATCATCGAAACATCTTTCGATGGACCAAAACTTTTTTGATTCACCTAATTAAAATTATCGATCATCAAGATAATTCTAATTGGTTCCAAAATCCATCAGTGATACCTAGCAGTATATAGTGGCAATCCATCAAAATCGAATAGCGAATCTCTCGGTGTAGCTTCCTGTATGATTGGATTCTTCTATCATGAGTTTCGACGGGATTAGGGTTAAGGTGAACTCGTCAAACCCAACACCCATCATATGAATGAATCATTCGATTCAAGTCCGATGTGAAACACTAATAAAAATTTTTTTTCTATTATTTCACACTATCATGGCCATGAATTTTAGGACTTGATCTCATGATCATCATAGGACCACTCATCTACCGAGATTGATAGATCCCATCTTGGTGCGATCCAATTTCTACAATGAACATACTATAGTGAACATATACCTCAAAATTCTGAATGGCTAGAAGATCGAATTATAGTATAGTCAAACTATAACACCCTCAAGGTAAACTGTCGATGCACCTCAGATCAAAAAATTTGACACACGCTGCAGTATCGAGCTAGTCATCGACGAGAAGGTAGGCTCCCTTATGACTGCTCGAGGTGGTCACGCTCAATGCTCTTATTCTCAACAAGTACCTATACTCTCGCTCCGATGTCTCCACACCATAGATACAAGACTTATCTATTCTGAGAAAGCGATCATACATCGATCTTTCGAATCAATCATCATCTTCGTGATGATCCTACGATCGAAAGCAATTTATGAGTTATTTATGATAACTAATGCCTTAAATTTTTAACTCTTGAAAATATATGTTATCATGCCTATTAACTTAATGGATGTATCACAAATATCTTATACACAATGTGATAGAAGAAATAATTTTTTAATTTATTTTAAGTCAAAATTATAAAAATGCTTCTAAAAAGTATTTAACAAGTGTCGACTAATCTGACTTCTAGAGCACATATCGAACAATAAGTCCTTAGTCCCCAATTATCTCTAATATTTTAACAAATTATTTAGGAGAGTAAAGGGAAGGTGAAAGGTAGGATAAATTATATGCTCGAATTATTTTTTATTTTGTAATTAAAAATTAGTACTTTTCTTTTCTGCATTTTTTTGAAATTTAAAGAAGATTTTGTTATATGATTTTCTTCCCAATATGAGGATGGAAAAACTTAACCATAGAGATCCTATTTTATGGATAATTAAGGTTCTCCTCTCATGCAGTTTAAGGGCATGCAGTGGTGCAAATTTTAGGAATTAGTGGAAAATAGGGTGTAGTTGAATGTCAAGTTGCCAAGCTAGCAAAAGTAAGCTCAAGTACTTGGAATGATATAATAAATTTTAATTAAATTTGCCTGCAAAAGCAACAATCAAAGAACGGAGTGCACTGATAGCTAGAATACTAGACTCTTTAAGAATTCCAAGTACTCTGAAATTCAGATAGTTTATAAATCCATAGCTATACGAACTGACTACAAATCGACATGCTCTCGCAAATCTAGGAGCTCATTTTAAGAGACAATTGGTCTTCAATTGCCTTCAAAATCCTTAAGGGCTAGGTATTCTCATAATTAATGTTATTATGCCTCATAATGTCTTCTTATTTTTATTCGACCTAAAATTGATCAAACTGAAGATTAATTGCTTTTGGTTTCAACTTACTGCTAGAGTTCTACATCGATTTAACGAGAAGATTGTAGGTAATTGGGTGTCCTACTTGTTGGAAATGCGAATTTAAAATGTTCTAAAGAAAGTAGGAAGAGAAAAATTAAGGATTTCTTTAATAATATACATACATACATACATACAAACATATATATATATATATATATATATATATATAAAGCTTAAAACTAAAAAAAGTTGATATAATTTATGAGAATATTAGTATAGGGAGCCCATTTGTGCATATATAATTAAGTTTTTCTTGCTAGTCAATATAAAGGTATTAGTACAAATCTAGAGAATTAATATAATATATGGATATAATTGAATATGAAATTGCCAAGCTCGCAAAAAATTGAGCAAAGTCACCTGCGCATCAAATGGGCACTACATTTCATATCTCAATTAAAGATGACTACAAAACCAACAAAAAAAATAATGTGCACTGACAGCTTGAATGATAGTCTTCTCCTTAAGCATTCTAAGCACTAAAGTTGAAGTTTGAATTAATTACAAATGTATAGCTATAAGAATTGACAACCAAGCATTCATCATTTAGTCTAGATGCTCATATTACATGATCATCATATTACAAGGATTCAAAATTTTAATGACAAACTTTTAATATTAATGAAGTACAAGTTTAGTTATCAAAAGTCTCATATTTAGCGATGAAAAAAAAGTGATAATAAACCATTTTGGTCAATATCTTTAATGACAAAATGAGATGTCGTCAGAAAATATATATCTTTTATGACTATTTTTTATTTTATTATAAAAAATTCATCATTAAATAGAGCTTGTTTAAGGTGGGCAAACAATTTTAGTACCAAAATCAATTTTGATTAACTAACTAATAGTGATTTTTTAATTCATAGCTAAAACTAATGTCTTTAGTGATGATATTTTAAAATAGTCACCGTAGATATATACTTTTTATAGTGGTCATTAAAAATCAATGCTTTTAATGATAATATATTATGTTATCATAATTTTGATGGCAATATCGATGTTGGCCAAATAACTAATAATAATTTTATAATTCATCATTAAAATATCTTTAGTGATGATATTTTAAAATGATCACTGTATGTATATACCTTTTAATGATGAGCTAATAAAATGGCCATTCATACTTTATGCTATAGCAATGATATAGTATATTATCATAATTTTTAGCACTAAAGTCAATATTGATCAACATACTAATGATAATTTTATAATTAATCACTAAAGTATATATTTTTAGTGATAATATTTTAAAATAGTCACTATATATATATACCATTGATGATGACCATATAGTATGGTCATTAAAAATCTATCTTTATAGTATCAATTAATACATCATATTATGGCTAAAATCTTATACATTAATGATACTAAAACTGTTAATTATAATAATATTTGAATAATGCATGTGTTAATCACTAAAATAAGGTATGCTATTAAAATCAAGCAAACCATTATGGGAGATGGAGTAGAGATTAGAAGGATGATGAGATATACCTAACACCACATAATTTTGATTGGACAATGGACTTTTGAAGTGCATTAAATGACTAAAATTTATACACTCCATCGAGATTTAATATAATAAAATTGATTATATATTATGTTTTTATTTAGAATTTTTTGATGGATAAAATATTTATTTCAACTTGATTTGACTTCATCTAGTTAATAAATAAGTTAATTACATGAGTCAAGATAGTTCAACAATTAGAAGAAAATATTTTTCAATATGAAATCCACAATCAATATTGCTAGTGATGTACCATAACTAGGTAATAGTTTAAAACATAATTATTAAAAACTTGCATGGAGATCGATTTATCTAAGAATTTGTATCACTGTTCTAACTTAATTTATATTGTACATATATAAAAACTTAAAACTATTTAAATAAATATATAATACAAAGTATGAAAAAAGTATTTAATATTCAATATCATTACTTATTAATTATAGCATTAATAAAAAAAATCATGAATTATCTACTTTTAAGGACTTTAAGAAAAATATATATGATTATATAAATGTATTGAAATATTGATATTTATAAATATTTTAAGTAAAACTTTTCAAAATATTATAATTAATAAAATAAATTTATTCATTTTTATTTTTATGAAAAGGAAGATGATCAATTTTTTTATAAAAATAATTAGTTATTAAAATAAAATATATTCAAAATTAGTATATTTTAAAATATAAAAAGTTTTATATAAACATAATAAACCATAATTTCATACTATGAGCTAATGTTGTCATGGTGGCAAAGTAGTAGCAAATATTTAAGACGCCTTAGGTTTGATCCCTAAGGATTCATCAACTTATTTTTTGTCCTAATTTGCAACAAAACTATTTTATTTTTTAGGTTATTTGATGATAATTTTTCAATCTTTTGCCATCAAAAAAATATCATAAGCATTTATCTTTAATGATCATTTCCATTTCATCACTAATTGTATCAGCTTATTGTGACTAATAAAAGTTTGTCATAAATTTTTTTTGTGATGATATTAAATTCTTCTTAAAACTTATTTTTAGTTATTAATTTCTTATCAAGTCATTATTTTTGGGCTCTTTAAGAACTACTTTTCAATCTTTTGCCATAAATAAAATTATCACTAATGTTTGCCTTCAATGGTTATTTGCATTTCATCATTAATGTAGTATTTTTTTGGACAACTTTTTTTTTTTTGGCTAAAATTTTTAGCCATAATGCCTTTAATGATCACCTAATGATGGAATATTTTTTATTACTACAACATTTAATGATGAAATTAAAAAGTTTTATGACCAAATTTTTCATTGCTAAAAACCTAAATTTTTGTAGCATCAGTTTTTAATTACCTTCAAAATCCCTAAATGCATCCTTCATACTTCAAGTTATTATGCATCTTAATATCTTCTTATTTGCATTTCACCTTCATTTTATTAGTCAATAAAATGTGGGTGGGATCATCCTTCCATTATGCTCATTTCTAACTTGCATTTGGTCTAAAATTGGTCACATATTAATCACTTGCAAACCTACCACTCATTAGGATGAAAGAAAATGACTTGAAGTTGGTTATTCTTAACTTGCTAGTAAAGTATATATTGATGTTGAAGACAAGATAGAAGGTAAATTGGGTGCCATATCTATTGGAGGTGAGAACTTAAAATGTTTTGGTTAATGTGATCATAAAAAATACAAAGTTATTATAATTAACAACTAGGGATGGTAATTTAAGCCGATCCACTAGATACTTGATTCGATTCGATCCAAATGGGATGGGTTTTAACCAATCTAATTAAAAGCTAGGATGTGTATGGAGTTTAGAAAAAATCTTAAAAGTGGGTGTAGGTCAGGTATGAATAATGATATACTCCACTCTGAACCTAACCCAATATAATCTTAATTTAAATTCTCCTTTTAAAATTATAATTTTTTTATAATGCTTACATGTTGAGTTCCTTATTCGATCCGACTTGACCCGATCTATATCTTTATTTGACCCAATTTAGCCCGACCTGAGGTGGGTATGGGGTGGATAAGAGTATGAAAATTTTAATTATAGGGTACTGGGTATAGATATTGGTCGATTCAAGTCATATCCGATCCATTGCCATTCCTATATATAAACAACTCGAGACCATCCTTGAAAGATTGGCATATCTTTATCTTGGTGCTAGCAAGATTCGATTGTTGAGGAGATGTGAAGTTTCAAGACTTACGCTTTGATTTATATCAAAGCCTATGTCAAAAATTTGTTGTGGATAGGTGGTGAAATAGAGATGAAAAATTTTCCAAAAAACCCATGAAGAATGAATAAAGAATAGAATAATAAACATAGGATTCTCGTATTCAGTTTGAATTTCATCTATCAACTTTTCCAATCATAATGTCTTTATTTTTATTTTTGGAGCACCTACTATAAGAAAAAGGACTATTAGCAACTGCTAATTGCCCTCGTTAATAGCACTTCAACTGTCGCTAATGCTCACTTCAACTGTCGCTAATAGCATTAGCGACGGAAGGCTGTCGCAAATAGCATTAGCAATAATCCATCAGAAAAAATCTCGTTGCTAATTAGCATTATTAGCAACAGCAATGCCACCATCGCTAATATTGATAATTAGCGACGGTATTAATGATAAAAAACTATCACTAATAATTTTTATTTTTTAATTAAAATATTAAAAAAATATTAGCGACGGTAGTTGCCATCTTTACTACCTTGCTAATAGTATTTTATTTTTTTAATTAAATTTTAAAAAACTATTAGTGATGATATTTACTGTCACTAATGCCATCGCTAATGATTTTTATTTTTTATAAAATTATAATTAAATATTTTAAAAATTATTTTAATCATAGTAATAAGCAATAATATTTTTTAAAATTTATTATAAATAAAATAATTATTATTTAATTTAATTATAAATATAAAATTTATTATATTATATTAAAAATATAAGTTATATAAATTTATAAATTTATATTGCTTTATAAGTATCAAAATTATATACATATAAAAAAAAATCACATAAGATCCTCCTCATCCTACTGCTGCTCCTGTATGTCCTCTCCAGCAGCTGGTGGATGAGAATTGAATGTTCCGACATCTTATAATAAAAAAATAAAATATTATTAATAAGTTTCGATATGAAAGTATATATATCGATATGGAGACGTATATTTTGATATACTACTTCATTATTTTAGTGATTAACACATGTATGTCAACGTACATCTAGATCGTCAAGCCTGAGAGGAGGATGTTGATGAAGAGTATCAAACTGCTGGAGGATTGAAGCTATGGTCGAATCCTATGACCTGGCTCCTACTCATTCCTCTGGTGGTCCTGAGCCATCCCTCAAGGTCAAAGAGGGGCTTAGAGGATGGATCCTCACCCTGTCATAATACGAGATACTTTGTATAATCCGTATATATAATTTAAAAATTCATTAGTTCATACATATTAGTATATATAAAAATTTAATAAATAATATTTTAAGTTATTGTCATGATCTGACGAGATCAAGAATCTGTGAGCTTAGAAGTAGCACTCCCAAATCTTAAAAATATGATAAGACAGGTCATGAAAAGACAGAAGCGAATCGAAAGAGAAATTAGCTCTCCTAGCAAAATTCAGAAATTGGGCTGGCTCACCCTGAGACTGAGCCAGCTAAGTTGAAAATTGGGCCAGCTCAATTCAGGACTGGATCGGTTAGGTCTCAAAGAAAAATTCAGACAGAAAGCATCATTTTTGGGCTGTTAACATGGTACACAACTAGGTCGACTCAGTCTAGGACTGAGCCAACCCAGTCATAGGTTAGCTGGCTCAGTCTAAAACTGAACTAGTTCAGTTTTCGTGGGTTATTATTTTTTATACATGGGTTGTTTGGATTTGTAAAATTTTTCTATGAGCTTGGGCATGATCCTTTGTAAAGTATATATACTGAAAATAGGTCAAGATTATAAAATGGTGCTGAAACATACTGAATAAAAACTTCTTTCTTTTAAAAATCTTTTCTTTTCTTCTTCTTTATTTCTTGAATTATTTGATCGTACTTTCATAGAAATCTCTGAGAAATACTTTCTTATTGCTTGGCTAATCACTGGTGGCCACATCGATCCGTGTGGGAAAAGCATGCATTCTCGATATTTGGTATCAGAGTGGTGTTGCATGAAAGAAAGGAAGACACCCAGGATTTACTACATCCAAGATCTGTTGCATCAAGTTTTATCCTAAAACTTCTAGTTTGCTTTATGGTTATCTCTAGATTGAGGTGGAGATTGTTTACATGGAGGAATGGTGATACAGAAGTTTGGAAAGAGGATCTAGGGCTAGTTAGATCTTCTTTAAAGGATAGTTTTGCTGGTGTGTGAGATCGTGAAGGGTGTTAGAGATTTATTCTTGACTTGTTTGAAATCATGGGATCAAGTGGATTCAAGGTGGATTTTGAGAAATTCGATGGCAAGAAAAACTTTACTCTATGACAGCAAAGAGTAAAGGACTTGTTGGTTTAGCAGAGGATTTATAAAATTTTGATAAAAAAAGATAGAAAAAGATCGGTGCTGAGGATTGAAAAGAGTTGGAGAAAATTGCTTTTAGCATAATTTGGATGTGCTTGGCCGATCAGATTTTGCCCGAGGTTTGCACAGAAACTATGGCAAAGAAACTCTGGGAGAGACTAGAGAACACGTATATAGAAAAGAATATAACGAACAAGCTATGGTTAAAGAAACAGCTATATAGTTTGAGGATGCCCGAAGGCGAAGATCTTGTTGTACATATTCAAAGGTTCAATCAGATGTATTCTGAGGTGATGAGTTTGGATGTGAAGATCGATGAGGAGGATTGGGCATTGCTGCTATTATGTTCTCTCCCAGATTTGTATGATGGTCTCATAACAATTTTAGTTTATGGAAAGAAGATCCTAAACTATGAAGAAGTTATTGGTGTGCTCAGATCAAATGAGCAAAGAAAAAAGATTTACAAGAGAGACCCTAAGTCTGAGATCTTGGCTGTAAACGAAAGATAGAGAAGATCAAAAGAGAAGACAAGAGAAAAATCTAAAAGTAGGTCAAAGTCTTGCGATCAGAGAAAGATGATATTAAAATATTATAAATGTCATCAGCCTAGACACTTAAGGAGAGATTATCTCTTTTTAAGATCAGAAAAAGAAAAGGCCAGCAAGGAAGATGATACAGCTTCTATGAGCAGTGAAAAAGACTTGCTAGTTGTATTAGATGGATCCACAGAGTATGATACTATGTGAATATTAGATTCAGCATGCTCACACTACTGTACTTCTCATCGAAAGTGATTTTCTACCTACCAGAAGGCCGATGGTGGAAGTGTCAGTCTCGGAGATGATCATCCATGCAAAGTAGCTAAAATTGGCTCTATCAAGATGAGAATGTACGATGGAATCATTAATACATTATCAAATATTAGGCATGTACCAGAGTTGAAAAAGAATTTGATTTTTTTGGGCTACTTAGAGAAGCAGGATTATGCTTTTAGTAGCCAGACTGGGAGTGGATGTCTGAAAATTTTCAAGAAAGCTTTGGTGGTGATGAAAGGTAGAAGACTGAGCAATAATCTTTATAGAATGGAAGGATCAGTGATAAATGATAGTGCAGAGGTGCTAGCAGCGACATAGAAGGAGCAGATTTTATATTAGTTATGGTACTATTAGATGGGTCATATGAGTGACCATGGACTCACTGAACTAAGTAGAAGAGGTATGATCCCAGCCCTAAAGAAGGAGGACATAGATCTTTGTGAGCCTGCATATTTAGCAAACAGCATAGGATGAAGTTTGCCAGAAGTACCAAGCACAGCGAGGGAGTGCTAGATTTAGTGTACTCGGATGTATGGGGACCGGAACCTATATCAACTAGAGGTGGGGCAAAATATTTTATCACTTTCATTGATGATTTCTCAAGAAAGGTATGAATTTATCTGATCAGAGAAAAATTAGAGATGTTTGCCCGATTTAGAGCCTGAAGAGCTGAAGTAGAGAAAAAGTCAGAGAGATAGGTGAAGTGTCTGAGGTCGGACAATGGAGGAAAGTATACTAGCCTAAAGTTTAGGAGGTACTATGAGGAAAATGGCATCAAACGCTATTACACGGTGAAAATGACTCCCCAGCAGAATGGTATCGCAGAGGATGAATCGGACATTGATCGAGAAGGCACGAAGTTTGAGGCTGCAGACATCACTCCCAAAGTTCTTTTGGGGTGATGCTCTAATTTTTCTTATTTTCTTGTGAACAGATACTCTCATTATAAGCTGAATAGAGACATTCCAGAGGAAGTCTGGAGTGAAAAGAAGGTGGAGCTTGACCACCTAAAAGTCTTCGATAGCACAGCCTATGCACATGTGGAGGCAATCGAGAGGAGTAAATTAGATCCAAAATCTCAAAAGATGACATTTATAGGGTATCCACAAGGAGTCAAGGAGTACCTACTGTGAGACTCTCAGGCATAGAAGTTAGTGATCAGCAGGGATGTTATCTTTGATGAGAAGAGCATCTTGAGGAGGTTTGGGATAGATAGAACTAAAAAAATAGAGGTGAACAGTGGTGGCCAGTTAGAGAATAATGGCATGCAGGTTATATCCACTTAAAGAAGTATTCCTATTGAGGTGCAGTTGGACAGAAAAATATTATCTCAGATTGAAAATCAGCATGGAGGGCCGACAGTTTAGACAGATGTACAAGAGCAGCCACAGACATCAGATAGAGATGTGCCAGTGAGAGTAGCTTTGCACAAGCCCCAGCATACTATTAGTCGATCGATCAGATATGGCATTGACAAGGTTATCTCTTATGCACTCATCACTACTAATGGAGATCCAGAGAATTATGCAAAGGCCATGGAGAGTGAGGATCATGATTCATGGATATAGGCCATGATGGAGGAGATGGAATCACTCAAGAAAAATCAAACATGATAGCTGGTGGATCTTCCAAAGGGTGCTCGACCTATTGGCTCAAAGTGGGTGTTCACAAAGAAAGAAGCACCTTTAGAATAAGGTAGAGTCAGATTCAAAGCAAGGTTGGTAGCAAAAGGATACTCACAAAGGAAAGAGATTGACTACATAAAAATTTTCTCTCTTGTGGTGCGTCATACATCTATTCAAGTTTTGCTATCACTGGTGGCACAGTATAACATGGAATTGAAATAGATGGACGTGAAGACGGCCTTCCTTCATGGGACTTTAGAGAAAAGAATCTACATGAAGTAGTCAGATAGTTTCATAGAGATGGGACAGAAAGAAAAGGTGTGTTTACTCAGAAAGTCTTTGTATGGCTTGAAACAATCCCCTTATCAGTGGTATTGAAGGTTTGATAGCTTTATCTTGAGCCTGAATTTCAACAGATGTGAACATGACTGTTGTGTCTACGTCAAGGATGTAAATGAGGAGGATGCTCTATACCTATTATTATTTGTAGATGATATGCTTATAGCCAGGAGAAGCATGGATGTTGTGAAAAGGTTGAAAAGAACATTATCATTTGAGTTTGAGATAAAGAATTTGGGTTCAGCTGAGAAAATTCTTGGAATGAAGATTTGCAGAGATAGGTGCAAAGGAGTGCTCCATTTGTCACAAGAAAAGTATGTCCAGAAGATTCTGGAGAGATTTAGGATGGAGAAGGCCAAACCTATAGAGATGCCATTATCGAGCCATATGTCTCTCTCCAAGTTATAGAGCCTCCAGTCAGAAGAGAAGAGAGAGTACATGGAACGAGTCCCTTATGTAAATGCTATAGGCAGTGTGATGTATACTATGGTGTGCTGTAGATCAGATATAGCACATACAGTGAGCATGGTTAGTAGATACATGACTAACCTTAGGAAGGAATACTGAAAAGCATTGAAATAGATATTGAGATATCTGCATGGAATAAAAAATTATGATTTGGTACCTGATGGGCAATCGGAAGGATTTGGAGAACAATCTATGAAGATATGTGAAGGTTCAGATCCTCTGAAAGAATTTGTTGATGCAAATTATGCTGGTGATTTTGATATAAGGAGGTCTACTACTGGATATCTCTTTTGTATATATGGTGGACCGATATCTTGGAGATCAATCCTTCAGTCAATCACGACCTTATCTACCATAGAGGTCGAGTACATTGGGATAACGGAGGCTGTAAAGAAAGTCCTTTGGCTTAGAAGGTTGATTAATGAGTTGGGGGTGAAGCAAAGCAAGGTTATACTATCAATGATAGTCAGAGTGCTCTACTGTTGGCAGAGAACCCAGTCTATCATGCTCGTACAAAGCATATAGATGTAAGGTACCATAGGATTAGAGAGCTGATGGAGGAAGATAAAGTAGAACTGATGAAGATCCATACAAAGGAGAATTAGTCTGATGCACTTACGAAGGTACTCTCCAATGACAGCTTTCAGAGATGTGTGGCATGAATGGATCTATTGAGAAGAGATGAGTTCACAAGGACTTGGAAGTACCAAGGTAGAGAATGTGAGCTCAGAAGTGGCACTCTCAAATCTTGAAAATATGAGAAGACAGATCATAGAAAGACGAGAGCGAGCTAGAAGAGAAATTAGCTCTCCTAGCAAAATTCAGTAACTAGGCCGGCTCACCCTGAGACTGAGCTGACTAAGTTGAAAACTGGGCTAGCTCAGTTCAAAACTAGGTCGGCTAGATCTCAGAGAAAAATTTAGAGAGAAAGCAGCATTTTCGGGCTATTGGCACGATATACAACTGGATCGGCTCAGTCTGGGACTGAGCCGATCCAATCAGATTGAGCCAACCCAGTCGTAGGTTGGCTGGCTCAATCTAAAACTAGGTCAGCTCAGTTTTTGTGGGTTATTATTTTGTATACGTGGGTTGTTTGGATTTGGAGAATTTTTCTATTAGCTTGGGCTTGACCCTTTATAAAGTATATATACTGAAAATAGGTCAAGGTTGTAAAATGATGCTGAAACATACTGAATAAAAGCTCTTTTCCCTCAAAAATCTTTTCTTCTCTTCTTCTCTATTCTTTGAATTGTTTGATCGTGCTTCCACAAAAATCTCTGAGAAGTACTTCCTTATTGCTTAGCTAATCACCGACGACCATGCTGATTCATATAGGAAGAGCATGCATTTCCGACAGTAATCACCAGTCCTCCAAGATTGGTATGTGGCCTCTCATATCTACAACTACCTTGGTGCACAACCCAACTGTTATATCTATAATAAAAAAATAATAAAATTAAATTAATAAAAAATATATATAATCAATTCAATATGAAATTAATTTAAATGTAGAATTTTTACCAATCTATCGGCTACAACATGTGTGCCAATGGAGCTATCAATGTGGATGATCGAATATTGCTGAGTGGACTGATTCTGTCATATCCTTTGCTGTCTATCAGAGTACTTTTTAATACTCTACTAGTCGTACAGGGCCTCCCATATGTCTGCCCACATCCAATGATATGTGTAAGACTTCTTGTCTATGATGACTTGGAATTGGAGTATTGTTTGGCGGACTGCCTAAGGCTGTATAGCCCATCTAGCTCAAAACCTATGTATGGCCACCTCCTCAAAGATCTAGCGGGTAGCCTCCCCATCTTGAGGAGTCTCGAATCGATAATATCCTTGCAAGTAGAAGCAAGCATGTATTAATAAATAGTATACAAACCTATTATGAATTTAAAAATTAAACACCTTTGACTTACCAAGAACATCTTCCAAGCTACATCATGAGCCCCTGATATAGCTAACTGGAGAATTCGTTCATCGGCTCTGGCATCAATTGTCAGATGATCCTGGTAACCACATGAGGCATCCTAGGCTCTGTAAATATGTTGCAAAATTGATTTTGAACAATAAATATTAGTCTCTAAAATACTTAAATTTTAAACATATTCAATAAAGATATAGTATTTTTGAATGGCTCTGAATGTGGATGAGTTCTCTATCCTCCAGTCAAGTCTGAGGTGCTGCAGCTTGACAGGTCCTCTACCATGCCATTGACTCTGAGAGTCGGGTGCTACTCCATGTGATTGTGGGGTCACTGATGATCCCACAGCTTCCAAACCTAGGAGTATACATCAAGATCATGAAGAATGTTATATTAGATAATAAAGGATAATATAACATTAAAAAAAAAATATTTAAAGTATTAGAGTTTATCAGTCACCAGATGGTATGTGTGCCTCAGAACCATGTAAGCTGGCAGCATGAGAGCTCTCTTCTCGATTGTGACAACTCCAGCCTCAGAAAGATATGATCTATAATCTCTAAAAATAAAATAAATAGATTCATGGATTAATTATACAGTTATGGGTGGTAATGCAAGATTTAAAATAATGCAAGACAAGTATTTAGATATTTGATATCCTTTGGATGTTTGGTATCCTTCAGATGGTTGGCAATGCAAGACAAGTATTTAAAACAAGTCAGAGATCCAGAAATTTATCACAAGCGAGGAAAATTACTCATTGGCCTCTTCAGATGTTTGGTACCCTTTGAATTTTTCATCTAATTCTTCCTTTTCTTCTACTTCATCTTCTTCCTCTTCTTCTCCTTCTTGGATAAGATTATTCTTTAAAATAAACTCAAAATTATCTACCTCCTTATGTTGGCCATCACGTAGGAGAAAATCTAGAGCATCCAACTCTACATCTATGAAAGATCGACGAACTCCAGATATTTCATCATTTTGAAAGCATTCTGGTAAATGAGACTCTTCTTCTTCTTTGAGCATATAATGAAAGGCCTAAGATTTAATTTTGCATACAACCCATCATTCCTTTTTTCTTCTCTTTCTTGATGGGAAAGGAGTATAATATACTTGAACAGCTTGTTGGGTTAGCACAAAAGGATCATTTATATATGTTTTTGATCCATGTTTGATTTTAATAAGCTCATGTTGTGGATCAACCTTCATACAATTATCGATATCAAATCATTAGCACTTAAACAGAATGTCACTATTACCTCTAAGGTAGATCAACTTGATCACTTTTTTCAGGACTCCAAAGTAGTCACTCTCCATCTCTGCCCACAAACTATCCTTTATATACACATTGCTGTTCATTGTACTTTTATAATATTTATATTGCTGCATGTGAAATTTAAAATTATTTACCTTAGATCCATTATAATATGTCACGTACTTTATTGGCCTATAACCTAATAGTCTTATCTTTTTAGATATGGATTCACCCCCCTTGCATGACCTGCATATTATAGAAGGAATAAACTGGAGAAAATTAAAATAAATAAAATGATAATGATTGCTTATCGATTGATGGAATCAATTTATAATATTTTGTAAGCACTGAGTGGAAATTTCTTCCTCGCTTATCATTGGGTTGTCCTATTTCAGCATCTCATCATATTGCCTACATATGCATAAGTGAAGTACAGGATGATAAGTGATTAAAGAATTGAGATTGTGATGGATACTCAATATATAGGTCAACTTCTATATAGTTTAGCAAAACATATATCTTTGCCTGTCGAATTTTAGTATCAGTCAATACCCGACGAACCTCATGCCCAAATTCAAAAGTAGGATAGGCAAATATTGAGATCTCCACCTCTGATCCCTCACCACCATCATCATTTTGATCCACTTGAGTTAGTTTTGTTTGCACACTGGGATTAAAATAGTGTCGACTGAAATTAGAAATTTCTTTAATTATGTAAGTCTCCATAATAGAACCTTCAACTTTGGCCATGTCTTTCACTTTTTTCTTGAGATTATGCATGTATTTTTCAAATAGATACATCCATCTATATTGCATTGGTCCTCCGACCATAGCTTTATATGCCAGATGAATCATGAGGTGCTCTATGGAGTCGACAAAAGTAGAAAAAAATATTCTCTCCAACCTGTATATAGTCTATGCACTACTAGTCTCAAGACGTGGTTGGTAGATAGTTCGGTAGTATAAATATCGCTAAAGCAAAGACTAAGCTCGATCAAAGAACTCAATATAGGATTGAAAATGAGATCACGTCAAGCTAATGGGAGTAATCATTGCATGAAGACATGATAGTCATGGCTCTTGAGCCCATACAACCTGCAATCTTTGATATTGATGCATCGAGCTAGATTACTTGCATAATTATCTAAAAATTTAAGATTTTTGCATCATTTATATATGTCCTTCAACTACTCCCTCATTAAGGTATAAGTCGCTTTTGGCTTTAAAATTTTTTTGGAGACACCTCAGCCAACTCTAATAGAGGATGCTTGCATATATTCTTTATATCCATTCAGACCTTGCGATTGTCCTTTGTCTTATCCTTGACATCCATAATATGTAGAAAACATTATCAAAGATATTTTTCTTAATGTGCATGATGTCAAGATTATGATGGATTAAATTGGTGGACTAGTACGATAATTTTTAGAAGATGTTACGCTTCACCCAGTTTTGAGTTCTACCGAACCATCAAGATTTTTGCTTGTCAAATAGTATGTCAAACTAGATTTCATCCACTTGAGATACCCTCTCAAATACTTCCATGCCACTGAGTTGCAAAGATGCCTTATCCTTCTCTATTTTATTCCTCCTGAAAATGTCCTGCTGCTTTCAAAAATAATGATGTTCGAAAAAAAATTGATGATGATAATCAAACCAGCAGGACTTATGACTATGCTCAAGTTGAAATGCTTATATATTTCCCATGCAATAGAGACATGCTAGTTTTCCATGAGTATTCTATCCTGACAGCATTCCATAAGCAAGAAAATCGCTAATGGTTCACATTAATGTAGTCTTCACTATAAAATTCTACTTCTTCGATTCATCAAATATATGTATGCCATCAAACCATAAGAATTTTAGCTCATCAACAAGAGACCTTAGATATACATCAATGCTTCTACTAGGGTGCCGTAGTCTAGGAATAACTAATGTAAGAAAGATGTTATATTCTTTCATGCACATTCCAGACAGCAGATTATATTGAGTAATAAAGATTGGTCAACATGAATAAAGGACCGCTATATAACTGAATGGTATAAACCTATTCGTAGATAGATCTAGTCGAACATTGTATAATTCCTAAGCAAATAAAGAATGACAAGTATCAAATTTCTTCTATGCCTTACTATCTGACAGATGACTCATCATATTGGTGTGCTTGCGACTCTCTTCTTGGTACTATCTCATCTGCTTGGTCGTACTCTTAGATAAGTAGAGCCTCTAAAACCTAGGAGTGAGAGAAAGGTATCAAAGAATCTTATATGGTATGTCCTTTTGATTTCTATCCTCTTGTCTTCGCTTAAATCGGCTTCACCATATACGTCACATGAACTCTTCAGTTGGTCCTTCTTGTAGAAAAGCATACAATCATTACGGCATGCATCTATCTTCTCATATCTCATGCTTAATCCTTTCATCATGTTTTTGAAGCATAAAAGCTCTCAACAAGTTTCTCATCTTTCGGTAGCATTTTTTTTATTATTGCTATTATTCTATCATAATAATTGATCATCATATTAAACTCGATCTTTAAGTACAATAACTCTGACACACTTGATAATATAATATATATTTTACATCTCGACCATAATAGTTCAGCAGCATCTTTTAGCATACGATAAAAATCACCACTGCCAAGTTCTGGATCATCCTTAATATCGACGTCAAATTTAGAACCAATCGCATCCATAACTATGTCTACCATTCTGTTTGTGACTCTATCCTGCTCATGATCCCTTGCAATTGTCTCCCATGTCTCTCCATGTAGATACCAATGCTTGTAGTTTGGTATAAATCATTCTTATATAAATAGGTAATTATTATATTTCTATCAAGTATTTATCTATTGACACATCTCTTACAAGGATAAAGAGTCCATTCTTGAACTAAGAGTGCAGCATTTTCAAAAGCATAATCATGAAGTACTTGACACCCTCCTTATATTCAGTGAAAATCATCCCGTCGACTACTCGACAGTCCATCCAACTACATTCCATGGCATACTATCTAAATATTCTACATATATAAATACAAGATAAAATACTTACCAAATATTTTATTATTTAAAATGGCTAATATAATAAATGCATCATATCATCAACTAATAGGTATAGAAGGTCCTATCTCATTTAGGAATTGTATTAATTTTATAGGTCAGTTACAGTAATCAAACGATATGCAATAGGGGCAAAAAAATTTTGGCAGTATTTTTTCTTAGTTCTCTTCATATGATTAAAGCTGTATGAGGAGAACTAAAAAAAATAATATCTAAAATTTTTATCGAATCCCGAATATATCGTTTGATTACTGTAATTATCTATAGAATTAATTATAATTTTCAAACTGTCCAAACTGAACAGTCAATTAACTAATGTACATATTCTCTCACCTATATAAAAATATAAAGATGTTCGAATGCCAAAAAATATGTATATTAATCAAAAGATGGGTCTATCGTTATATGCAATGCAATATTTATAAAATTTTTAAAATACTAAATTTTTTAGTAAAGAATATCATTATAAATGGGGATGGTCGGGATATGCATCCCACGCATGCGGACTTGAAGCGTGCTGGACGACTAGGCTATATAGCATACCGATATGTATTTAGGCAAATTTCATCTTTGAGACTCTAAAGTATCGAGCGAGATTGCAAATAGGACTAGAAATGGACTAGACTAAGCCTCCTAGTGGCCCCTTCTTGAGTCTAACCCAAAAATTTAAAATTAATTTAACTAAATTTAATTAAATATTATTAACTTAATTTAAATATTAAATCTAACTTAACTAAATCTTATAAATATTAATTTAAAAATATTAAAAAAAATTAAAATAATGGCATTTGTCTAATAAAGATAATTGTTATGCTATCTTTAAAAACCCATTCTTTAGAGAATAAATAATTTATCTTAAAATTTTTATTTTTTAGATATAATAAAATTAAAAATGATAATTAGGCCATCAGATAATGAAAGTTTATATTAACCATCAACAAAATTAAAAATAGTTAGAACATCAAAGAAGGAAAGAGAAAGAGGAGGCTCAAATTTAGTATTTTATCTACAACTAAATTAAAACAACAATAATCGATTGCCTGTGGAAGAAGGCTGTCCAAGATTATTGCTGTGAGAAATAGTTGATCAACAAAAAGATATCTTAAAATTATCGTAGTCTTCCTTCACAAATCTTAAAGCAAATCTTTGCACATAGGCTATACTGCCTATTTTGACATTCAACATAAAAAAAAAATTAGAAGAAACTATAGTAACAGCTGAATAGAGCAATTAATTATCACTATGGTATTTGGCGACCACTATGCAGTTGTTGCCGCTGCCATTGCTAATACTGACCAAACCCACAAAGATGGTGTTGCAGCATGGAGATGGCACTTCATGGTAAGAGACGGTGTTGCATGGTAGGAGAAGAAAGAGGGTTGGGGAGGAAAGAGGAAGGCGGGGGAAAGAAGGGGGAGGCGGGCTGGGGGCTTGCGGTTCGGGGAGGCGGCAGAAGGCTTAGGAAAGTCGGATCTAGTGGTTGGGGAAAGAGGGAGATCGAAGGCAGCCGAGGGGAGGCAGGCCGGAGGCTTGGGGAGGTGGGAGGTGGCCAAGGGGCTTGGGATCTGACAAATCGGGGCTTAAGGAGGTGGTCGAGGGCTTGGAAAAGCCCGACCAAGTATTGGAGGAAAGAAGAGGATCGGAGGAGGCCAGGGGGAGGCGAGCTGGGGGCTCGGGGAGGTGGTAGGCGGCCAAGGGGCTTGGGATCCAGCGTACAGGGCTTAGGGAGGTGGTCAAGGGCTTGGAAAAGCCCAATTTGGCATCGGAGGAAAGAGGGGGACTGGAGGTGGCTGGGGAGAGATGGGCTAGAGGCTCAGGGAGGCGGTCAGGGCTCGGAGAGGTGGGAGGCAACCAAGGTGCTTGAGATCTGGTGGACAGGGGCTTGGGGAGGTGGCTAGGGCCTCGAAGAAGTGGGGTTCGACGACCGAAAGCTCGGAGAGGTGATCGATGGCTTAAGGCAGCAGGATCTAGTGGCGGAAGAAAGAGGGGGATCAGAGGTAGGGGAAAGAGTAGGTTTGTTTTCGATGAGGGAGCCAACCCAGAAATCGAGAGGGGCATAGGAAAAAATGAGGGCATACAGGAAAGCAAAATATGTGAGAAAACTTATTAGCAACAGCAAAACATCATCACTAATAAGTATCTTCCATAGCTAATAATAATAAAACTAAATTAAAAAATAAAATTATTTTTTTATTAGCAATAGAACTTGTTGTCGCTAAAAGAATTAACATTTCATTGTTAATATTTTTTTTGTGTGATGGAATAAAATTTGGATCATTTTTTTTATCGATAAAAATTATTATTAGCAACAATAATTTTGTCGTCGCTAATAGTTATCACTAAAAATGCTTTTTCTTGTAGTGACTATCTTAACAAAAATGAATCATCCAGCCAATTAAGAAATGCCTTAATTTTTTTAGAAAATAAATAGGATGGCATATTAGCTCCTTTTCTCTATCTTCATTTCTTATTTTAATCCACAAACCAATTAGACAACTCTAGATTGATAAATATTTAAATTTTAAATTTTTGATTGATAGAGTTATTCATTTTATAATTTAACTTTCATGTCCATACATGCCTTCTGAAGCCCCTCTTTTAAAACAATCCAATTCAAACATACCATTTCCATATAAATAACCATAATTTTATAAAATTTATATAATGAATTTTTTTTTTATTTATAACTTCAATGTCCATTATACTTGCTTTGTTATTGTTAGTATGAAACAATAAAAATAGTATTATACTTGCCAACATCGTATTATCTAAATGCAGCAATCCCAAGCTTATTGATAGGCTAATTCTAGCATTATTTAAATATTGGCTTAAATATTTCATCAGCTTTGTATATAATGGAATGAAAGCAAAGTGGGATGAATTTTAGTACAACTTCTTCTCAGAAAATCTTTTCATTCTTTCTATTGCTTTTATATTGAGTTTGAGTGGAGTAGATGATGGCCTCTGATCTACAGCTTATTTAGTTTTTAAGTACGTAGATGGTGTGGTTGACAGACCACAACATGCCAAGCATACAACCGAATCACTGAAGCAACTGCCCTTATCATTCAGTGCAGGCCCCCATACCCCAAAAATAGGGGAGGAAAGCCCGGGAGTAACTTCATTTGATTGTCTTCTTTTAATAAAAAGATTACTTAAATGATATCCACCCTCCAAAAAACTAAAAATGAGATCCACCATACTTTTCGACTGAGATATTCTCGACTCCCTTTGGTAAAGTGCATGCCAACTTTAATATTGTTTCATCACCATTCATTATATATACCAATCCCTCTGATCACCTAGTCCAATAGAGAGAACTTCGCCAATGCATCACAACCACCTGCTTCAATTGAAGGATGAAGGCTCGGCTAGCAACAGCTTAAAGAATAGAAAAGGACAGAAAAATGGATTATCACCACAGAGTTCAGTCCTCATAGATGGACCACGCATGGTTTCATAATTATTATCATTTTTCAACTTTATAAAGACATTTTAAAAGCCAGCAGAGCTTTAGCTCCAGTCATTACGTTCACTTTCTTCTTTCACTTCCTGTAAACCATTAGATAAGCAACCTTCAACTCCCTAAAGCTTCCATACAAATCCTATATAGACCCATAAATATACCTGTCCGACTTCAGCATCAAGCAAAAAGTTCTTTAAAGAAGATGGAAAAAGAAATTAACAAAAGTAAAAGGAAACTAAATAACCATGTTTCTCAAGTATATCCAGCAGACTCCCTGGTCTACCTCTTTGATATCCTCCTGCATTCGAGAAGAAAGAAACCTAAAGAGAGAAGAAACAGAGGAAGAAACACCACCAAGATCTTTCTTTGCTCACATAATTGAGCAGCTATTGGGGTTCTCATCACTGAAGAAGTTGGTATATGATTCCCCATGAGGCGGTGCCATCGGTGTGCATAGCGGCATCCCATAACCATACCCCGGTGGTGGGTAGGCGGTGCCGCCGCCTTGGCCATTCATCATCATTCTCTGCTGCTGCATCATGGCTGCCATGTAGTGCTGCTGGTAGGGGTTGGCGGCGGCAGCAATCATCTCCGGTGCCACCATGCCTCCCTGAAAGTACCCGGGCGGCACCGCGTCGGCTGGGAGGCCCTGAACTGCGGCACCGGCTGGAATATTCTCCAAATTGCTCGTTGGGGCAGGCTGCAAGTTGCCCATCTGACCCAGATGCATGCCTTGGAACCCCTGGCCCATCATGTTGGGGCTGCCCATCGGCTGGGCCCGTCCCGACACATCATTCTTCTCACCTCCCTTCTTCCCTCTATTGGGTGGGTTGCCAGCATTAGCATTATTCCCACCATTACCATTGCCATTGGGAGCCCTCTTGTTATTGTTCCCTCCTCCATTTTTACCATCTTGGGGCCCGCCACCATTTTTACCACCACCAACCTGGTTTTGGTTTCCCCCACCACCACCCTTCTTAAGTCCCCCATGCGCATAATTATTACCACCCATAGCCTTGTTTTGCACTGGAATTACTACTGCACCACCACCATCACCACCTTTACCATTGCCACAACCACCACCACCACCGCCCATCTTATCATTAGCCATCCCATTCCCATTGGGTTGAACAATCATCGGCTTCATAATCTTGGGATCATAATCGAAGTCATCGTCGAGGCTGTCCATGTCATCAAAGTCATCATCGTCGTCGTCGTCGTCGAAGTCATCCGACTCCTCGCCCTCATCGCCGTCGCTCTCTTCATCGACATCATACTCGGGAGGATGGTCGAACTTGACCGACTTCTGATCCTTTTGGAAGGGGAGTTTCAGGCCCTTCAGCTGGGGGAGCTTCATGTCTTGGAGACCTTTCATCTGCTGCTGTGGAGTTGGTTGCCGGCCCTTCGGGTCTTTCCCACCACCTCCTCCTCCTCCACCACCACCCTTTTGGGGCTCGCCATTGTCATTCTGCTGCCCTTTCCCATCCTCAAGCTGGAACTTTTGAAGCTGGTCGCTGAGGTGGTCGTTCTTCCCACCCTTTGAGCCCCAGAGCTCTGCATGCTTGCCGGCCTTATTTAGCTTTTTTAGAAGGATGGCAGGATCAACATTACCTGAGACAGTCACTTTCCCCTGCTCTGCATCTATGTTGGTCAGGTAGACCCCTACAGAAAGAATTAGGGACGCACAGAGAGAGGAGGAGGAGGAAATTTTTAAGCAAGATGTTGGAAAAGAAACCCTTACCATACTAGCATATAGAAGAAAATAACTAATGAAGCAGACTAAATGGAAGGAAGGGTAAATAATAATTTAAAAAGAAAATGGAAAGAAACGGGTGGGAATACCCTCAATCTTATGAAGCAGTTTCTTCACCTTCTTCTTGCATCCATCACAGTGTATGTTCACTTTGAGAACACATGTCTGCAAGTGAGGAAAGAAACAGCAAAAAAAACAAATAGGGGGAGAAAAACTAAGCACTCATAACAAGCACAAAAACCACGAAACACAATTATAGTGGAAAGAAAAAAAACCTAACACCAAGAGAGAGAGAACAAGGAAACAGGCATTTGATGACATTGAGTGGAGGAGAAGCAAAATGAGTGAGAGAGAGAGCGAGGGGGAGGGGGGGTGGGGTGGTGTGGGGGGGAAGAAAGGAAGAAAAGGAAGTACCCGTGCCTTGAGGAAGTTAATGCTATCTTCTTTACCCATTCTCTTCACCAAACAGAACGACCAAACCCGGGAATGCGTCCAGAATAAGAACAGGTCTTCAGAGATCTGGGACACAGAGCAAGTGAATCAAAGGCCGCCAAGGCTTCACACAAACAGAAACCCACAAACCAGTCCCTTCCCCATGTCAGCCTTCCAAGCCGAAAGAAAAACAAACACACTATTAGAAATGGCTTATGTCAAGGTGTTGGTTCTCCTAGCCTCTTTCAGAGAGAGAGAGAATGAGAGAGGGAGGAGAGAGAGGGGCTATTTGCATACAGGGAGAGAGCTAGCTCTGGCCTTATCTCCATTGGCCTTTATGTACCCTCTCTTCGTTCTTTTTTTATTTATTTTATTATTTCCTACTATTTGCCTTGGATTTTCCTTTAATCATCTCCCGCCCGGTTTGGTACCACGCAGACGACAGGTAACCTGAGCGGAACCGGATCATGTTACCGCCAGTGGGTGTAAGGAACAAAATTCGCATGAAAGGATAAAAATAAAATAAATTATGTGATATATCTTTAGTTTTATCATATTTTTTTAATATTAATTTTAAAAAAATAAAAATTTTTTCTATTAATAAAATTATTAGTCTCATAATTCAAAATAAAAAAACATGATATTATCCTTCTTTCTTATTTTTATAATATATTTTTTCTCAATGTATATTATATAATCAAATAACATCATCACATAAATTAATCATCAAGCAAATCAATATATATCTCCAGATAAATCGATACATAATTTCTAAAATATAAAATTCATCAATATATAATGTATGACTAAATAATACATACTTAGTAAATTAATTATCTAACAACTTAATACGTATCTTCAGATAAATTAATACATATTTTTTAAAATATTATATTTACTAATATTTACTATATTATATGGTGATATATGCTCAGCAACTTTTTGATATATATTATAATATTTTTTAACACATACATAGTAACAATCTAATACATACTTTTAAATAAATTAATATATAGTTTCTAAAATATAAAATTCATCAATATATAGTATACGGCCCAGTTTATACATACTAGTAAATTAATTATCTAGCAAACTAATACACCTCTCTAAATAAACTAATATACAGTCTACAAAATATGATATTCACTAATACATATTCTATGGTATGATGATATACACAGATCAACAATCTAACATGTACTATAAGATTCTTTGATACATACTTAGAAACTATATACGATTTACCTATAGATATTTATTGGATCACCGTTAGATGTGTATCAAATAAATTTGCAATATGTATAAGAAAGTCGATGGGTGTGTATAAGCAGACTATATAGTGTATATTGGTGAACATAATATTTTAAAAATTATATAGAAATTTGTTTGGAGGTATGCATCAGATTGCTAAAAAATAAATTTATCAGGTGTGTATCATCTAGCCGTATATTGAGTATTGATGAACTTTATATTTTAGAAACTATAAATTAATTTATTTGAAAGTATGTATTAACTTGTCTGATAATTAATTTTAATATATATTAAATGCGTATTTAGTATGTATCGATAAAAAATATATGTTAAAAATAAAAAAAAATCATAATTTTTTTAATCATGAAACTAATGACCCATTGGTAGAAAAAAAAATTAACTTTTAGATTTAATTTTTAAGATTTATGTTAAAAAAAATATGTCAAACTATAAAATCTATCCTATAATTTTTTTTCTAGTACTCATCCTATATAAATTTTCTTTGTTCTTTATTTTATTTATTTTTCTTTCTTTATATTTTTTTTTATTTACCATGAATTTTTCTTTAATCATCCCCCGGGTCGGTGCCACCGTGATGTCAGGTAACCCGAGCGGAATTTGGTCATGTTACCGCCAGTGGGCATAAGATTTAAGCCTCTGGTTGCGTGTCAGGGGGACCTTCCGAATTCGGTCACCTGATTGAAGCTGGCGTCACTAAATCCACCGTGGCATCCCAAATTCACGGAATGCCCTCCTTTCGTCCCTCCCCCCTCTCTTTCTAGTAGATTTTGACCGTCCGTTCCGATGGATCTCAGAGATGGATAGGAGTTCTTAGCAATAGGATCAACATTCCGGGTCATTTGCCCGTGCATGTGGACCAAAAATACAACTAAGGATTGGTCCTTGTCATTAACAGACAAATATATGTGCTGAAAAGAGCGCATGGTTGTCTACTTTGCAGTTCATTTGTAGAAATCTTTCATGGCAAATGATGGTTGTCCATGGGATTCCCATGTGCCGTTGGTGGCACTGGATTTGTCCTACTCAAGATTTTATGGTTAGGGGAGATCTACTTGCATGGTATAGCTTTGAAATGAGTTCTAATTAGAGAAGGTGCGCAGATATGGTTTGGGTGAATGATCAACAAATATAGAAACTAAACGACAACTCACATGCCGACATCTTGAATGAGTGACCTTCATGGATCATGGTTTCGTTTTTACTATTTTGAATTTGATGAAGGTAAGTTTTAATAATGTTGAAGGTTCAAGCAGATGAGCAAGTTTGATCCATACGAAACAATGATTAATGACAAGAAGATATTCTTTCATGCAAAAGACGATCCAAGATGTTGAATCTTAAACCAGGACATCTTTGTATCAAGTAAAAGTAACTTAGAAGGGGGTGAATTATAGGGATCAAGATTTGGGTGGGCAAGGTGATGTAGAAAGAGCATGCATAATTAAGTGATATGGTGGTTAAGTTTGATTCATGGCTCATTAATGTCTCTTCAGCCATCTATTAGGAGGTAAGGTTTGAGAAGTCCTATAACTGGGTAGTATCATAATTATCTCAAAGATGAAAATGGGTTTTGGATGACCTAGGCAATTAATGTGTCACATTATGTATGCTTGTTGCTAAAGCTTTGATCAGCACCATTGCTTTAATGAGAGACAAGTAGTGAGAAAAATATATAGTTAGGAAATCTGATTAATATCCTCTGGTAACCTCCCCACCAAAAAAAAAAAAAGGAAAAAATCATCTCCTAGTAACATTTATGCCTACTCCACTTGTCTCATTAATTTTTTCTCTATTTGATGAATGGACGGTGGTGATCCTTGTATTGAAAAGTTTAGCGTGGCTACTCAACGAGGTGGTCTCTTAATGAGGTTTGAAAGCAAGGTTACTCACGGACAAGAAAAAAAGATTGAGACGAAATTGAATTTTATTTTACTTTTAATTCATCTAATTGCTAGAAATTTTAAAAATTCTAAGAAATTACCAAAAAACGTTGATGCCAAATAATCGATTGGTTTTTTGCTTTCAGAAACTTTTATTTAAGAGAAGTGTTCCTATTCCTCACAGAACTGCTTTCAGTCGCTTGTATCTTCCCAAATGTTTCATTTTACTTGCAAAACAAAAAGAAGAGAAGGGTCTATACGTTCTTCCAAACCAAGCAAACCTATTGTTCTTGAGCTTTTAATTAACAATTATTTTACCTTCATAATACATATGCACCAGAGGGTTAGCACGATAATAAAGTTGCTCCACTATGACTCAAGTGTCGTGGGCTTAGAATACAAAAATAATCTTTTTGTATATGAAGATAAGGTTGTATATATCTGGTCTTTTTCCATAGGTGAAGCTTTATGTACTACTTTGCAATTTTATTCGTGGAATAGAGAAGTTGGGGGAGGTTTGTTTGAAAGATAGAGGACTCATCAATTTTTGGCAAATTCAGCATCTTCCAATGGTCTTTGTTACTTGGGTGGGGTTTCTACTTTCCATGCTCTTCGTTTATTGTAGTGGAGGAGCAAAAATTTTAAAGAGATGACTCGTACAAATAGGCATGATTTAAGCATGACTCATCGATTTTTGGCAAATTCGGTACTTCCAATGGTCTCCGTTAATTGGGTGGGGTTT
Organism: Cocos nucifera; assembly: GCA_006176705.1. Taxonomy (NCBI): domain Eukaryota; kingdom Viridiplantae; phylum Streptophyta; class Magnoliopsida; order Arecales; family Arecaceae; genus Cocos; species Cocos nucifera. The sequence continues at coordinate 225,972 of QRFJ01003567.1, forward strand.
CTATGCTCGTAGTGGAGGAGGAAAAATTTTAGAGAAATGACTCGTACAAATAGGCATGATTTAAGCATGCTTTGTCTTCTAAAGCTTAATTCATTTCTAAAATCTATGGTGACGCACCACCTACCGCACGGGACCGATCGCTAGTACTGTAAACCATCATTTTCTTTGAGAGAATGGGGCCTCACCTTTTGATTTAGGAAACTTTTGGCATCATGGTTCATGCTCTTGCCGGCCTGGCCAAGAGTCACCTCAGCTACTTGAAAGTGTTCATCATATGCTAGAATAATTTAAAATGAATCTATTAGATATAGTTCAAGAGTTCCCTGCTGAAGCTGCAGATACAGTGGAAAGTCTCTGAAACAAGGTTTCAAATATCCTGACGATGAGGAGGGTAAGCTAAAACATCTACTAATTATTTATTAAGAGCTAGTCCATAGAGCTAAATTGTTATCGGCGAGGACTTTAAGATTTAACTTAGACCGTCTTTTTTCTCCATTTTGGAGTTCAATGCATGCAAACTAGAAAGATATTATCTATGTCGAACACTTGCGGAAAAATGGCCTATGGTTCGAACATGAAACATCCTTTTAAAGAAAGAGCTGTGCAACCATTAGATCATAGCTCTTTTTGCTAGCTTAAATTATGGATATAGTGATGCTTCCCATATGCTTTGAGCTATATACCAATTAAGTTATAAACTTAAGTACTAATGTTTGGTTTGATCCTCCCCATCCACAAACACTAATGCACATTCTAGGGTGATGAGATAATAAGATTGTATATGTAGTTTTCACACATTACTTCTTTAATATGTATGGTTCTTCCTGCGTATCTGTAGTAATACAAAGTTTGCTTTCAGCCTTCACTACTAGGCAATAAAATTTGACCTTCTAAATTTTGAGGTTCAGATTGATTCCAACCTCCATGAATAGCCGGCATCAATAGCATGACTTGCAAAAGATCAGTGAGAAAACCTGGGTGTGCCACATCATTCCTTGGTGATTACATTATGACATGCAAATAGCATGAAGGCTTCTCCCTTCACGCAAAGTAAATCTGGATCTCTACGACCATCATGGACATTCTAATCTATAATATTTTGGGCCTTGTAATAACCCAGTTTTTTTTCAAAAAAAAAAAATTTAAACCCTAAAATCCTTGGCATGGATCTCAAAGCAAGGAAAACAAATCCAAAAAAAAAAAGAAAAAAAAATTTACATTGATTTGAAAAAAAAAAAAAAAGAGAAAATTGGGAGAGGACTCTCAATTGGAGCCAGGGAATGACTTCGGGCTGTCCACCCTCTATTTAAAGGGATAATGTCCCTTATGAAAACCCAATGTCGGCATCAGGTCATTGAGAAATTATCCAAAAATCCTCCTTTCTTCATCATAGAAACTAACTTTTGAGCTTGCCGGATTTCAGCCCAAACACCACTGAAAAAGATGGTAAGATCTGCCAATCTTTAAATTATTTGGCTTTCCGTTTGTCTTAGTTTTCAAAACCCAAGTTTTCAGTCGATAATCATCAGTTTTTTTCTTAAAATTCTCTCCCTATTTTGAGCTATATTTCTATCCATTTTTTTTGGTTTTCCGATGCCGGCGGTCACTGCCAACTATCAACATAGGTTTAGCATAGCTGCTGCCAGACCGCACTAGCAGCAGCCTTGATCCAAGGAACAAAGGGATCCCTTGTTCCACCAAAGAACTCATAAAAAATCCCTTATTCACCATGGAAGGAAAAAAAAGAAGAAAAAAAGAGAAAGAATAATTCTCTTTTTTCTCTCTCTTCTCTCTCCCTTCTTTGAGTTTGAATCCTACTTTCTTTCTCTAGTTTTTCTCTCTATTTTCTCTCTTTAGAAATTTTCTTTCTATAGAGATTTTATGGATCGATGGAGGGTCTAGATGTTCAGGAGCACTTAGATTGATCAGGGATCTTGAACCTATAGTATTAGATCCGTTTATCTATTATTTTTTTAGATATAATATTTTATATTTAATCTTGGCTATGTAAAGGTATAATATCTATGCAAGGTGTCGAGTGGAAATACTTTGATCTCGAGTTTGAAGATTGAATAGTTGATCAATAGCAATACTTAAGTCTGAGACCAATAAAGATAAGAATCTCTTTATATGATGATTTGTATATATATTTTTATATTATGCATGATGATTTTGGCTTTATTTGGATACATAATATCATATATATAGCATATGTTGATTATTTTGATCGTTGGAAACATGGCATCCGATGTTTTGAAATTGAGAGAGATATGTAATACAAATTATTGAATGATCTATTAATTATGAAAGAAAATTTGGACTAGCTACGATGTGGATTACCGATCATGGGCTATATTGTGACGTATTGGATTACCAGTTATGAGCTGAATCATGACACTCAGGTTTGCCATCATAGGTCGAATTGTGTATATTATGGTTTACTACCATGGGTCGAAGTGTAATTATGATGGATTGCCACTGGCCGAATCACGGATATTTTGATTTGCCATTATAGGCCGAAGTATAGTTATTATGGATTGCCACTATGGGCAAAAACGTAGTTTATGGTTTACCAGTCACATGCCGAATCGTAACCATAATTAGTCCAAAATTTTAAAGATAACTGTTAATTGATCGGGACATATTAATAAGATATGAAAGATAAAATGTGAAATTGCAAATAAGTAAAAAAAAGTTTTACTTAATAACATAAGTATGGTATATCGGTTTTGAAAATAATGGTTTTTCGATAATACATGATGCATGTTTTTATATATGTCGCATTGAGTTAAATTGGATACTTGATATGGGATTTCATGATTTGTGTTATCTCTCTGGTACTATTCATATTTTACCTTTAAATTATTATTATATTGATGAGTATGTTTGGATTCTTATTAGACTGTTAGCTCACAATCCTTCTTTTTTCTTTTTTTTTTTTATGGTAGGATACATAGTTTTGGATGTGTCTGATATGGAGTTCAAGCAATAGAGTGATCTTATAGATCTAGTATATTTTTTAAAGCCTCATTCTAAGGAGTATGTGGTCATTACATATCCGATCCAGATGCTGGATTCGGGGCATGAGGCTTAATGACTGTATTCTTTTAATATGCATGACAACCTTCCTGTTCCATAAGAAATCATTTTCAAGACAGAGCAACACATCCTGATCTCCATTTTGATTAGTGAATATAAGCTCATATCTAAGTTTTGGTTAGGATAAGACCGTCCTTCCAAAAAAATTGCACCACTAAAAGAGTCTTGATCTAATCTTAGATCATTCCATTGTTCATATAACAAAGAGAACTCCAGCGGAAGGTTATTATCATACATACCCTTTAAATTAAAACAAAAACAGTTGTGGCAAAATCAACTTTACCTGTATATATAATCCTAGCATTTTCTTTTCTTTTCTTTTCTTTTTTTATCAAAAAAGAGAGAAGAGGACTTCATGTATAGTTTGAGTGCCACATTTGGGTTTTATTGCTAGGCTTTGGTTGTGTCAAGCTTAGATTGACTCTGGCTGAATTGCTTTGATCTTCAACTTGTAAAATTGGTTGATGTTAAATGGGCGTCGTCTAATGTAACCTCATGGATCACCTTGGGTTAGTCTAATAAAATTTGATCCTGCCAAGGCACAACTAACTTACGTAAGACATTATGCATCGACCCAAGTAAATCAAAAAATATTTCGTTCACATATTTCTTGGAGTTTTTGAACTCATATTTTAATCAGCCCCAGTTGCAAATAGTCGTTGGTTATATTCACTCTTAGCTCTAATTTCAAAGAGGACATGAAAAGAAATGTGTGGAAGAAGACGGATGCAGCAAGGTGTACATCATTTTTGTTTCCTTTACCGACTCTCCAAAAAGTTTATGCCTTTCCAAGGTGAAACTAGAAAGGTAAATGTTCATAGGATTGCTACTGGATTAAACTCTTGGGGGTGGGGTGAAGGTTCCAGGCAGGGGTGGTGGTGTTTGAGAGGATGGGGGTGGGGGGCTTTGTTTTATGATATATATATACTCACATTAAAATCATATACCCATTATGTTCCTCAGAACAAAATCAAAATAGTTTTAGCTACACCTTCTTCTTGACAGCTCTTATTTATTTCCTTGAAGAGAAATACATATAGCCCCTCTGTGAATAGTGCATTAATCTGGAACAAATCCGAGGTAACTCATCAATCTTGCTCGAAACAAAAATTATTTGATCAATTTTGTTTTATATCCATGTCCTTAACCAATTGCATGACCTATTATGCAACCCACCAACCCCTTTTTCCTTAAATCTTGGTCTAACAACTCCACCATCCGTTTAAATAGAAAAAAGCTAGTGAACGAACACCACACTAGATGATTTTGTTTTTTCTATTTTTCTTTTTTTTTTAATATATTTATAAATTATAATATACCATTGTAATCAAAATTGTGCATTGAAATCTTGAATCAGAGTTTTGCTGGTATTTCATCTGCGGCCATCTTACATCCGAAATAAAAATATATAAAGAAAGATATCAGGAAGATCCCAACACACATCAGAAAGGAACAGATCCCCCTCAACTCGTAGATGAAGAATTGCATCCGAAAAAAAACAGATCCCCCACACCTACAGCTGGAATCCCTGTCCCAAAAAAACAAGGTTAGGATCTCTATCTTAATATTATATAGAAGACTGATGAGGAATGACGTATATAGTTATACGAAGTGAGTATGAAGGGATGTACATATAAGAGAACATCCGTAGAATTGAGCTGGAGATGACCTGAGGAGTCATTTGCCCAGACCTGACGAAAGTAGCAAGCTGCGGTAAATGCCGCACAAGAGTTGGGAAATCTGCTGAAGCTTCCATCCAACATGGCTGTTGATCTCCAAACCATATCGAGTAACCAAAAGAAATCTGCAGATTGTAACATCAGCTAGATATAAATGAAAGCAGGTATCTCATGCAGAATCCAATCCTTGCTAGTATCGGCGAATCAAAGTATGTTCTAGTATTAGAGGTAAAAGAGTCCATACATAATAAAATTAAGCCTTTGTATTGAGCTCATTGTCGTAGTGCTTTGCACCGTCGGATGAATGAAGTCCCAGTTGCATCAGCCAACAAGATAAACCCCAGCCAACAACTGCCGAGTCCCTTCCAGCTAGATTTCTTAAGCTCTGAGGATCAAAACAGCATGATAGACCGCTACCACAACTCAGCATATGGTACAGAGGATTAAACTAGAGTCGGCAAAGAGCAGGGATTAATAACCCAACAACAGGCGGCAAAGGGACACAGAATTACGACATGCTCGTATTCCTCCATGCAGTTGCCACAGAAATCACGTGTCAGCGTTTCTTGATTAATAATACCCCACCAATGAAGGAGATCTTTTGCAGGGAAGTCTAAGCCTCACGAGTTGCCACCAAAAGGTTTGGACTCTCGTTGGGATCTCCATTTTCCACAACCACTTTCATTGCAGATTATTATCTTCCGGTTCAGGCAAGCCCATAACGCCCTGCACCTCTTTCAAATGGATTTGATCGAACCTATTAGAGGCCCAACATCTGATCAGTCCAATATCCTCGCGCAAAACAAGGCAGCCAGCTTATCTAAATCCCACGTACCATGGGAAGATATGAGGTTTCGTACCTTCGTATCCTCCCGCTGGCGCACACATTTATATAGGGCTGGCCACGCGTTAACAGGGACACTTGAGAGCCATGGGTCATTGAATAAATTTATACAAGGATCGTCCCCAATAGACCAGATAAATTGATGCTGCACCAGGGGATCGCACGAGCGGATACCCTCCTTGGCTTTCTGTATTCTAACCAAGAACAATGAATCGATACTCTTGACCATAAGGAGATTGGATTTAGAATAACCTAGGCAGCCAATTTACGGAAAAAAAAGCCCATCTCCTTCGGCCATGAGAATATGAGCCCAACCCTCCTTAACACTTGAACAAACCTTTTTCCAAGAAATCAGGTGGAGAGACCTCTTTATCCTGCCAAATGTCCACATAAGAAGGCTCTAAAATACTTCTCTAATTTGGCCACCATGGACGCAGGAACATTAACACAAGACGAGCAATATAAATGAATCAAAGATACCAGTTTGTTTTAGAGCCGAACCTGATAAGGGAACCACCCAAATAGTTCCAAGCATTCCTTATTTCTACTACATGAAATAAGCTTCGAATACTTCACCCTTGTAGATGTTGCTGGACTAAAAGTCATGTGAGATTATACATTAACTACCTGTCCGGTTAGAGAGCAATGGGTATTAGTTATAGCCTTGAGACATATTATAAGAGTAGCCTTTGCTATTAGAAAACAATCATCGTTGAAGAGAAAGTGAGAAATATGCATAGAGTGCCCTTTCGACTGATGTGTTCTCCGCATACGAGAATGGACCACAGAGTGCATCAACATTGACGAGAGCTAAGAGCACAAGATAAACAAATAAGGTGACGAGGGACCTTCCTGCCACAGGACTCATGTACCAACCTGTGAGTGTTCCGTTGAGGAGAATTGAGAATTTTTAGTTGGTGATACAGGCTTGGACCATTGAACAAAACTACTATGAGAAACCATATCTCCTTATAACATTAAAAAGAAAGGGCCAAATGGAAGCGATTATACACTTCCTTTCTTGCCTAGCTTCAGCATCATTAAGCTTCTAGTAGCTGAGGCTTGCATCAAAAAGAGTGCAATATTTATTGATGATTCTTGGGCTAATAATATATTCTCCACAATGTTTCTAACTTCAATGAAAGCTCCCTATTCCTCAGAAACGATGGTAGGAAGAATAGGCTAGAGTCCGGTTGCAAGAATTTTAGCGGTAACTTTATAGATGGTATTTCGTAAGCTTATAGGCCCGTAGTCTCCCACATTTTGGGGGTTAGTCACTATAGAAAAAAAAAAGAAAAGAAAGGAGAAATTGGCAATGTAAAATATGGCCTTTAGCGATGCTAAATGCGTCAAAAATTAACCGGACGACGCGCCCGCGAGCGTCACCCAAGCATCGGTGATGCGATCATAGGAATTCAAGGCAACCCTTATAAATGTCGCAAAGGAGAATTGGACCTCAACGATGGTTTAAACCATCGCGATGTGTGAGGTCTCCCTCCCCCAATGCTTTTAAGCATTGTTCGCCAGCAAGGAATAGATCTCCGCCAATGCTTTTAAGTGTCGTTCACCGGCAAGAATCCAACGATGCTTTTAATCATCGTGAGCCATGAGGTCTCCACCAACGTGTTTCATCGGTCTCTACCAATACATTTTAGCATTGTTTGCCTGCAAGCAACTCGGCGACGCTCTTAGCCATCATGAGGTAGCTTTTAAGCATTGTTCACTCAATCGCATTGGACTCTGACGACACTTTTAGCCGTCGTGGACGCTGCAGAGCCCACCGATGCTAATGAGCGTCGTCAGTTACCGTTCCACCCCCGTTTGGCCTGCATGGTTTGTGAGCTCAGTAATTTTCGTAATAATTATAAGATAAAAGGATGAAAGCTGGAACTGTAAATTTTTCACAAACACGGGATAGAGTAGTTGCAAGATAAGCATCAAATTGTCTGGAAGTCCAAAAGCAACCAGATTGAAGGAGAAAAGGTAATTAGGAGGAAAGTTGAGCCTGATTTAAATAAATTCACAATAATAACCTAATAAGTGCTTAGATGATGATGGTTATTAGACCATATGTAACAATTATCATGTAATGCTTTACCCATTTTCTCAAAATAAAATAATACCTTCTTTAAAATTGAGATTTCTACGCCCACTAGAACAATAAATTTTTATTTGTCTTTGAACAAATGGTGATTACTTTTTCCGCAATTTTGCGTTGAAATGATATAACATATAGTTATTACTTTATTTTCCAACAAATCCAGTGATGGGTCGAAATGATGCAAAATGCCCATCAGCTCCGTCGAAGCAGTAAATAACCATGACAAAGGGGTCCTTCGTTTCAGGGAAATACCTGCAACTAAGACTTCGATCTAGCGGCATTCTTGAAATTTTGGTTTCGGCCTTGTTTGATCCTCTTCCTCTCACTTTCATACTTACTGCTTGCAATAAATGGACAGCAAATATAGAGAGAGCAACATTTCTTCACAGCAGCCACCCTGCAAGCTACCCGAAGAACTCAGCATGTGATGCATTTCAATTTAAAAGGGAAAAAAAAAAAAAAAACTAATCAAATCTCAACATGGCTAGGGGTTGATCAATGGGATGGACCACTTGGTTCATTCTGAAAAAAAGGAAATGATAAAAATTATGCATATATTGGAAAGCTTCCACCAAAACCATTACCATGGATCAATGATTCCAAAATCCAAACGCACACTCAAATTTAGGAGCAGGGATGTTTGGTAGCTCCTTTATTGATTCAATGTTTGGTTGCACTTATGGATGATGATCCCTATATGATTAACCCTTTGATATCCTACGGTTGAAAAATCAAACATTTGCAGAATTGAAAAATCAAACAGTTGCAGCACTTTTTTTTTTTAAAGTTTTTAGAGTTATTTATGTTTGCATAAACTACTTTCTATCATATTAATAGTCTCATCTTTAGGAGAATAATAAGTAGCTTCATGATATAGCGGTTTATGTAACAGGACATAAAGAACTGTAATAGAGTTTATCCCACGCTTTTACTTGTCGTTATAGGGAAGCCTGTAATAGTGCAACTCATCGTATTAACGGTTGAAAACCACATGCAGAAAACTCTATATACTAAAATTGTAATTTTTAATCCGAGCTTGTTTTGCACCATCTAATTGTCAACATAAAACTCTATATACTAAAATTGTAGCCATCTTTGATGCATTACACAATCCATGTCAGCTTGTGAGGAGATGGTGGGGTGCGGACACCCTTCAAAATGCCAAGATTTTTCACTAAAGCAGCAGCAGCAAAGCCCATGATGGAACATAATCCCTGTCAAACATCAAGGACATGAAAACAATCTAGTAAAGATGAATTGTAGGTGAGAATTGAAACCAACCTATAAAGATTGAAACCAGCAATTTTTACCAAATCCTACATGAAAACAATCCGAAGAATGCATGTTCTATCAACAGAATTCTGGTTTTCAATATTACTAGAACATGCTAAAATAATTTTTGGTTAGAAGCAGGTCAGCTTTTTTACGTGACAACTGCTAATAACTCGAGAATCACGAACTGCATAAGAAATATGATCTATAATTTTATTTTGGAAAAGCACGTATTTTCGGCTAAGTAGATTCACCCATCTTCCCAGCATCAAGTGGAGTTCCAGCTCCGTCAGATTCATCACTAGGCCATCTAGAGAGAACACCGCTTGAAAGCCTATTGGCTAATTGCCCCAGTACGACCTGAAAGAATAAACATGATGAATGGGAACCCAGTGATACTATTATAGCATCGAAATATCGCGCAAAAAAGCCAGAAAATAGCCATCTTTGATGCATTACACGATCCATATCGGCTTGTGATGTATTTAAAGGAAATATTTCATGGCAATGTCAAGCCAGAAACAGAAATGAGGTGCTAGGTTTTCTACCGAATCCGGAGAATTCCACTTAATTTATCGTAATATAATTGAAGCAACAAAAGTAACCAATTATTATTGTAAAACTTTCCACAAATTAGTATTTGACCTAACAAAATCAACAAACCCGTATCAATTCCTTCGAGCATCATCCTTGCATACATGGATAAAATTTGATTTGCATTTAAACAAGCTCTTGCATCCCAACACATCCAAATGCTCAAAGCTTTGGCAACTTAAAGAACATATTTGCCTTAATGTAATCTTGCAGAAGCTTTACCAAATTTGAAAACTATAAATATTTTCCTTACAAGAATTCTGTGCACTTCTGCTTTGCCGGACAAAATTGCACGAAACTCTCAGCCACTTGCGGCAAATGCAAAAGGGAACACCAAAACTTCGACTTCTCGTGGTTGGGCAGGGGCACCATTTGATGTTCCATTGGCTCGGCTTCAACTGTATCATCCCGTAACATCCCGACCCGAATTTAGAAAACAAAGACGCGAATAGCTATAGAAAATTATTTCCAAAGACACGTAATCTATTAATAATTAATTAATAAATTAATATAATAATAATTATAATTTAAGATCTATTGATTTGAATTTTAAAATAAAATATTTACAGACATATTTAACTTTAATCTAATAATTTATATATTATTATAAAAAGATAGTATATGAAGACTTTCATAAAATTTAGAAGGATGGTCTATAAAATTTGAAAGATTGATCCAAGATGACTAACTATATTCTCACTCTAATTTCATATTTCAACATCTACACATCCTCATCAAACTTCTGGCCCTGTAAAAACATAAGAATTATAATAATGAGCTAATAGCCCGGTAAGTAATCAAAATATAATAAAAAAAATTAAGTTACTAAAGCTAAATGCTTAATATAAAAAGTAGTGGATAATATGATATTTATAATTAGATTTAAATAATAGAAAGTGCCAGTAACAGAAAAATCAACTTCGTCGATGAACACTAATCGACGAACAGGAAGTTCGGCCAATAACAGAAAGCACCAGTAAAATCGAGAAGAGATAAAGCTTCAAGAATTCTCGCACTAAAAGAAAATAGAACGAAAGGAAAATCGTCCAGATGCCTTCTGGTGCAATGCTCCAGCCAATCGAAAATGGGAGATAGGAAAAACAAAAGCAACAAGAACAAGAGCCGAGAGCCCAAGAAGAAAAATAACACCAAAACTTAGAGCTTCCTATTGCATACCATAGAGAGAGAGAGAGAGAGGTTGTGGCCTCCTTTTTAAAGAGAAAATAAACCTCAGTGGCTCTTCCAGAAAATCGAGTTTCAATCAAAGAGAAATACCGAGAAAGGCCGGAAACTATCGGGAAGAGTCTCATATAATAAAGAAACCTTTTGCAGAAAACCCTTTCACCTCTTGTTATTTGGAGCAATATATATTATTAAATAACAATCCTCCTCCTTACGATAAATATTATACCTTTTATATCAGATATGGATTAAAAAAAAAAATCTACCTCCTCCTCACCACAAGCCCCGAAGGGCATTACCATGTGCTCATACCAATCAAGTTTAGAAAATTCCTGAATTTAATTACAGGGATTGGTTTAGTAAGCATATCAGTCGGATTATCAGTAGTGTAGATTTTCTAAAGTCGGACATCATCTTTTCTATCAAATCTCTGATGAAGTGATGCCTGACATCTATATGCTTTATGCATTCACGATACATCTGATCTTTGGTAAGATGCAAAGCACTCTGGCTGTCATAATGAATATCCAAACAATTCTATTCAAGATCCAAATTCTGTACCAACCCTAGCCTCTTAGCCAAATAGCTACCTTTATTGCCTCTGTCAATGCCATATACTCTACTTTAATGGTAGACAAAGCAACTATAGACTGCAAAGTAGCCTTCCAACTAACTGCACATCCAGAAAGAGTAAACACATATCCTATCAAAGATCTTCTCCTATCCAAGTCACAAGTATAATCTAAATTACAAAATTCTATAACTGTATAATTACTTGGTGTAGAGAATACCAATCCTAATTTAGAAGTGCTCTTCAGATATCTAAGTATCCATTTCACAGCTGATCAGTGAGCCTTCCTAGGCTTTTTCATGTATCTGCTCACTACACTTACTGCCTGTGAAATATTAGGTCAAGTGCAGACCATCGCATACATGATGCTGCCAACTACACTCGCATATGGCACTTTAGACATATATCTCTCCTCATCCTCAGTCTGAGGAGAGTCTTTAGTAGATAGTCTAAAATAACTAGTAAAAGAGATAAGTGACTGGACTTGACTATAGACATCCTAAATCTATCCAAGACTTTCTTAATATAACCATGCTGAGTAAGAAAAAATCTACCTGACTGTTTATCATGAATAATCTTTATCCCAAGTATCTTCTTTGCCGGTCCAAGGTCCTTTATTTCAAATGCAGTACTAAGCTTAGCTTTCAGCTTCTGAATGACTGACATGTCCTTGGCTGCAATTAACATATCATCCACATATAGTAACAAGTAACAAAAAGACTTATCTGAAAGTTACTGGTGATACACACAACTATCATATGAAGATCTACTATATCCATGGTCAACCATAAACTTATTAAATTTGTGAGTATCACTATTTTAGAGACTGCTTGAGACTATATAAAGATCTCTTGAGTAAACAAACATGATCCTCTTTATTTAGAACCTCAAAATCAGGTGGTTGTTGCATATAAATTTGCTCCTCTAAGTCATCGTGAAGAAAAGCTGTTTTAACATTTAGTTGTTCCAGCTTCAAATTTTAAGAAGTAACAAGAGAATAAATAACACACAGATAAGAAGAGTGTTTGACTATAGGAGAAAATACTTTCCTTATAATCAATACCCTCCCTGTTGACTGTAGCCCTTTGCTACTAACCTGGCCTTATATCTAAAATCTTGAGGACTAGCTCCTTCTTTCTTCTTGAAGATCCATTTGCAGTTCGATTGCCTTCTCGTCTTTTGGTAATTTGACTAACTTGCAAGTTCTGATTCTTTTTTAAAGATTGTAATTCTTCAACCATAGCCATGGATCCACTGATCAACCCATGTAAACTACTAATAGCCTTCCTGATATATGGTCGGCTCAATCACCAATAGTATTCTGCAATCACCTCAGAGCATAATAGACTAACTCAGCATGAGCAGAATTCCTCAAAGCCATACCTTTGAGGTGCTCTTGATCTGATGATCTAGATCTTCGAGTGGCAAAGTACTATTCAATCTAATCCTGGATCTTGCAATGTCACCTCCTCCTGAGTCTGTATCTCTGGCATATATAAGTCTATTATTGTTCATTATAAGTATCTTGATTTGACTGCTACTGCTGTGATTTAACAGTTCTAGTCAATATCCATAATATTCTTATCCTGCTAGCCCTGACCTTGATCTCTTCTAAGAAAGAACTAAACTGTAGCTGCCTTGAAGGAGTGGCCTGTCTTCATGAAATATCATATCTCTACTGACTAACAATTCTTGAGATTCAGGCTCTATATACTATAATCTATAGCCCTTCACCCTATATGCATATCTAATAAATACACACCTTTTAGCCCTAGGGTCTAACTTTCTATCTTTGATATGTGCATAAGCTGGACCAAACACTCTTCAGCAACATATCCTTTTACAATTGAGCCTTCAGAATGAGCTTTATTGCATACATAATCTTTCAAGTATCCAAGATATCTTCAAAAATCAAAAATATTGTAAAACATCTATATTGGCATAACCTTTTATGAAATAAAAATTCTAAATTATAATTACAGAGCTTATAATAGCTTACCTCTCAATATGATACATTAATCTATAGTGTACTGGTCTACCAAGTTTAGCTTCTACAACTAAGTGAATGATTAGATGAACCATAATAGTAAAAAAAATTAGAAAAAAGATATTCTCCATTTGGTACCATGTAAGTGCAACACAAGACTCTAATTGATCAAGTTCTTGACGATTAAGAATTATAGAACATAATGACTAAAAAAATACTAACAATTAGAAACAACTACAATAATTTATTTCGGCATTAATGATCTTAAAGCCAATGAAATTATATCTTGCATCAATATATGGTGATCATGATTTTTTAGATTTGAAAGATTCTGCTCTTTCAAATTGACACATCATGAAATATTTTATGCATATCCATCAGGAACCTTGATATTTTTTAAAACTATTAGAAAAAAAAGATCTTTTCTTGAGTAGATATTGTGTAACATGCAGGAGGTATGTAAATTTTATCATTAGTAAACACTTTGGGATGAAGAATCTATCGAATGCCCATTTCTTTCAAATTAAAATATGCCTTAATGTTATATTTGGTCTTCCCATTAAGATTTATAATGTTTCAATTAAATTATCATAAACATTCTTTTCTATATGCATCACATCAAGATTATGCTGAAGAAATTTTTTTTTCTGTAGGTTAGCTGGCTCAGTCCAAAACTGGATCAGTTAAGTCTCAGAGCATAGACAAAATAGAGAGCTATGCATTCGGAACTGCTGGCACGGTACAGGACTGGGTCGGCTTAGTTTTAGACTGAGTCGACCTAGTGGAACTTAGCCGACTCAATGCTGAGACTGAGCCAATTCAGTGCGCAGGTAGAGTTACGCGAGGGTCTATTTTGGACTAGGGTCTGGGCTAATCCTAGGGGTCTTAAGGCCTGGTTCAAGAGGTCTTAAGGGGGATAATTCATTTATGGGTTGGATTAGCCTAGGAGAGTTTTTGAGCTGGAGTTTATTAGGATTCATGTGAAAATTCTAGGGTATGTAAATCAGAATATTGTAACTTTTACAAGAAGATTGGAATACAATTGAGCTTTTCTTCCTAACTCTCTTCTCTCTTCTCTCTAGTTCTAACACCAAAACTCTAGCTGCTCTCATCTTTCTTAGATCTTCTTCAGTTTGTTGGATTAACATCCAGGTTCATGCAAGAGATCAGATCTACGGCTGTGGCTCCGAATAGCCGTAGGAATAATAATTAGTATCAGAGCCCGATTGAGCATGGAGGAGGAAGAAGATCGATTTTCAGCAGAGATCAGTAGCAAGATTTAGATCAAAAGGCCTTCTTTAGGCTTCGTGAGAAAGAAAGAGATCACAGGGTTGCTGTCCATCATTTCTAGTCAAGGTATTTCTCAGATCTACCTGTTTGCTATTATTTGATTTGGATTGATCATGGAGAATAGTGGGTTTAAGATAGGATTATAGAAGTTTGATGGAAAGAAAAGTTTCATGATGTGGATGGTAAGGATGGAGAATCTATTGGTTTAGATGAGGCTAGATTCGACCTTGGAGGATAGGCTAGGGGAGATGACAAATAAGGAGTGGATGTCCTTGGAGAAAAGGGCATGTGCCACGATTAGGGCTTGTTTAGTGGATGAGATTTTATATGATGTGTTGGAAGAGAGAACATCCAAGGGATTATAATCGAGGTTACAGTAGTTGTATATGGGAAAGAACATATGCAACAAGTTGATGCTGAAGAAGCAACTGTATAGCCTTCGGATGTAGGAGGGCGATGATGTTGCGGGGCATATTCAGCGGTTCGACTGGATGAGCATGGACTTGCTCAATATAGGAATGGATTTAGAAGAGGAGGACAAGAGTCTATTATTGCTGTGTTCGCTATCCGGGAGCTTCGATCCATTGGTGATAACTTTGCTGTATGGTAAGGAGATACTGGTGCATGAAGAGATCGTATCAGTGCTCAGGTCCAACGAGCAGCGGAAATGAATGACGAAGAGGAAGGTCTTCCAGGAGAGTCTTGTGATTTTAGAGAAGCATAGGAAAGAAAAGAAGAAGGACGAACAGAGGGACAGTAAGGGATCCAAGAAATGCTTCAAGTGCGGAGAAGTAGGGCACTTTAAGCAGGAGTGTCCGCTTTGAATGAAGTACAAGGAAGAAGAAAGCTTGGATTTCATTAATACAGTCACTGAAAGTGAAGGTTCGGATGAAATCTTAATGGTCTCGAAGGAGCCTGCAGGGTGCGGTGTATCTGAGAGGATTTTGGATAGGTCTGTGGAGTATAGAGGATCTGAAAGGACAGCGACGGTGTTCGAGGTACAGCGGCAGGCCCAGTAGTGCAGCATTGGGTGGTTCGCCTCGAAGGACTTGGAGATAGAGTCGACTTCTATGGCATCAAGGGGACTTCAGCTCCAGATGGAGCACCGGGCAAAGGTGGCTTCATGGGTGGAGGAAGCTGTGACACGGGTTTAGAGTAAAGGGGTGCAGAGAGAGGACCTCTATCCTAGCACCAGTGCCGGAGCTATATAGATTTAGGTGGAGAGGATTGTGTAGAAAGACAGGCATGGCTATGAGGGGATAGTGTCAGATGGAGTATTAGGATATGCGGCGAGTGCCGGTAAAGAAATGCTGCATGATCTCCAGAAAAGTTTAGGACAAGTGATGCAGCTGCTAAGCAGAAGGATACCTATAACTCCAAAGGTGGTGCAGAGGAACAAGCCAAGGACTTCAGCAGTGGAGGCAGTCATCCTGAAGGCCTTAAAGAAAGCTCAGCAATTGAAGAAGAATGGTAGTGGCAAGGTGAGCATGAGAGGCTATCAGGACATGCAGGGATAGCAGGATCATGCAGGAGGATGTTGCTAAGTGTGCCAAGACTTGGGCGCACCAAGGTGGAGATTGTAGTTGGTGTGGTGCTCCCAAGTCTTGGGAGGCCACGGGCGGAGCCAAGGTGAGGGCTCCGAGGAGGCTAGGACAGGTGTGGTCCTAGAGCTAGGATAGGAGTTGTGCTAGGATAGAGGTGGCATGTAGTTTTTCACGGGCTTGAGGTTTAGGTATTGAGGGCCTCAAGGGGCTTGGTTTGTGCTTCAAAGATCTAGAGGAACCAAAGTTGGAGCTTGAAGGCTGTAGAAAAAAGATTTTCTGTAGGTTAGCTGCCTCAGTCCAAAATTGGATCGGCTAAGTCTCAAAGTACAGAGAAAATAGAGAGCTGCACGTTCGGAACTGCTGGCATGGCACAAGACTGGACCGGCTCAGTTTCAGACTGAGTCGACCTAGTGGAACTTAGCCGACTCAGTGTTAAGACTGAGCCGGCTCAGTGCAGACTGAGCCGGCTTAGTGGCACTGAGCCGGCTCAGTGCACGAGCAGAGTTATGCGAGGGTCTGTTTTAGGCTAGGATCTGGGTTGATCATAGGGGTCTTAAGGCCTGGTTCAAGAGATCTTAAGGGGGCTAATTCATATATGGGTTGGATTAGCCTAGGGGAGTTTTTGAGCTGGGGTTTATTAGGGTTCATGTGAAAACTCTAGGATATATAAACCAAGATATTGTAACTTTTATAAAAAGATTGGAATACAATTTAGCTTTTATCCCTAACTCTCTTCTCTCTGATTTCAATACCAAAATTCTAGCTTCTCTCATCTTTCTTAGATCTTCTTCAGTTTGCTGGATTAACACTCAAGTTCATGCAAGAGATCGGATCTACGGCTGTGGCTTCGAGCAGCCATAGGAACAATATTGCTTCCAACCATCGACGATGTCCCATATAACAAAATTTTTTTACATGTTTTAACCAATATGAATGGGTTGAATTCCCACACAATGGGCATGCGACACGTCCTTTAGTGCTCCAACCTAATAAATTAGTATATGCAGGAAAATCATTGATATTCCATATAAGAGCTACCCATAATTTAAATATTTGGCCGGTAGAAGCATCAAGTGCGTCGATATCCTCCCATAACTGTTTCAATTCCTCTACTAAAGGTTGTAAAAAATATCAATATCATTTCCTAGATACTTATCACCTGGGATAATCATTGACAGAATTAGTGAAGCCTATTTCATGCACATCCATGGTGGCAAATTATAAAGAATCAAAATAACTGGCTAAGTACTATAGGTAGAACTTAGAGTCCGAATGGATTAAAACCATTTGTAGCTAATCCTAACCTCACTACGAATATCAGAGATAAAATCAAGATGTCTATCATCAAATTCTTTCCATACTAAACTATCTACTGGATGTGTCAACATTCTATCCTTTGTACATCCTTCATCATACCATTTCATTGAAAAAATTATTTCTGATGATGCATAAAATTTTTTCAGTCTGAGTATTAAAGAAAAGTAATGCAATACTTTGGCTGATTTTTTTTTAATACGATATTGCATCCACATCATTCAATTGATCACCCTCATCTTCTTTATACATTATCCATCGCGAAGATTCACAAACATAGCATGATTCTTTATCAGCATTATCATATCAATATAATATATAATCATTTGGACAATTATGAATCTTCTCATATCCAAGATCTAATTTTTTTACTAATTTTTTAGCTTCATAAGAGAAAGATGGCAAAATAGTCCCTTCTAAAAATGCATCATTTAATAATTGCAGTAGCATCATAAAATTCTTACTTGACCACCCATTCAAATATTTTATATGGCATAAATGCACAAGCAAAGAAGTCTTCAAAAAGTTCTTGCAATCCGAATATAATTTTTTATCACAATCTTCCAACAAATGGCAATACTTGTTGGGGATCTCATGCCATAATATTGTGATAGAAAGAAAGAAGAAATAAAAGAAATACAATCAAGTGTATAGATCAGCCCAAAGGCTTGCCTCTATGAAGCATGCAAAGCTTCATTATGAGAAAGAAATAAATACAAGAGGAGATTATCCACTCTCAATACTTGTATACAATTTTTTCAAGAAGAAGCTATCCTTACAAAGCTCTCTCTTGAAGACCTCCTCAAATAATTGCAGTCTATTGCCTAGCTCTCGCCAGAAGCTCCATGCTCTTGCTATTCGCTGGAGCCCTCTGGATGATGTTTCAGCTTTCTATCGACCCACATAACTACCAGGAAACCTCTGCTCTCAGTCTTCTAAGACTTGCTAAAACCCATGGCCTAATAGGCCTTTTAAAAGCTCGAAACCCAGTCCAAATCAGAGTACAGTCTTCGATTACAACTCTAAGAAGCCCCTGACCCTTGGATTATCATTGCAAGCAATGCTAGTCATTGGATCACACAAAATCTCCTATGGATAGTGCGTGAACCTTCCTTAGCATGAACCAGAATGAACCAGTGCTTGCCACACATGCCTGCCTAGCTGTTTTCATGTGTACACCGCATGAAAATGGGAATGAGCCACTAAGGGTCCATGGTGGACTGCGTGTGATGCCGGTCCATCGTAGACCACATCCAACTGGCATGCACTGCATGCATGCATCCGTGGCCTACCCGAGTGCCTGCATTAGGCCACGCTCATGCATGCTCGCGCTGGGTCACACTTGCACACACCCATGCTGGGTCGCATTGGTGCATGCCCGCACTAGGCCGGCCTGCATGCTGGGCCACACCCTCACGATCGACTCACACCGGGTGCTGGGCCTTGGCGACCAGCTGGCCTACGTTGAAGGAAATCATGAAGGATTTTAGCATGCTTTTTGAAATATTTTTTGAATATTATTACAGCGGAAGCATTAGATTAATCTAATATCAACCTACACATGCATTGATCAAATCAAAAAATCCTACTCAGGATCTAGATATGCTAATATGTAATTTAAAATTTAAATACGATCGATCAGCAAATCATATTTGTTGATCAATTTGAGTTTAGAATTCGATACCTATGCATGGATAGTTGATCTGAATCTACCAAAATATGCTCTAATGTTGTGCTGCAGTCGTACACTTATTCGGCCTCTATGGTTGGTCCACACAGAACTCCTGGTCCCAACCAGCTCCACCAGAGTGCTAACTTCTCATCGAAACCTTCGACGACTGATCTCGATCGATCCAATCAATCATCTTTCTTCTGATCTCTCAAACGCTCTAGAAAATTAGAGCATGCAATTTGAAGGATGATGAGGTGGTGTCTAAAGTTTGGTGACGATCGGGCACTCACAGTACTCAATCTCTCCATCCAAACCCAAAAACCAAATTCTAGGATTTCATACACTCAAAAAAAATTCTGACACCCGAAAACCCTCTCACGCCTTCTCTCTTTAGAATTTTCTCGTGAAATAATTTTTATGGGTAGAGAGACTCTCCCTCTACCGTACACCCACTCTAAAACATTTTTTAGATATGCGACAAAAAAAGAACAAATTAAGGAAGTAACTTCTCCACACCCAAACAATGCCCCTTTTAGGTTTTTGTCTCTCTAAGAAACCTTTGCGCCCCCTCTCAGATATCTCATGCTCTCCCATGCATGCCAGAAAAAATCCCACTTAAAAATGGGTGATACAGTGATAAAAATGCATGGAGAGGTTAAGTGGTTTCCATTTGAATTCAAAATTCAAATGGAAACCATATCCACTTCCAACACCCACCAAAGTGGGTGACGAGCAGAAGGACTCTCCTTTTGCTCGCTCACTTTGAAAAATAATTCATGGAAAAGTGCGACAAAAGGAGGAGGGCGTGGAGAAGAGATAAGGATGAGAAGATTAGGTTGTTTCAACCAAACAACCATCAATTGAATTCAAAATTTAATTGTGTTTGAATCGGTCCAATACTTGGACCAGGTCAAAAGGAGAAAAGAGGGGAGGTGCACATTTTTTTTGGATGTGAGAAACTCTCACGTAAATGCAGATGGGGCATGGAAAAGTCAAAAATAATAGGCACATGGGAGAGTTTGAGTTCAAATCTCATTTGACTTAGTCCAAATTAGTTTCTACTAAACCAATTAATATAGACCCAATTAGACTAAGTCAAATTCAACTAAATTAGTCTTAACCTAACTTAATAAAATTCTAATCAAATTAGAAATTAGTTAGTTCTAGACCTTGATCAAATCAGGATCAAATCTTTCATAGCGATTAGATCATCTTATGACCTAATCGGATCAAATCCAATTGAATCCAATTCGATCAAATTTGATCAAATCCTCATCACTCAATCAAATTAAGCTAACTAGCAATCTAATTGCTAATTAATCCTACAAAAATATAGAATTTCAATTAAGTGGATGTCTGGATAATAGAGTTTCATCAACATGAAACTCTTAAAAAGTCTCATACCAATGGAACTCTTGAACCCAGTATACCAAATAAATGAAACTCACAATCATAGAGTCTAAGACTAGTGAGACTCTTGATTAGAGAGTTCCAGATAAGTAGAACTCTAAGTTCCAATCCAGTGGAATCCACAAAGATAGAATTTCAGTCCAATAAAACTCTTAGTCATAGAGTCTCAGTCCAATGGGACTCTTGACCATAGAGACCTAGACCATTGAGACTCTTGATCAACTATCAGATCAGGTAGAAACTCCTACCGTGTGTGATCCCATAGGTTTGGATCCTAAGTTGATAACATGAGAACCAATTTTTTGTATCAATCGATGTGATCATCTAACAATGGTATCCAACGTCTGGATAGGTTGAAAAAGTCGCAATGCAATAAAGACGAAGCTGTGGCATCTAGTTATCGTATAATTCATCCTTTTGACCTTAATGCTCAAAGGATGATTTAGGATTCACTATCAATCCTAAAATTCATCCATAGTGTATTTCAAATTCAGTGTCCATCATATGGACCATCCCGATCGAAGGTTTGCTAAATTGAAATACAGTGATGTACTTGCTCTAACACTTGGAGGGGTCAATACCATCTTGACTTATGCACCGACTTCACAAGTACTTGATTGCATCCAGTAGCCTTTCATCATAGAATTAAAAATTCAGATAGTCTGGTACTTAAGTACAGTGAGTTGCTTGCAAGTTACCATGGTGATCTCAGATCTAAGGCATACTGATATCCATATTCTTCGTGAGCAACTCTTGACAGTAGAGAGCTCCGCATTTGGGTCACGTTCAATGAAATGCACTCCTACACTTCATCTGCATGCCATAATAGTATCTCCATATTTCTTAGTTAAGAGGACAACTAATACTTATGGCACATAATGACCTACACTTGATATATTATCATCTTGGGTAACAACGAATCATTTGATCGTAAACTAATTTTAAGGACTAAATGATAAATCCTTCTTTGTTGAGTCTAAATAGAATTTTATCACAGAAGAGTTCATTATAAGAAGATGCACAAGAGTGATGAAAATGCTAAAATAATAATTTTATTTATTAATAATTCAAGTATGATTATATTTAGCTCAATCATCTATAATCTAGATGATTGATTTTAGGATACATTTCTCAACAACTCTTACTTAGACTAAAGCCACTCAGAACAGTATCGAATACCCATTTTTCATTTATGGTTGTTGAACTCTTTGATTCCGAGAGCCTTAGTAAAGGGGTGGGCCACATTCTCCTTTTCATCAATCTTTTGAAGCTCGACATCATCTCATTTTATCATCTCTCGCACAAGATAGTAGCGACGCAGAATATGCTTGGTGCGTTGATGTGTCTTCGGCTCCTTCACTTGAGCTGTGGATCTAGTGCTATCACAGTATAGCAGAATTAGACCATCCAAGGAGGGTGCCACTCTCAGCTCGTCAATGAACTTCTACAGCTACACAACTTTCTTCATAGCATCGGATGCCGCGACATATTTCACCTCGCATATAGAATCGGCCATAGTGTGCTACTTGAAACTCTTCCAGCAGACCGCTAAATCATTCAGAATAAACACATAATCTGACACACTCTTACTATCATCGTGATCTGACTAAAAATTGAAATCAATATATCCCATAAATTTTAAGTCAGTATCTCCATAAATGAGCCACTGATCTTTGAAATTTCTCCAATACTTTAGGATAATCTTCATAACTTTTCAATAATTCTCATCTGGATCAAACTGATATCTACTCACTATCCCTAGTGAGTATGCCACATCTGGTCTTATACACATCATGGCATATATAATATAATCAACTATCGAAGTATATAGTATTCTACTCATATGCTCTCTCTCTTGAGGAGTTGTCGGAACAATCTCTTTTTGAGAGAAATTCTATGGCCTATTGGAAGATAGTCCTTCTTAGAATTTACCATGCTGAACCTCTTCAGCATGATATCAATGTACGTGGACTGAGACAATCTAAGCAATCTTTTAAATCTATATCTATAGATCTTCATCTCTAGAATGTAGGATGCTTCTTCCAAGTCTTTCATAGAGAATTACGATGACAGCCAAATCTTTATATTCTATAGAGCAGGGATGTCATTCCCAATCAAGAGAATGTCATCGACATACAATATAAAAAATATATTTACAAAATCATTAGCCCCCATTTATACATGCAGGGTTTTTCTTTATTCTAAACGAAGTCATACGTTCTGATTATCTTATCAAAATGCATGTTCTAATTTCGAGTGCCTGATTCAATCTATAGATGGATCTTTAAAGCTTGCACCCCTTGGACTCGTCTATGGATGTGAACCTCTCAGGCTGTATCATATACACCTTTTCAACCAACTCTCCATTAAGAAAAGTCGTCTTCACATCCATTTGCTAGATCTCATAGTCTAAGTATACTACTATCGCAAGCATAATCTGAATGAACTTGAGCATTGCCACTGGAGAAAATATCTCATCATAGTTAATACCATAATGCTGATGATATCCTTTGGCAACCAGATGGACCTTATAGGTCTCCATCTTTTCGTCTGCATTCTTTTTTCTTTTGAAAATTTACTTACACCTAATGAATTTCATCCCTTCAGATGGATTAACCAGTGTCCATATACTGTTGACCTTCATGGACTTTATTTTAGACTTCATGGCTTTTAGCCACTTATTAGAGTCAGATCTCTGCATGGCATTCATGTAGGTGATCGGATCCTCGTCGTTCTCATCGAGTACAATAAGATCATCATCCTGAATCAAAAAATCATAGTATCTATCTAATTGATGTAGTACTCTATTGGATCTTCTTAAAGGTGCCTCAACAATAGGCTCTGGATTTGATCTTATCAAATCTAGTTCTGCAAGTTCACTAGAATGTGTCGGTTCTTTCATCTATCAAGCTTCACTAAGCTCAATATTAGAGGCAGCTGTTCCTTCCATAAGAAACTTCTTTTTCAAAAAGACTGCTCTATTACTGATGAACACCTTTTGTTCTTCAGCAATGTAGAAGTAATAACCCCTAGTTTTCTTGGGATATCCTATGAACAAATACTTATTGAACCTAGGTCTAAGCTTTTCTGGTTGCAAACATATTACATAAGCCAGACATCCCCAGACCCTAAAGTAAAAGAGTGTTGGCTTACGTCCAATCCATATCTTATATGAAGTCTTTGCAACAGACTTGCTCGAAAAGGCCTTCAAAACATAATAAGCAGTCTCTAATGCATAACCCCAAAAAGAAATTGGTAGACTCGCAAAGCCCATCATGGACTGAATCATGTCCAATAGGATTCGATTTTTTCTTATGGATACACCATTATGTTGTGATGTTCCAGGAGGGATCTATTGTGAGAAAATTTTATTCTCTCTTAGATATATTTGAAACTCATTGAAAAGGTATTCATCTTCTTGATCAGATCAAAGAGTTTTAATACTTTTTTCAAGTTATTTTTCTACCTCATTTCGATATCATTTGAATATTTTAAATGAATCAGATTTACTCTTCATAAGATAGACATACCCATACCTAGATAGATCATCAGTAAATATAATAAAGTAGTAATATTCATCTCTAACATATGTGTTCATAGGTCCATATACATCAGTATGTACTAGATCTAGAAGCTTAGTAGCCCGTTTATCTTTTTTAGTAAAAGATGATTTGGTCATCTTACCAAGAAGATAAGATTCATAGATTTTCAATGATTTACAATCATCGATATTAAGGATACACTTCTTGACTAACATGTTAATCCTGTTCTTGTTTATATGACCTAGTCGATAGTGCTAAAGATAGGCATTAAAGACATAATCTAATTTTGGATATTTATTTGATGTGTACATTACACTAATAGGCTATGATAAAATATAAATATCATTTTTTAATTATCCTTGCATTACTATAATACCTTTCATAATGATATTATAATAATTTTTTTTTATTAACAAATAATAACTATCCCGAGCTAAAAGTCCAATAGATATTATGTTCATTATAAAAGATGGACAATAGTCATAGTCACTTAAAATAACATTATTATTTTTGAAAAATAGCTCAAGAGTTTTCAATACTAGGACTGAAACTTTACTTTCATCCCCAACATTAAGAAATCTATCATCATTTTCAAATTTTCTATCAATTTGAAGTCTATGCAATGAATTACATATATGAATCAGACTCCTGGTATCTAATACCCAAGTAGATGTATCACATATGGAGAAATTATAAGATGTTATCATATAACAGTCTTGACCAGCAACCACTTGCTAATTTCTTTTGTTCAGCCTATTCGAGTCAATAGAATAATTTCTCTTCGAGTCTGCCTGATTAGAGTCAACATTAGACTCCACATTCTTAAGTCTTAAATGCTTACCACTATCCAACGATGAACGGAGAGGACTTATTCTAGCCATTCTATTTATCTAAAAGAAAAATATGAAGCCTAATTAGTACTTGAACTAATTAATTTTAAAGACTTGGACTTTAGTCTAAAGGTTTTTCTACTATTTTTAATAAATTGGTAGCCTCTACCTCCAATTCGAAAAATTATACTAACTCCTTAGTGGGTACTGAAATCCACATAGACTACAGATGGATCCAAGGAAAGCTCTGGCTAACCCATGAACATCTACAGGTAGGTTTATAACCAATTATTTCTTTAAATAATTTTTAGTATTTAGGTTTTATCCCAGAAGCTAATTCGGTAGGCTATGGCCTCCACTAAAAAGGTCTGGTTAGGTCCAACCATTAACATGATTGACTTTGGTGTATCAAACTAATGATAATCAGGCCCAAGAAAAGCTCTGGCTAATCTGATCATCATTAAAAGAGTGCGATCTAATCATCATATGGTGGATAATAATTCTAATATCCAGATGAACACAAGATGTAAGGTACCTCCAATGTCCATCTAGAAAATTGGACTCATTACTATTCATTTTAATGGGAGGCTATGACTCAGTTATCCTCATAACTTAGTCATTTTAAAAATCTAATAATTTAGAAGATTTAGATTACATGTGATTTAAAGATAGAAAGAACACGGATCAAATTTTTCTCACTGACCTCACCAAGTTAAATCCTCCCATTGACTTCAATAAGTCAATAGATTAGGACTAGGATCAATTTAAGTCCATGGGCACCCAATTCAGTCTTACTGATTGAAATCGATCAAACTAATTTCTAGTGACATGGGTCAGCTCAAATCACTAAGTGATCTAATCAAATCCTAATCAATCATGTCGGTCAGGTAAGTGAGATCAATGAAAGGGATATACTATTAACTCATCAAAGATTGAATCAGTGCGAGTAGCTCCCAATTAAAAATTATTGATCTTGTCTACCAAACTTACCTTAGATACCAACTGATTAATTAAGTTTAATCTGATCAACCTAGCAATTTTAAGCTAGACTGCTTAGCCATGAATCAAGTCTATATTGGTCTCGTTAAAGACATGGACCCATCCAACTACAACTATTGAAGTTAAGTCTAGAGTGTCCTTGATCTGATCTAATTCAACACTTGATTAGATTTGATCAATTACTCTAGATTAATCTACTCTTTAACTAATCTTAGGTCTAATCCAATTACTGAACTTAATTCAACTAACTCTTTAACCTACAGTCTTATGACTATGTCTTAGAATCTTTAATTCATAATTCTAGATTCTATAAATAATACTAAATTTTTTTAAATAAGTTTTACACCAATGGGTTGGGATTCGGTATTTCAAAAATAAATTTTAAATTTAAAAAAAAAATTATTTTTTATTCATTAAATGGGTTGACTCATTTTACAAATGAGTCTGACCATTTCATAAACAGTAATTCTATTGCTAATTTCATAACAAAAATTAAAATATAATAAAAATTAAATCATGAATTACTTTTTAGATCTAATCTAAATATATTCATGTTTAACTTTTTAATTAAAATAATTTTAATCATAAAAAATTCTTTCACTGTTTATCTTAATGAATGAGTTTACAGTGGCACCCCTACCATCATATGGAATCTCCATTGAATGGTAGGAGATGATCTTTAAACCATACTTATCCCTTATGATCAGATGACTTGGTGGCTCATTCATCCTTGATTACTAAGTTATCTGGATCTAACATATCATACATGAAAGCATTTAAATTTTCTAATTGATATATTAGAACATGTCAAGCAATCCTTACTCTGATACTATTGAAGGAAATCATGCAGGATTTAGCATGCTTTTTGAAATATTTTTCAAATATTATTATAGTGGAAGCATTAGATTAATCTAATATTAACCTATGCATGCATTGATCAAGTTAGAAAATCCTACTCAGGATCTAGATATGCTAATATGTAATTTAAAATTTAAATGCGATCGATCAGCAAATCATGTTTACTGACTGATTCAAGTTCAAAACTTGATACCTATATATGGATAGCTGATCTCCATGATCTGAATCCATCAAAATATGTTTTGGTGTCATGTTGCAGCTGCACACTTGTCCAAACTCTACGGTTGATACATATGGAGCTCCTGGTCCTGACCAGCTCTACCGAAGTTCTAGCTCCTTGTCGAGACCTTCAACGACTAATCTCGATCGATCTAATTGATCATCTTTCTTTTGATCTCCTAGATGCTCCAAAAAATTAGAACATGTAGTATGGAGGATGATGAGGTGGTGTCTGAAGTTTGGTGGTGATCGAACACTCACAGTATGCAATCTCTCCACCCGAACCAAAAACCTAATTCTAGGGTTTCATACACTCAAAAAAAACCCTGATGCCTGAAAACCCTTTCACACCTTTTCTCTTTAGAATTTTCTTATGAAATAATTTTCATGGGTAGAGAGACTCTCCCTTTACCATACACCCATTCTAAAACATTTTTTAGATGGGTGACAAAAAAAGAAAAAAATTAAGGAAGTGGCATGTGAGTGGAATGTAGGCGCATGAAAAACTTTCTCCTTCTCTGGACTTCTCCATGCCTAGACTAGCACCCTTCTTGGGTTTTTCTCTCTCTAAAAAACCTCTTGTGCCCCCTCTTAGATATCTCATGCTCTCCCATGCATGCCAGGAAAAAATCCCATTTAAAAATGGGTGATACAGTGGCAAAAATGCATGGAGAGTTTAAGTGGTTTCCATTTGAATTCAAAATTCAAATGGAAACCATATCCACTTTCAGCACCCACCAAAGTGGGTGACGAGTGCTTTCCCACTCTAAAAAATAATTCATGAAAAAGTGCAACAAAAGGAGGAGGGCATGGAGAAGAGATAAGGATGAGAAGGTTAGGTTGTTTCAACCAAACAATCATAAGTTGAATTTGAAATTCAATTGTATTTGAACCAATCCAACACTTGGACCAGGTCAAAAGGAGAAAAGAGAGGAGGTGCACATTTTTTCTAGACATGAGAAACTCTCACGTAAATGCACATGGGGCGTGGAAAAGTCAAAAATGGTAGGCGCATAGGAGAGTTTGAATTCAAATCTCATTTGACTTATTCCAAATTAGTTTCCACTAAACCAATTAATATAGATCCAATTAAACTAAGTTAAATCCAACTAAATTAGACTTAATCCAACTCAATAAAATCCTAATCAAATTAAAAATTAATTAGGTCCAGCCCTTGATCAAATCAGGATTAAATCTTTCATAGCGATTAGATCATCTCATGACTTGATCGAGTCAAATCCAATCGAATTCAATTCGATCAAATTTGATCAAATTCTCATCGCTCAATCAAATTAAACTAATTAGTAATCTAATTACTAATTAATTCTCTAAAAATATAGAATCTCAATCAGGTGGATGTCTAGGCAATAGAGTTCCATCAACATAAAACTCTTGAAGAGTCCCAAATCAATGGAACTCTTGAATCCAGTGTCCCAAATGAATGAAACTCGTAATCATGGAGTTTCAGACTAGTAAAACTCTTAATCAGAGAGTTTTAAATAAGTAAGACTCTGAGTCTCAATCTAGTGGAACCTATAAATGTAGAGTTTCAGTCCTATAGGACTTCTGATCATAGAGTTCCAATCTAGTGGGACTCTTGACCATAGTCCTAGACCATTGAAACTCTTGATCAGCCATTAGATCAGATAGAAACTCCTATTATGTATGACCTCATAAGTTTGAATTCTAAGTCGGTAGTATAGAAATTAATTTTTTATACCAATCGATGTGATCATCTAGCAATGGTACCCGATGTTCGGATAGATTAAAAAAATTGTAATGCAACAATGACGAACCTATGGCATATAGTTATCGTATAATTTATTTTCTTGACCTTGATGCTCAAAGAATGCTCTAAAATTTACTGCCAATCCTAAAATCCATCCACAGTGTATTTCAAAATTCAGTATCCGTCACATGGACCACCTCGATCGAGGGTTTGCTAAATTAAAATATAGTGATGCACTTGCTCCAACACTTAAAGGGATCAATTCCATCTTGACTCATGCATCGACTTCATAAGTACTTAACTGTATCCAATAGCCTTCCATCACTAAATTAAAAATTTAGATAGTCTGATATCTAAGTACAGTGAGTTGCTTGCAAGTCATCATAGTGATCTTAAGTCTAAGGGAAACTTATACCCATATCCTTCGTGAGCAACTCTTTATAGTAGAGAGCTCCACAGTTGGATCATGTTTAGTAAAATGTATCCCTACACTTCACCTACATGCCATAACAGTATCTCCATACTTCTTGGTTAAGAGGACAACCAATACTTATGGCACATAATGATCGACACACGATACGTTGTCATCTTGGGTAACAACGAATTATTTGGTCATGAACTAATTTTAAGAACTAAATGATAAATCCTCCTTTGTCAAGTCTAAATAGTCCTAAGGACTTCATCATAGAAGAGTTCATTACAGAAAGATGCACAAGAGTGATGAAAATATGAAAATAATAATTTTATTTATTAATAATTCAAGTATGATTATATTTAGCTCAATCATCTACAACCTAGATGATTGGCTTTAAGATATATTTTTCAACATGCACTAGCCCGTGGGCCCCTTCCAATGGCCTTGCATGCTCTCTTATATATATCTTCTCCATTTGGACTTCGTTTGGATTATTTTTGAACTCATCGGACTTCGTTCGTTATCCTAGACCTTGCTATGAGCTTAATATAGAAGAATTCAAGATATTTTTCTCAATAATCTTTATCTCAACTCGATATTCGATCTTTATCTATCTTAGAGCTCGTATCACATTTTCATGCCTTAAGGCAATTGCCTATTGATCATGGATGGACAAACATGGGAGTCGAGTCAGGTCGCTTGATCCTAACTCTGTCAGGAGCTGTGATCCTTTTGACCTGAGATCTGCTCAGGATAGTCTCCTGCATCATAGGAACTTTACTCTATGATGTCACATCTCATCCTTTCGAGTCTTCCATCAATCCACCTCTACCTAGAGCTTCACCTTGCACTAGGCTCTCCACCATAAGATAGTGCCCTTAATACTTTCTTTCTCTAATTATCATTCTACTACCATGCATGATCTTTAGGATTTCTCTATCAGCTTTCTATCTGAAGCCGATCGAATCCAATTTGCTCAGTGAGATTAGATTCTTCTTAAAGCTGGGTATGTATCGGACTTCATCTAACTTCTTCATTATTCCATCATGAAGCTTTATGCTAACCATCCTATTACCCTTGATCTCACGGTTCGATCCATCAAGCAGGAACATAGTATCCTTACTGATCTCTAGAAAGTCAAATAGCACTTTTCTGTAATATACATGATAGAAACAAGTAGAATCTATAATCTATTAGAAGAAAAAAATAGATACCTCATCAGTTATCAGAAAAACATCGTCACTACTTTCTATATCGCTATTGGCCATCGCCATAATAGTCTGCATTCGATCTTTGAGTTGTAGATAATTTCTGACATGATATTCTAACTCGTCGCATTGGTAGCATCTAATCATGCTCTGACCTTTTATCCTAGACCTGGATCACCCACCACGCAATCTCTTGCCGCTCCATCTCCTGTTATCTACTCTAAAAACCACCAAAGTTGAACTACCACTATCTGAGCTTGAAATTATGTTCTTCCTCCAATAAACCTCATTATGGAGAATCGTCATAGTGATCTCATCCATCCTGAGGTGTATTCTTTCTTACTAGAAGAGCAGTCATCAAAGACTCATACAAAAAAAAGTGATAGTAAGACCAACATCCTGATCTTCTCCTCAACTTTCTCATCAATACTAAGGAGGTCGATGAAGATCTTTTGAAAGTTAGATAAATGCTCATGCATGCTCTGACCTTTATCCATCCGTAGCTGATAGAACTGCCTTCAAAGTTATAGCATATTGGTGAACGATTTTATCATGTACAACTCTTCGAGTTTCAACGATATTGCCATTGGGGAAGACTCACCAAGTATATAGATTATTACATCATCCGCTAGGTACAAGCAGATCGTGCTTACTGCTTGTATCTGAAGTCGCTTCCAATCTTGCACTTTCATGGTAGCTGACATCTCCTCATATATGAGAGAATCGATTAACCCTTGTTAAATGAGAACATCTTTTATCTTTGCTTGCCATAAGAAGAAATTATCCTTCTCATCGAACTTGTTGATCTCTATCTTGATTGAGCTTGTCTTTTCCATCTTCTTCAATCTTGATCACTACTGTCATAATTTACGCTCCAAAACCATCTAGCTCTGATATCAATTATTGAGGATCTTATACCAAAATATTATAACAAAAAAATAAAAATAAAAAAATATAATCAAATACGTGGATCAGCCCAAAGGCTCGTCTTCATAAGGTATGCAAAGCTTTACTATGAGAAAGAAATAAATATAAGAAAAAATTATCTACTCTCAACACCCATATACAATCTTCTCAATAAGAAGCTACTCTTATAAATCTCTCTCTTGAAGATCCCCTGAAATGACTATAGTCCACTGCCTAGCATTTTGCCTGGAGCTTCCTACTCTCGCGGTCCATTGGCATCCTCTAGACTGACATTTCAGCTCTCTATTGACCCACACAGCTATCAAAAAACCTTTGCTCTTGGCCTTCTGCGACCTACTAAAACCTATGGTCTAACAGGCCTTTGAAAAGCTCGAAACCTAGCTTAAATTGGAGTACAGTCTCTGATTACAACTCTAAAAAGCCCCTAATCCTTCTATTACCACCACAAGCAATGCCAATCATTGGATCATGCAAAACCTCCTATGGACCATGTGTGAACCTCCTTTGGCATGAACCAGAATGAATCACCGCTTGCCACGTATGCCTGCCCAGTCATTTTCGTGTGTATGCTGCATGAAAATGGGCATGAGCTGCTAAGGGTCCATAGTGGACTGCGTGTGATGCCAGTCCATCGTGGACCATGTCCAACTAGCATGCGCTACGTGCACACATCCATGGACTACCAGAGCACCCACGTTGGGCCATGCCCATACATGCCTATGCTAGGACATGCTTGCACACGCCTGTGCATGCCCGCACCGGGCCCTGGTGGCCCGTCGACCAATGTTGGCCTATGGGCCCCCTCCGACGGTCCCGTGTGCTCCCTCACACATATCTTCTCTATCTAGACTTCGTTTGGACTATTCTTGGACTCGTTAGACTTCGTTCGTCATCTTGGATCTTGTTATGGACTTATTATAGAAGAATTTAAGAGTTTTTCCTCAACG
The DNA here is from genome assembly GCA_006176705.1 of Cocos nucifera. NCBI lineage: Eukaryota > Viridiplantae > Streptophyta > Magnoliopsida > Arecales > Arecaceae > Cocos > Cocos nucifera. Next base: position 258,205 of record QRFJ01003567.1, read on the forward strand.
ATACTGGGCTGTCGCATTATTAAATGAACGTACAGCCTTGTTAATATGCATAGGATCAATAGACATAAATCCCTCAGGCTAGGTATCCCAATTGTTTCTTGTCCTCCATTATAACCTCCTACATTTTCAACACTACGCCCAAGAGCATCTTTGAGCAGACCACTCATATTATTTTCTCTTGCAGGATTTCTTTTAGGTTATCGAATCCTCGAGCTAATATATGTTTTATATAGGAGAATTGATTACATGAAGATGATAATATGGACTCTCTATGAAACACCCACTCAGTATAACCCTTCAAAAAATCATTCCACACCAAATGTTCTTCAACAGTTTGTAGATCAAGTGAAAAACAACTTACATATTTTCGGCATGGATATAGAATCTTTCCATTCATACTATATTTTTTAACAATAAATTGATGAAATCCTTAAGTCCATCTAAATAATCTTTGTTGGACCTTGCTTTATTTATTCAACTTTTATCTATCATAAAAGATTTGGTTGAAATTACAATTTCGCTGCACAATAAAAATATATACATATTATTTTGCATTCAAATGAATAATAGGATTGAAAGTGTAAATCTGAATCGATGGTACTTGAACTAACTTAATATAGAAATAATTCAAAATGTAACATCTTGCTAATGGTTATGCAAATAAAAAAGTGTATTAGTACCTTCCTTTCGCACGAATCCATCACTGGATCATCCACTACACAAATCTCAACATACTCGAAACTCCATTCATCCATCCATATAAATCTTAATTTGAATTCAAAATTCAAAAATTAAATTTTGAATTAAGAGAATTTATGGTATGTTATTAATTTTTCTCATGAAAATAATTTTCACTAGGTCTAAAGTTAGTTTGTATGATGCAGTGGTGAAATTGTTTGAATCGAAAGACAAAATCATCCCCCACTTTGTTGTTAATTTTCATCAGTTAAGCAAAACTTTCATAATTTTATCACTGGAGGTGTCATAAAAATTGGGGAATAAACCCTGACCTAAGGAATCACTAGTCCCCACTTATTCCCGATTTGATCAAATTACGGAGGATAACTCATTCGGAGGTTCAAACTGGCATGTTTGTTTGCCGCATACATGAGGATAAAGGTATGATAAGCTTGGATAAAAGCCTTTCTGGATTCCAATGATCAAGAATTTTCCTGAGGTCCTCCGCTCATCTTTCTTTATGTGGGTTTAGAATTTTATAATGATTTTGCCGCCTCTGCTTTAGCTGCACCGCAGCCATTTTTGACTTGGAGCCACCTTAGCTCCGCCCAATGCTATCCTTCTTAAGCACTAGCGTCGAATCGGGAATTAGATCTGAGCCAAATGCGCATGAAACCATGATGATTTTATTATTATTAGTATTTTTTAGTTACAAGAAAGAGGCAAAGCCAAACTAAAATCATTGGAAAATAACACCATAAGCATCAGCAGCATCAAAGGCAAAAATAGTCTCCAAGGAAGCAACAAAATTGATGAAATGATTGCAAGCCAGCTTTTACCTTTCCACATGTTGGCCCCTTAATTTGCATATAAAAAAGACGAGCAATCTACTCGTCTCCAAGGTCAAAGGGAATATTAACCCACCAATAACCATATAAAAATATAGTAAGTCTAAAATGAAGGACATTCTTCATTAAATTAAATTAAAGGAGAGAAGCAGCAAGGAGAAGCTGACAGATCAAAATTATATCACACCAAAACCATTGAATGCAGAATCTCTATGGACGTAAACAACTGCCCTAAAACTAACCATCCTTAACTCTATAATATAAGCAAATACAAACCATCTGATGGAAATCTTGAAAACACAGAAAAAAAACAAAAATAAACCAGGAAACTTAGCATAGAAAAACATATATGTTCAACATGATGATTGAAAACTGCAAATCATAGAGACATCAGAAGCCATCTATTTTCGGTCACAATGTCAGAGGGGAACACCATAAAAGTTAGTATAGAATTGTTAAACTGAAATTTCAGGAAAGAGGTAACTCTATACAAGTTGGCAACAGGTGTGGAGAAAAAAAGGAAAGGAAAATCTCATAACTTAGCACAAAATATGCATGACTAGAGAACTTGTTTATGCAAGTCAAAACGACCGGATGGCTAAAATAACTACATGCAATTTGAACGGTAGGAAAGATAACATTTCTCTTTCTTCAACCAAAATAAAACAAAATCATAGCAACCAACCATAAACACATAGAGATGGCACAAATGTAATGTTACTGCATTCAGCAAGTTTACCATTGAATCTGGTGAAAGATATTATAGCAAACAGATTATATGATCAAGAACAAAGGAAAGAAAGAATTTTTCAATACTTCTTAAAAACTTCCAAGTGTAAACCATATTCAATTTTTTTCCCACGTACGTGGTTTTCTATTGTAAAGTTGGAGTTGACAATGATTTTAGTCATGCCATCCATATAAAACACCATTAAAAAGTATAGCATGATAATTTTACTGTATGTTTGAAATATGAAGTCTTACATATGTTACAAAATTATTGATTGTTAACGAGAAAACATAACAATGAAAAAGTACTTAAGCAGCCACATCAATGACAAGGCTCTAATATATTTAATCACATTGTCAAAATTCACATCACATCTCCTCTTTCTACTGCTAATTATTTTGTTAATTTTATAGGTCATGATTTACGTATCATCAATTACATTAGAGCAAACTCGTAAGATTTATTTTACTTCAATATTTTGAGTAATTCGTTCTCAAACAAATTCTAAATCCAACCATATTAAAGCAAATTACATTAGAGCATAATAGAAAAGCCTCATTAAAATAAGAGATCGGAGTAATTTTGAGTCCGTAGCAACTAATCAGAGCACTCACATAGCACGATCTCACTCAATCACAGATCCAATCCCTAGATTTCATCAATAAAGATAAAAATAGAAAAATAAAGAACAAGTAACTAAATGATCGGAGATAAAAAATAAGAGAGATTGGTGGAGAGGAAGGAGAGAGAGATATGAAGAAGAAGTAGAAAGGCATCTTACCAGTTTTTCGAAAAAAGAGAGGAAGAGATCGAGGTTGGGCTTTCCCTTCGGCTTTCGGAGCTTTCTAAACTAGGATGGAGATGAAGACGAGGAGGATGAGGTGGGGGTGTCGATGCTTGTAAGAGGAGAAGCAGGTGGTGGATAGCCTCTATTGCTTTGGAAAGTGGAGAGACGGGTGATTTTGGAAAGTGGACCTTTCTAAATGGAGATGAAGATGAGGAGGAGAAGGAGCAGGAGGAGGAGGTGGGTTGGGAACTCGGAGATGGTGGTAGATGGCATCAGTAGTTTGGGAAAGTTGGCTAGGATTTGGAGTCAGACAACTTTTTATGTGTTGTGGAATTCGAAATCTGACGATGCTTATCAACATCGTCCAATTAAAAATAACTCTCCATGCTCCCTAGCCTCCGACGATGCTTATAGCCATAGGTAAAATTTAGAGAAATTTCTTACCCTAATAAGCATCATTAGCTGATAACTATTATTAAATTAATTTTAATTAATGATTTGATAATGGTTATAAGCTTCATTAAGAGCTGATTAATTTTTCACGCCATTTTATACTCATAGATTCTTCAATCTAGCATCACCAAATAAAAGTTGCCATTCTCCCTTTTCATTGTAGTGAGTTTTCTTGGGAATTAAGGTTACAAATGTTTGTGACCAAGAGTCTAGCAGAAAATATGTTTTAAAAAAATATTTGGTAGCATAAATGATCTTTTTTTTTTAATTAAGAAATAGAATTCTCGGAAGAAGAAGGGAGGGAAGCCATCTAGACTTAGGGCTTTATCCAAATTTATGTCCTTAGCAGCCTGCTTTATTTCCTCTATTGAGACTACTTCAATAAGATTTTCATTTTGTTCCACTGAAATAGAAGTGTACACAATGGTTGAACCATCGGTTGAATTTCTTGGTCCTCAATCCATCTCTGAAGAATATGCTATATCATCATTTGTGTGATAGTATGTTCATCCTCCACAATATACCCCCCTTTGTCCACCAAAGAAAATAATTTATTTCTTCTTCTTCTTAGAATAATGGACCTATGGAAGAATTTTGTATTGACATCACCTTTTTTTAGGCATACAATCTTGGATTTTCGTCTCCAAAAGATTTCTTGATATGCAGATTTTGTTATATTACCAAAGTAATGATAGAAGGAGTCCAACGTTCTTTGTTATTAAGGCCTCTATCTACTTCTTTGTTATGAAACTAGTGGTATAGTGCAACGGAATGATTAAATAAAATTATGTATCCCCAAACATATTTGTGTGTCAAAGATCAAAAGAAAATAGTATAGCAAAATAGACAAGGGCAAACCACACAAGGACACCAAGATTTATATGATTCAGCCATAGCCTACATCCATGGAGAGAGCAAAAAGAGATCCACTATGTGTAGAAGAACTTTACACCAAAGCACTGGTTCTCTTTCCAAAAATGAAACATGCAGCAAATCCAAATCTTCTTCTCCAACGAGATGCTTCCAAATGACCATCTCATAAACTCACAATCCTCAAAACTTAGTAATGTGACAAATAAGAATTAGAGAAAATATCTATTGTTGTTTTAATGCCTCTGTCCACGGTAAATATCCCCTCTTTATATAGGGGTCGACGAAGGGAAGATAACACATGGAGACATGACCAAGAGGAAAGCTAACACTATCACGTCACCAATGGCTATTCATGTTTCAATCTTGGAAATATCATCACCTAACAACCCACATCATGTAGGTATCTTGGTTGACCAAGTCAACCACAACATTCTCCACTTTTGACTTGGTCAAACTTTCATACTCAAAATAAAAGAATCTCTCTACAAAAGACAACACCCCCTCACCCTAGGGCCTTCACACCTTGGCGCTCCTGAACATGAGCCAAGTCCAGACAATACTAGAACTTGATTGCTAGAAGTGGCTTGGTCATTATATCCGCAATGTTCTCCTAAGTAGGAACCTTGACTAGCTAAAAGCAACTACTCGAAACAAATTTTCTAAGCTTGTGATATCAAATATCAATATGCTTTGTCCTGACATGATATATTGGATCCTTCGTAGGACATATAGCACTGACTATCATAATGCAGACGAATAGTCTTCTGTACAATACCAAGTTCCTTAACTAAACCCTGAAGCCAAAATGGCTCCTTGGCAGCCTGAATTGTAGCTATATACTGTGCCTTTGTTGTTGACAATGACATAATATCCTGAAGCATTACTTTCTAACTAATAAGACCTCCACCTAGAATGAAGATGTACCCTATGGTTGATCTCCTCCTATCAAGATTAGTTGTATAATCTGAGTCAAGAAAGCCAACTAGAACATCAGTGTTAGTGCCCTTTTGAAATAGTAAACCAAAATTTGATGTGCCCTTCATATAATGCAGAACCCATGTAACTACATTCCAATGCTCTTTTCCTGGATCTACCATGTACCTGCTCAAAATACTAACAACCTATGATAAATTAGGTCTAGGGCAAACCATAGCATATATCAAATATCCAACCGCACTAGCATATGGTACATTGAGCATTTCTAGACACTCTTCCTTAGATTGAGGACATTGTCATATAAACAATCTGAAATGCTGAGCAAGAGAAGTACTCACAATCTTGGCCTCTTTCATATTGAATTTGGCCAACACTTTCTTAATGTACCCCATCTGGGTCAACCATAGCTTCTCATTTTGCTGGTCTCTATTAATCTTCATGTCAGGATCTTCTTGGTACTTCCTAGGTCTTTCATCTCAAACTTAGAATTAAGTTTCTATTTCAACTTAGAAATCTCTTGCATATATTAACAGGCAATAAGCATATCATCAACATATAACATTAGTAGTACAATAGAATTATGATTGAGAAAATGAAAATAGACACAATTATCATACTTGCTCCTCGTGTAGCCATGTGTCACCATAAAGGTGTCAAACCTCTTATACCACAGATGCGGAGCCTACTTCAAACCATGAAGAAACCTCTTCGACTTACATACTAGCTTCTTATTGCTTTTTTGTATAAAACCATCAGCTACAACATGTAGATCTCTTCATCTAGACTGCCATGTAAGAAAGCAGTCATCACATCAAGCTGCTCTAGCTCCAAATCCCACATAGCCACCATAGAAAGCATAACCCTGATAGAATAGTACTTAAAAAATGGAGAGAATATCTCATCAAAGTCTATCTCTTTCCTTTGACTATAGCTTTTTCCTACCAATTTGGACTTGTACCTTGGTGGTTCACCTTCTGATGAAGCTTTCTTTTTTTTGTACACCTACTTGTAGCTAATTACCTTTTCGCCCTTGGAAAGAGTGACAAGTTCTCAAGTTTCAATTTTATAAAGAGAGTTCATCACTTCCTGCATAGCAATCTACCATCTATCACTATCCTTTCTCTATAGAGCCTCCTAAAAAGTCATCGGATCAGAAGAAATAATAGAAAAAGCATAAGCTATCATATCTCTCAAACTCAATGGTAGTTGTACTTTCTTCTAGCCCTTCCTATAGCAATAGAGTAAGGCTCCTCTTGTTCTTGTGGCTATACAATTTCTTCATCCCGCTTTGAAGATTCTTCCAAATTAGCATTGTTGCTGCCTATCTTGATCAGTGGCTCCACCTAAACTGAGGTACTGGACTTCTTCACACTTTGGATCTGATGCTGAATTTTCTTCTTCAACATTAAGGTTTCATCAAATATCACATCTCTATGGAGCTCCACCTTCTGAGTAACTGGATTCCAAAGCTTATAGCCTTTCACATTGACCTTATACCCCTGGTAGCTACAAGGTTTGGACTTTGCATAAAACTTAGTCTTTTGATCCTCCTATAACAACACATACACAGGGCAACCAAATATATGAATGTCAGAATAATCAACTGGCTTATCAGACCAAACCTCCTATGGTGTTTTGAGTCCTAGTGATGTCAAAGGAGATTGATTCACCAAGTAGCATGCGGTGCTAACTGCCTCGGTCCAAAATTGCTTTGAAAGATCTATAAACAGTCTCATGTAACAAGCTCTCTCAAGCAGTGTCTTGTTCATCCTTTTAGCTACCCCATTTTGCTTTGCCTTATCTAGGATAGTGAAGTTTCAAGCTATGCCTTCCTTCTGACAGTAATCCACAAACTCTTTAGAGGTGTATTCCCCACCATTATCAATATGGAGAACCTTTATCTGCTTGCCTGTCTTCTTTTTAACTCTGGCTTTCTAGCTCTTGAACTTTCGAAAGACCTCTGACTTATGCTTTAAGAAAAAAATCCAAACTTTTCTAGAGAAGTCATCAATAAAAGTAACAAAGTACCTAGCTTCTCAATGCGAAGTGATTGATGTTCCCCCCTAAACATCTGAATGAATATACTCAAGGACCTGTATGCTCCTTTTGGTTTAGGTGATAAATTTTACTCGACATTGCTTACCAAGAATACATGTTTCATAGAAATCAAGTTTGCAAGATTTAATACTCTCAAGTAAATTTTTGTTATACAATTCTAACATCTCTCTTTCACTCATATGGCCAAGCCTAGCATGCCATAATAGAATAGCATCATCATCATCAAGAAAAGGATGTAACAGCAACATCATTTGTAATAGTTTTTTCAATCAACCTGTATAGGAAACCTGTCTTTTCTTCCTTCATCAAAACTAAGACACCATGTTTAATTTTCAATATGCCATTAGCACTAGCAAATGTGCATCCATTGGCATCTAATGTACCAAGAAATATAAGACTCTTTCTCAAATTAGGAACATGCCTGACATCTATCAAAGTTCTCACAACTCTATCAAACATCTTAATTTTGACTATTTCTATCCAACAGTTCTGCACTTAGTATTATTATCCATAAGAACTCTACCCCTATTATGATATGTATAAGAAGCAAACCAATCTCTATGCTGGCACATATGATAAGAATAATCAGAATCAAGAATCCAAGTATCTGAAGAGTCTATACCTGAGGAGATGGTCAACACATCTCCCTCCTCTGACTTAGTAGCAACTCCAGCCTCATCAGGATCCTTTTTCTACTTGGACTTTAATTTGGGGCAATCCTTCTTTCAATGACCTTCTTGCTTGCAGTAGTAACACTTGTCATTTCGTCCCCTTGATTTGGATTTAGATCTGGAATGGTTCTTCTTGCCATCATTTTCTTTCCGACATTCTCTTTCTTGATCCAAACCCTTTGCCATCAAACAGTCACCTTCATCAGACTTATGCCTGACCTCATTTGATAGCAAGGTTGTCTTGATCTCCTCCATCTTCAAAGTATCTTTGCTATACAAGATGGTGGTCACCAAGTGGTCAAAAGACTTGGATAAAGATGAAAGAAAAATAATAGCCTGATCTTCTTCCTCCACCTTCGCCCCAAACCGCGAAGCTATGAAATTAACTTATTGAACACATTTAAATGCTCCAAAAGATCACCCCCTTCAGATATACATAAACTATAAAATTACTTTTTTAAATATAATTTATTAGAAAGAGACTTTGCCATATAAAAATCATCTAATTTCTTCCATAAATCGAGGTAGTTTTGTAATCTTCAGTATTATACATTACCTCATCTACCAAGCATAACTTAATAGTGCTAGAAGCTTTCAGATCAAGCTTTGACCACTCATATGCATTGGTAATACCTAATTTTTTCTTGCCAAGAAGAGTTTTATGAAGGTTTTGCTAAACCAGGACTATTTTCACTCTCTTCTTTCATAAGTTGAAGTCAATTTTGCCATCAAATTTTTCAACTTTGAACTTTGTCGACATCTTGGATGCACATACTGTTGGATATATGTGCCCTAGAAGCCAGAATTGGCTGACACTTGTAATACACTTCTAGGGGCAAAATTGTAATTTTGACTATAATTAATGAAATGGGTTATTTTCTATCACATATGTGTATTTAGTGTCTGTGATACATCCTTTGAGTTAATGGTAATGATAATTCATATTTTCAAGAGTTGAAAATTTAAGACATGAATAATCATTATTAACTCATAAACAGCTCCCGACCATAGGATCATCACGAGGATGGTGATTGATCCGGAAGGTTGGTGTACGATCGCTTCTCTTTAGTAGATGAGTCTTGAGTCTACGGTGTGGAGACACCGGAGCGAGAGTACAGATACTCGTTAGAGAACGAGGGCACTGAGCGTGACCACCTCGAGTAGTCATTAGGAAGTCTACCTTCTCGTCAATGACTGACTCGATGCTGCAGTAGTGTGTCTGGTTCTTTGACCTGAGATGCATCGGCAGTTCACCTTGAGGGTGTTATAGTTTGACTACACCATTACTCGGTCTCCTAGCCATATGGAACCCTGAGGTGTATGTTGGCTATGTGACATGTTCATTGTAGGAACTGGATTGCATCAAGATGGGATCTATCTACCTCGGTGGTAGAGGAGCAGCCCTATGATGATCATGAGAATCAAGTCCAAAATCCATGGCCATGGTAGAGTGAAATAATAGAAAGAGTTTCTATTTAGATTTTCACATTGGACTCGAATCGAATGATTACATCATATGACAGAGACTAGGGTTTGACGAGTTCACCTTAACCCTAATCTGATCGGGGCTCAAGATAGAAGAACTTGAATCACACAGGTAGCTGCACCAAGAGGTTCGCATTCAGCTCTGATGGGTTGCCACCATATACTGCTAGGTGTCACTGGTGGATTTTGGGAGCAATTAGAATGATTTAGATGATCGATCATTCTAGCTGTTCGAATCAGAAGAGTTCTGATCCATCGAAAGGAGTTTCGATGATGTCTATGATAGAGATCATGACATATCCCATTACCATACAGAACTGAACCTAACTGGGTCACACAAACAAGGGTTTGAATCTGGTGATCATCAATTGAACTGATCTAGTTCAATTGATCTGAATGAGATTCAATTAGGTTCAAGGAAAATCGTGCTAGCACTCGATTGAACCTAACGTTCTTCTTTTTACTATCATAAATAAGTTGTCCTGACTGAGCCAAAGGAGTTTGTGCTCAATCAGAGGCCTTCATATGGTCTGACTGGAGGTTGTCCAAGTCAGAAATAGGTTGTCTTATTTGTAAGACATTACCTGCCATTTTTGGTCACCTGCCATTTCTTGTTCTTTGACTTTGGTCAAAAGTCTACCTTTGACTGGTCAAACGTTGACCATTGATCCTTTGACTTTTGACCACATGTCATGCACCTATTGGAGAGCTGGTGGGGGCTTGTCCCCCTGCCAGAACCTGGCAAGGAGAAGGGCGCACGCCAAGGGTGGCGTGAGCCCAAGTAGGAGGCGCCTAGGAGTCCTTGTTGGACAAGGACTCCACCTCCCTTTTGGATTCCAATCAGAGTTCTACTAAGAATCCAGTTTGACTGGTCTTAGGCGCCCTCTAAGGAGGAATCCAGGGGTCTCTTTTTTCAACCAATCAGATTTAGATCTGATTTCACAAAGGGTTGTGATTGGTTGAGAGGAAGAGGAGTTGGATCACAAGAGGTCTATAAATAAGACCCTACGCCCAACCCTAATTAAAAAATGAATTCAATAGAGATTTCCCACGCCCCAAGGCTGCCTCTCCCCTCCTTCTCCATGCCATAATCTCTTCTCCCCTTGCTCTCCACGTCCAAAAGTGTTTTGGACTTAGTTTGGTGCGATTCAGATCAAGGAAAGGCGATCAAAAGCAAGAAGGCTGCGCTGCTGCAAAAGGACGACTGCAGATCTTCAAAAGAGTTTTGAAGATCCTCCAGATCAGATCCAGATCTGATTTTTGGAGGTGTGATAGAGAAGAAGAGGTTCTCCAGATCCAACCCGAGTGGATACCGGTAGAGGCCAGGCGCTTGCGTGGCTAAGATCCAGAACCTTCCGCTGCAATCAGGATCATCTACAGGGTAATAGGATTACCCAAATTCAGGTAAATTGAATTTGATTTAATTTATCTTATTTTATTTTATTTATTAAATAAATAAGAATCAGATCTAAAACATATCAAGATCTGATTGAGATCAAGAGAAAAGTTTTGAAATATATCTCTTGATCTAATCAGATCTGGACGAACCTGGACCGGGAAATCAGGATTTCCCTTCAACTGGTATCAGAGCCATGGTTCTAAAATTATTTAGATCTGATTTTAATTTTATTTTAATTAAAAATAATGTGATTTCAAATATCACATGAGATGTGATCAGATCTGAAATCAAAAAAAAAATTAAAATTAAATGATTTGGATCTAAGAACATGAAGATATGCATGACTAGTTCTAGAATAGAATAGTTCTATAGAATAGTTTTGCATGTCTTTGATTTAATCTGATTAAATCATATTTTAGATCTTCTTATTTACTATTTTCTGATATTATAAGTGTTATAATAACATCTGATAAACAGCAAATAAAAATTATTTAATTTTAAATATCATATGAGATATGATTAGATGCATGACTAGACTAGTTGTAGAATAGTTCTACATAATTATCTAGATTAGAATTTATTTTGATTAGATCAATTTAAATCTAATTTTTTAGATTATTATGTGATAATTTAGATCTGAAAACATGCATGATTATGATACATGAGATGTATGCAAAATATGCCTTGATTAGATCTAAATTTGTATATGAGATATATGATATAGATCTATAACTATGTTTTGTAGATTTACATGTTCCTGATTAAGGCGTTCCTCTTGGCCGTCCGGTCATAAGAACGAAGAAGGGTTTAAAGGCCCTCTCTTCCCATTCGATGGGTATGTTCTTATGACGTGTAGGGGTGCTGCGTGTTCGTCCTTAATCAGAAACCCAAAAACTTACTTTCTGCAAAACCCTAGATCCTGAAACCCTAGGATTTATTGTGCATATTTTGTTTATGAACCCAACTTAATTAAGAATTAAGTTTATGGAATATTAATTAGGTCTAAAATTGAGAATTTCAGATCTAAGACATATTCATAATACTGGGTTCGGGCTTGGGTAGCTCAATTAGGTCTAAGCGGTTGATCAAACCGAATCAAGAGTTGGTTAGATGGGATCAACAATGCTTAAATTGACCAGCCTAATAGGATTAAGTCTGGGTCAAGATCGAGTCACGATCAAGCAAGACCTAATTAGGCTCAGAGGTTAGAGTCTGGATTGTAGGCTAACCCAATTGGTTCTGACTCAACAATTTGGTGTCTAAGGTAAGTTTGGCACAGACGACCGACTGGTTTTTAATTGGAAGCTACTCGACCTGAATGCGTTCTTGTGCGAGTTAACGGCATATTCCTTCCACCGGTCTCACTTACCTGGCCATATCTGTTGACACAGTTCTGATCTGAGGTGGTCAATAATCCGAGCTGAACCCATGCCACTAGGTTAGTCATAATTGTTATGACTAAGCCAAGTCTAGTTTAATGAGACCTGAATCAATTCTCCCTAAGAAAAGATTAAGTCCGAGGTCTTCCACCATTGTAGACGTGCGGGCCCTTCCCGGGGTTGATTGTTCTCGGCTGGATACAGTGGCTCAGTTGCACCGGGAAGACGCAACCATGTCTATTAGGCATTGGATGCTATGGGCTGGAGGATGAGTTGGGCTCAATATTTCGGATACGGTGAGAGACCCAATTAGGAACCCAGTCTATGCAAATGGTGGGTCTGACTTAACTAAGGAGTGGATCAATATTTCCGGATACGGTGAGATTCATGAATTAGAGACCAAGTTTGGGTGCACCATGATTAGAGAATCATTGAACAAGAGTTGTTCACTCATTGGCTAACCCATCACCAATAACTGTTAGGTGAGGTGATGAGTCAGTTGGTGAGACCGCACCACCCACTAGAAATCATCAATCGCGGAGATTTTCGCATCTCTACAGAGGGAGTGTAGGGATCCGAGAAAATAGTGGGAGCTAATTTGTTTAAAAATAAAATCCCTAAACAAATTGGTCAAGTCAAAATTACAGTATCTAACTAGAATCTTTGACTCTCTACAGGAAAATGTCTGCGTCCAACCCACTGGCACGTATCCTAGACACACATAGACTGACTGGACCCAATTATAAAGATTGGCTCAGGAACTACAAAATTGTTTTGGGTTCAGAGAAGTTAACACATGTTTTGGACCAGGACCCTCCCACCTTACCAGCTCGTCCATCCACTGAACAGAGAGCGTCTCTGGAAAAATGGATTGACGAAGACAATAAGGCCAGATACTACATGTTGGGCTCGATGTCTGATGAGCTCCAGCGCCAACATGAAGATATCGGGACTGCTCGCCAAATGTTGGCTCACCTACAGGAGATGTTTGGTGAACAGAGTCGCGCAGCCAAATATCAAGTCACGAAACGACTTTTTAAGGCTAAGATGCGTGATGGGCAGTCAGTCCAAGATCACTGTCTGACAATGATCAAGGACATGGAAGAGCTTGAGAAGCTCGGTGTGAAGTTGGACTTGGATTTGCAGAACGATATTATTCTGCAATCCTTGACTGATGCATATGGGCAATTCATCATGAATTACCACATGCATAAACTTCAAAATTCCTTGGCCGAGTTGATGAATATGCTGGTTACCGCTGAGCTTTCTATGAAAGGTTCTAAAGGCTCAGTTCTTGCTATGGAACGGACTTCTTCCAAAAGAAAGTCTTATGGAAAGAAAAAGAAGTCTGTGAAAAAGCAAAAGGTAGAAGGATCAAAGAAGAAGAAGGCAGAATCGAAGAAGAAGGTCGATGGCAAAGGAAAGTGTTTCCATTGCAACAGCGACGGCCATTGGAAGCGGAACTGCCCTACTTACCTGGCCACCCTAAAGAACAAGAAGGAAGGTCCTTCTGGAGGTATGCTCGTTATTGAGTCTAACCTTACGGTTTCTTCTGCATCCAGTTGGGTGCTTGACTCTGGTTCTAGTGCTCATCTGTGCACTTCTATGCAGGGTCTTGAGGATAGCAGGAGGCTGAGGGATGGAGACATGATCCTACGCGTCGGTAATGGAGCAAGAGTTGCTGCAGTAGCCGTGGGAACATACCCTCTGCGATTACCATCTGGTTTAGACTTAGTTTTAAAAGACTGTTATTATGTGCCTGCAGCTAGCAGGAATTTGATTTCTGTTTCATGCTTAGCACAAGAAGGTTATGTGATCACCTTCTTTAAGGACCATTGTAACATTCTTTATGAAAGAAATAAAATTGCAAATGGTTTTCCTTATTAATGGTCTTTATCAGTTGCATATTGATGTACCTGTTTTAACTATCGAGCAAAACGTGAATGCCAAACGACCTAGGGATAGTCCAAACGACAGATATCTATGGCACCTGAGATTAGGTCATATAGCAGAAGATAGGATTAACAAATTGGAGAAAAATGGGCTATTGAGTCCATTGACTTTTGAGTCATATCCAACTTGTGAATCTTGTCTTCAAGGCAAAATGACTAAACTCCCTTTTGTTGGACATGGGGAGAGGGCCACAGATCTCCTTGCCCTAGTACATACTGATGTGTGCGGCCCATTCGATGTGCCGGCTAGAGGCAATTTTGTCTACTTCATTACCTTTACCGATGATCTGTCTAGGTATGGGTATGTGTATCTTATGAGACATAAGTCTGAAGCCTTTGAAAAGTTCAAAGAATTCAGACATGAAGTAGAAAAACAAACTGGAAAACCCATTAAGGTTCTTCGATCAGATCGAGGAGGTGAATACCTTAGCCGGGAATTCCTAGACTATCTTAAGGAAAATGGCATAGTCTCTCAATGGACTCCACCAGGAACACCTCAACTCAACGGGGTTTCAGAACGGAGAAATCGGACTCTATTGGATATGGTTCGATCCATGATGAGCTTCACAGACCTCCCAGATTTTCTTTTGGGGACATTCATTATTAACTTCAATCTATTTACTGAATAGGGTTCCCTCTAAAACCGTTCCTACCACACCGTATGAGATATGGCACGGTAAGAAACCAAGTCTGAGTCATCTCAGAATTTGGGGTTGTCCGGCTTATGTCAAAAGACAACAAGCGGACAAGTTAGAGTTTAGGTCCTTTAGAGCTCGATTCATAGGATATCCTAAAGAGTCATTAGGATACTATTTCTACATTCCAGAAGACCACAATGTGATTGTGAGTCGACATGCCATATTTCTTGAAAAATAGTTTATTCAAGATAGTGGCATTGGAAAGCAGATTAAGCTTGATGAGAAAGTCTCACAAGCAGAAAAGAGCTAAGGACCAAGTGGAACCAAATCAGGTTGAGCCAATAAGAACACTACCTCCTCCACCTCGTAGATCGAAAAGAGTTTTCCCGTCCCCCTGAAAGATACTTAGGTATTATTTCAGAGGACGTAGAGGAAAATGTTCCTCATAGGTAATGGTGCTCATGGTGATGATCCCAAAACCTACAACGAGGCGATATCAGATATCGACTCCGAGAAATGGCTTGAGGCAATGAAGTCAGAGATCGACTCGATGCACTCAAACCAAGTCTGGACCTTGGTAGATCCACCAGAAGGTATAGTACCTATTGGGTGTAAATGGATCTTCAAGAGAAAGATTGGTGCAGATGGAAATGTGGAGACATTCAAGGCTAGACTGGTGGCAAAAGGTTATAGTCAACGCGAAGGCATTGACTATCAGGATACCTTTTCCCCGATAGCTATGCTAAAATCCATCCGCACATTGCTTGCTGTTGCAGCCTATTTCGATTATGAAATATGGCAAATGGACGTGAAAACGGCATTCCTAAATGGATATCTTGAGGAAGATATCTATATGGAACAGCCGCTAGGTTTCACATCCAGTGATACTGATCACAAGGTTTGCAAGCTGCAAAGGTCCATATATGGACTTAAGCAAGCATCTCGGAGCTGGAACACTCGTTTCAATGATGTGATCAAAAAGTTTGGTTTCATCAAAAATGAAGAGGAACCATGTGTTTTCAAAAGGGTCAGTGGGAGCGCTGTTGTCTTCCTCGTATTGTACGTGGATGACATCCTCCTTATTGGGAATGATATTCCCATGTTGACATCAGTCAAGGTGTGGTTGTCTAAGGAATTCTCCATGAAAGACCTAGGTGAAGCATCCTTTATTCTAGGAATTAAGGTCTATAGGGATAGACCGAATAGGATGCTAGGACTTTCACAGAAAATGTACATAGAGGAAGTACTAAAGAGGTTTAGTATGGAAAACTCTAAGAGGGATTAATACCCTTCAGACATGGTATTCATCTTTCCAAGAAGATGTGCCCCAGCACACCTGAGGAAATAGAACGCATGAGCAAGATCCCTTATGCTTCTGCAATAGGGAGCCTCATGTATGCCATGCTATGTACACGACCTGATATAGCCCATGCTGTGAGTGTCACAAGCAGATATCAGTCAAATCCAGGTGAAGAACACTGGACTTCTGTGAAATGTATCCTTAAGTACTTGAGAAGAACTAAGGA
The DNA here is from genome assembly GCA_006176705.1 of Cocos nucifera. NCBI lineage: Eukaryota > Viridiplantae > Streptophyta > Magnoliopsida > Arecales > Arecaceae > Cocos > Cocos nucifera. The sequence continues at coordinate 274,618 of QRFJ01003567.1, forward strand.
TATGATGTTGGTCTTTGGTAACGGAGAACTCCAAGTTCAAGGATACACAGACTCGGACTTCATGTCCTGATATAGATGATCGAAAGTCGACATCTGGCAGACTGTTTGTGCTGGAAGAGTTCCAAGCAAACGGTGATACCATCTCATCCGCGATTACCTTGAGAAAGGTTACGTTGAGGTCAAGAGAGTCAACTCCACAGATAATGTGGCAGACCCACTTACAAAGCCGTTGGGCCAGCAGAAGATCGAAGCCCACCTTGAGAAGATGGGACTTAGACTTGTAGCCAATTGGCTTTAGGACAAGTGGGAGATTGTTAGATATATGTGCCCTAGAAGCCAGAATTGGCTGACACTTGTAATACACTTCTAGGGGCAAAATTATAATTTTGACTATAATTAATGAAATGGGTTATTTTCTATCACATATGTGTATTTAGTGTCTGTGATACATCCTTTGAGTTAATGGTAATGATAATTCATATTTTCAAGAGTTGAAAATTTAAGACATGAATAATCATTATTAACTCATAAACAGCTCCCGACCATAGGATCATCACGAGGATGGTGATTGATCCGGAAGGTTGGTGTACGATCGCTTCTCTTTAGTAGTAGATGAGTCTTGAGTCTACGGTGTGGAGACACCGGAGCGAGAGTACAGGTACTCGTTAGAGAACGAGGGCACTGAGCGTGACCACCTCGAGTAGTCATTAGGAAGTCTACCTTCTCGTCAATGACTGACTCGATGCTGCAGTAGTGTGTCTGGTTCTTTGACCTGAGATGCATCGGCAGTTCACCTTGAGGGTGTTATAGTTTGACTACACCATTACTCGGTCTCCTAGCCATATGGAACCCTGAGGTGTATGTTGGCTGTGACATGTTCATTGTAGGAACTGGATTGCATCAAGATGGGATCTATCTACCTCGGTGGTAGAGGAGCAGCCCTATGATGATCATGAGAATCAAGTCCAGAAATCCATGGCCATGGTAGAGTGAAATAATAGAAAGAGTTTCTATTTAGATTTTCACATTGGACTCGAATCGAATGATTACATCATATGACAGAGACTAGGGTTTGACGAGTTCACCTTAACCCTAATCTGATCGGGGCTCAAGATAGAAGAACTGAATCACACAGGTAGCTGCACCAAGAGGTTCGCATTCAGCTCTGATGGGTTGCCACCATATACTGCTAGGTGTCACTGGTGGATTTTGGGAGCAATTAGAATGATTTAGATGATCGATCATTCTAGCTGTTCGAATCAGAAGAGTTCTGATCCATCGAAAGGAGTTTCGATGATGTCTATGATAGAGATCATGACATATCCCATTACCATACAGAACTGAACCTAACTGGGTCACACAAACAAGGGTTTGAATCTGGTGATCATCAATTGAACTGATCTAGTTCAATTGATCTGAATGAGATTCAATTAGGTTCAAGGAAATCGTGCTAGCACTCGATTGAACCTAACGTTCTTCTTTTACTATCATAAATAAGTTGTCCTGACTGAGCCAAAGGAGTTTGTGCTCAATCAGAGGCCTTCATATGGTCTGACTGGAGGTTGTCCAAGTCAGAATAGGTTGTCTTATTTGTAAGACATTACCTGCCATTTTTGGTCACCTGCCATTTCTTGTTCTTTGACTTTGGTCAAAAGTCTACCTTTGACTGGTCAAACGTTGACCATTCACCCTTTGACTTTTGACCACATGTCATGCACCTATTGGAGAGCTGGTGGGGGCTTGTCCCCCTGCCAGAACCTGGCAAGGAGAAGGGCGCACGCCAAGGGTGGCGTGAGCCCAAGTAGGAGGCGCCTAGGAGTCCTTGTTGGACAAGGACTCCACCTCCCTTTTGGATTCCAATCAGAGTTCTACTAAGAATCCAGTTTGACTGGTCTTAGGCGCCCTCTAAGGAGGAATCCAGGGGTCTCTTTTTCAACCAATCAGATTTAGATCTGATTTCACAAAGGGTTGTGATTGGTTGAGAGGAAGAGGAGTTGGATCACAAGAGGTCTATAAATAAGACCCTGCGCCCAACCCTAATAAAAAATGAATTCAATAGAGATTTCCCACGTCCAAGGCTGCCTCTCCCCTCCTTCTCCATGCCATACTCTCTTCTCCCCTTGCTCTCCACGTCCAAAAGTGTTTTGGACTTAGTTTGGTGCGATTCAGATCAAGAAAAGGCGATCAAAAGCAAGAAGGCTGCGCTGCTGCAAAAGGACGACTGCAGATCTTCAAAAGAGTTTTGAAGATCCTCCAGATCAGATCCAGATCTGATTTTTGGAGGTGTGATAGAGAAGAAGAGGTTCTCCAGATCCAACCCGAGTGGATACCGGTAGAGGCCAGGCGCTTGCGTGGCTAAGATCCAGAACCTTCCGCTGCAATCAGGATCATCTACAGGGTAATAGGATTACCCAATTCAGGTAAATTGAATTTGATTTAATTTATCTTATTTTATTTTATTTATTAAATAAATAAGAATCAGATCTGAAATATATCAAGATCTGATTGAGATCAAGAGAAAAGTTTTGAAATATATCTCTTGATCTAATCAGATCTGGACGAACCTGGACCGGAAAATCAGGATTTTCCTTCACATACTTGATCAACTTAGCAGAAACACACAAAACCAATGCTCTAATACTAGATGTTATGAAACTAGTGGTATAGCATAGTGGAATGATCAAATAATATTATGTATCCCCAAACATATTTGTGTATCAAAGATCAAAAGAAAATATCACATCAAAATAGATAAGAACAAACTATATAAGGACACTAGGATTTACATGGTTCAGCCATAGCCTACATCCATAGGGAGAATAGAGAGAGATCCATTATATGTAGAAGAACAAATGGAAGAACAAACTTGACACCAAAGTATCGATTCTCTTCTCAAAATAAAACATGCAGCAAATCCAATTCTTCTTCACCAATGAGATGCTTCCAAACAGCCATCTCATAAACTCATGACCCTTAAAATCTATCGACGTGATAAATAAGAAGGAAAGAAAATATCTGCTGTTGTTTCAATGCCTCTGTCCATGGTAAATACCCCCTCTTTATATAGGGGTGACAAAGGGGAGAAAATTCATGGAGACGTGACCAAGAGGGAAGCCAATACCATCATGTCACCAACAGCTATTCACATTTTCATCTTGGAAACATCATCACCTAACAATCTACGTCGTGTGGGTATCTTGGTTGACTAAGTCAACCACAATACTTCTTTAGCTTGAAGACTAGTGATCGAGTCATATAATGTCTACCCTCTTCAAAAGATATTCCCCACATTGAGTTTGTTCTATTACTTAAGTGCTCTTTTAGTGTAAATTACTCAAAAGGATTATGAGTTTAGCTCCAAGGGAATGATGTCCTCTACAATGGCAAGCTTGCTTTATAAAATTAGCAACCCCTCATGTGAAAGCCAAAATTTTTCAAATCAGAATGGTAGAAGCCCTTTATTTCTTTTATTGAAAATCGGTTGTAGAAGAGGATAGCGAGCATATGCAAACCTAGCTAAATGCATAACTATTGATTCAGAAAAGAGATTCAGTCAAGCATCAGTTGAAATAGCTTTGTCAACCTTTCCCACATCCTTGATTATCCTAATTTATTATTACAATATATGAATCAGGGACCTACATACTCCAAAGTAACAAAAAAAGCCCTGAAGCTCCCTTATATCTCTATCTATATAAAAGAGTTTACCCTCTCTCTTTTCTTCAGTGCTCATTATGCAATTAAAATCCCCTATTAAAATTTTGGGAAGGGTTAATGTTTGTGTTGCACTAACCTCTTGCTAAAGTCATCAATGTTGGGGTCCATTAGGGTTAACGTAGACTACTCCTAGTAGCTAAATTGATCTAGAAGAAGGGGCAATTACTCGAAAGACCACCTGACCATCAAAATGAGTGAAGTACACATCTCCTAGCTCCTTCTTCCAAGCTACCATAATACCTCCTGAAAAGGCAATTGTTGGCACCATATATACATGCCAACATAGCATATTAGTCGAGTGAATTTAGAAAGGGCCATTTCAACAAGTCTAGTTTCCACAAAATCTACTATATTTGGCTCATGCTGATGTAATAAAGTTTTGGCATAACTTGCAAAGGGTGGCCAAGTTGCATCCTTGAAATTCTAGACTATAATGTGCATTTGTTTAGTGAGGATGGACACATGATCCTTTATCGGTCAACCCTCCTCTTGATAGGCTTTCCAACCCCCCATGGGATTTAATGGGGCATCACTATCCCTCTTATGTTAAGCATCATGAGTAATCAAAGAAAGCTTGTGTTGAGAAAAATAATTATCATGAGTCAAAAATATATTACCAGTAGGGTTCACTAAGCTTGATTTGTTATGCTAGCTTTTTCTACAAATTCTATTTTAGCTTGAGTATTGGGTTGGAATTGCTTTCCATACCTCCTATAGCTTTCTTGATGTTTTGATGCCTTGGTTTTGGCTCCTAGATTTCTAATGACTAGTTTTAGACCTCTATTTATGTCCCTCATATCTCCTAGCACCAAGACTTTTGTTTGTGGTGTAGACTCACATCTTGGAGATCTAGAGTTCCCCTTTAGCTTAGGGGGTGATCTTTCTCTCTTCTTCTTGATTCTCTGCCCTTGTATACCATATGATGTAGACAAGACACTAGCTTAAATTTCCATTGCTTGCCTTGATGAGGTTTCTTCTTCATCCTTTGTGGCTAATAGTGCAAACCTAGATCTTATTCCACCTGTTGATGGCACTTCATTCTTGGCTGGTGTTTTTGGCAGAGAGCATCTTAAAGACCTTCTCGATTATTGCCAAGCTCTTGATGACTGACTAGCTAATGATGGAGATATGTTGGTGAGTGCCTGGCTTGTATATTAAAGGAGGAGTTAACTAGAACTCTTGCAGTCCTAATACATTGCCTGTAAAGCAACTTTCCTTGAAACTCTCCTAGTCTTCCATGGAACCACAAGATTTTATGTTTTGCCAAGCTTCCAACAAGCATAACAAATATCCGAGAGTTCTTCATAGATGAACTCTCATTATAAATGAACATTTATTGCTCTAACTTTTGTACTGGACCTATACTCATCATGGTATCATTGAGTTGTAACAATCCATGACCTACTTGGGAGTTCTCAAAGATGATGTGAATGATGAGCGAGCTTTGAGATATTTAATTTGGAGAACAAAATTATTTTAAAAGGAAAGAATGTAAAGACCCATTTTTTGCACCAATCTCAAAGCTAAATAAAAAAAATTGAAAATTGGTGGAAGAGGACTCCCAATGGAGTCCATCTCCCTCTTCAAATCCAAGTAGGATTGAGATTCTAGAGCTCACCAAAGCCCTAGATCTCATCTATAAAATCCCTCCCCTCCCCCTTTAGGTGAATCACCACCATTTGCAAGTGATTGCCAGAGAAAACTGCTTGGACTCCTCTAGTTTTTCGATGATTATGCTCCATGATTCATAGTTGATCCACCTCTAGAGTTGAGGGCAGAGGGTCACGACCCCATCTCCATCTTCTCCCCATTCCTTAACTATCATCCATGACCAGTATATGACTGGCAAGTCACTAAATTTCCTTTGAAATTGAGATCCTTTGTTTTTGTTTTTTCTTTTTTTCCTTGCTTCGCTGACCACCACCAGCCATAGTTGTGTTTGATTTTCATAGGTGCTTGTGCATCTATATTTCAAAACTCTTTTGAAAAATGATTGCAGTGGAAGAATATATTAAACATCCTTTAATCGAAAACATGCATAGATCAAAATCAAAGCACCTGAGGATCTATTTCATATGCAGAAAAAACATAAATATGATTTTTGGTCTAAAAAATAAACAGATGATCAAATCATATGTCTATTTTATTTTTTCCTTCTTTAAAACTAGATCTGAAAGATGAACAGGTTTTGTCTTAGCCATATAAGTGTTTGGCCTCCATAGATATCCACTCAGGATCAATCAAGATTGGTCCTATTTGATGTAGATCCTCCTTCTTTAATTTGAATCTTTTTGCATGCCTAAATCGCATCTGCATCTTGATCAACTTTTGATCTTCTCCTTAGTCTTCATTTTCTGTTCTTCTTCTTTTGCTTTCTTTCTTGATCTTGGAACAATCAAGAAGCTAGGACTTGGCATACAAGAGGAGAGATACCCAACCTTCTTTGGGTGTGGATGATGGGATGCCCAAGACTAGGGCATGGGGAACTCAAATAGGGAGAAAGGGAGGCATGGAGGCTAGGAAAGAGGCTAGCTATGATCTAAAAATTTTAGTCTCAAGAGCCAAGAGAAGGGTCTCTTAAATAGAGGGGTTCTTGGAGTCCTAACCAAAATCCAATTAGGCTCAAAAGACATCTCCTAATCGCATTATGATTCCTCTTAAACCTTATCCATATGCGGCCTATAGTCTATGCCTAAGAGGGATTAGGAGGCGCCAACACTTGGCACCCTCTAGGGCCTTCTCACACACAAGAGAGAGGGGGGCATGCACCACCTCTCTTTCTTTCTTTCTTTCCCACATTGAATCCACATGGGCACGCCCTATCTTGATCACATCAAGTGCTGCATCCCTTGATTTAATCTAGACCATCAAGGAGTTAGTTAGGAGATTAAGCCCCTAATTGACTTGATCCAGACTTCCTGGGCACCCAACATTTGGAGCCCATTGAATCCAATTCAATTAGGTTCAATTCAAGTGTTTGACTTGGTTTAATTCTTATTAAATAAGCAATCCAAGTCCAAAGAGGATTGGGTTTAACCATAAGCTAGCAAAGTTCTCCTAAACCCAAGGGTTTACTCTAAATCCTAATCCAATTATGGTTTCATAAGCCCAATTATCCAATCTAAGTCAAAATTTTTTGTTGTGTGATCCCATAGGTTCAATTCTATCTGATAGTAAGATATACTATGATCTTTATCATAGTATCATTAAAACTTCTTTCAATGGATCAGAATAATTTCACTCTTATTCAACAAGGATCATCAATTCTGAATGATCCTAGCAAGCTCTCACAATCCACCAATATCATCTAGCAATATATTATGGCAACCTAGTAGAACTGAATAAAGAACCTCTGATGTAGTTGTTATGTGATTCAATCCTTCTATTGTAAGTTCTGACTAGATGGTAGGTCACGGATAAATTATCAAACCTCAATATCAATCATATGATATATTCAATTAGTTCAAGTCAATAGTGATTCTCATGAAAACTCTTTTTCATCAATCATATTGTTATGGCCACAGATTTAGGGACTCAGCCTCTTAAATTTTATTGAACTACTCTTTTCTATCAAGATCAATAGATCCTATCTAGATGTGTAACTTGCTCCTATAATGGACCAATTGTCGCCAACATCCATTATAAAGACTCATATAATAAGAGATAATATTTCTATGTAGTTAAACTTCAGTACCCTCACTGTGAGCAGTCATGCAACCGTAGGTCAAAAGATCATTCATACAACTACAGCATCAAAATGATCACTGATGATTGAGTAGAAATCTATGTGATCTCTCGTGTGGTCATGTTCAATACTAGTTGTTCTCTAACAATTTTTCATACTTATTGCTTAGTATCTCTACACTATAAACTAGAGACTCATCTATCCCCAAGGAAGCGATCCGTGCGCCAGTTTATTCTGATCAATCATTATCCTTATAATGATCCTATAACTGGAAGCCATTTAGAAATTAATTATACATGCCTCTAATTCTCAATTCTTTGATAATATGTATCATAAGTATTAATTTCTTGAAAAATAAAAAGCTACCCTTTTATTGATCAAATCAATATTTTAAGTATAATTTTTATCCAAGAAAAATATAATATGTCTATCATACTAGCTTTTAGGACATATATCTAATAAGTTATTGTTGAATGGTATTTGAGAATGCATCATCGAATCTCCACCATCGGACAGTGTGGGGGGCTGCCAAACATCGGGCTTGCAGCCAAGTTTGGCGAAGAGAAGGAGAAGGGGATTATCCCATGTTTAGAGGAAGAAAATGGTTCTTCCTCTCTCTCTACTCTCTCCTCTCTCTCTCTCTCTCTCTTCTTAATCCTTTTCTTTCTCTCTTTTACATTTTACTTTATTCTTTGGATCCTAGTGAATGATCCCTTGATTCTTTGCATTTGATCTAAGTTGATCTTTGAGAAAATGGTCTTGACCACCTTAGAGGCCATGCAACATATTGGCTCCCAACCCGACCTTTGCCAGACACCATTGGATTCAATCATCACTAATTCCTGTTGAACCATAATTCGGGATTCTTACTTTGTGAATCTTATGTTGACTATAGGAAGGAGTCCTGGACCAATATTATGAGCAATCACCCACCTTATCGACCTTCAACCCAGCCTTTGTTGGCTATCCATAGACCCTCATTGACAATCTCCGACTTGTTACCTAAATCTTGATTAGACACCCATTTATTGATCTAAAGAATTTGGTTACCTTATTCAATTGATTTGGGCTACTAGATGCTAGTACCCAGTTAGCCTCATCCTTATTATGCCCATCTTCTTTCATAATTAACATTGATTTTATGTGGAGGTGTGATTGGTTGGATAATGAATGCTGAGCCAGGGATTTTATACTCTAGCTTGTCAATCAAGATAAAACCTTAATTTTTTTATTTAATTATTTAATTTTAAAATAAGAATGATAGAAAATTAGATTTAAAATTAATTCAAATATTAGAGCATTGAAATTAAGATGCTAGTAGTAATTTATTATTTTCTTATACTAATAATTGATCGAAGATGAGTTTGAATTATATGGATTGATTAGACATGCTAGGTGCAGACTAATAAATAATGATGATGGAGTTTGCCATCAGTTGAGATAAGAATTTTCATACATCACTACAAGAAAATAGTAATTTTATGACCAAATTTTTTGGTTGTAATTTATGATCGATTTTGCAATCAAAATTTTTTATGATTAATTTTGTGACCAATTATTAAAAAAATTAACATAGAGACTAAAAAATATCAATTGCAAAATTAAAATTTTATGATCAATTTTGCAATTAAAAAGCTAAATATAAAAATAAATTTATAAAATATTAAATTTATAAATTTTGCAATAATTCTACAACCAATTTTTCAATCATAAAATTTTACAATCAATTTTTTGATCATAAAATATTTTAATTATTTTTTAATTTAAATATAGAATAAAAAATTTTATGATCAATTTTTTGGTTATAAAATTAATATTATGCAACCAAAAATCGATCGCAACCCAAGAATTTTGCAATCAATTTTTTAATTACAAAATTATATTTTACAATAGATTTTTTTATTATAAAATTTTATAACTAAAAAATTGATCATAAAATATTTTAATTATTTTTAGTTTAAAATAATTTAAAAATTTTATGACCAATTTTTTGATCATAAAATTTTATTTTGGAACCAATTTTTTGGTCATAAAATTTTGTAGCTGAATAATCAATTGCATAATATTTTAATTACTTTTTTATTTAATATAATTTAAAAATTTTATGATTGATTTTTTGGTCATAAAATTATATATATTTTGTAACTAATTTTGCAACTAATTTCTTGATCATAAAATTTTACAACCAAAAAATCAATCTCAAAATATTTTAATTATTTTTTTAATTTAAAATAATTTAAAAGTTTTATGATCAATTTTTTGATCATAAAATTATATTTTACAATCAATTTTTTGATCAAAAAATTTTACAATAAAAAAATTGATAATAAAATATTATAATTATTTTTAATTTAAAATAATTTAAAAATATTTTGATAAATTTTTTGGTCAAAAAATTATATTTTACTACCAATTTTTTGGTCACAAAATTTTGCAACCAAAAAATCTTTTACAAAATATTTTAATTATTTTTTCAATTTAAAATATTTTAAAAATTTTATGATTGATTTTTTGATCATAAATTTTATTTTATAATTGATTTTTTGGTCATAAAATATTTTAATTATTTTATTAATTTAAAAATCTTAAGACCAATTTTTTGGTCATAAAATTTTATTTTGCAACCAATTTTTTGGTCATAAAATTTTACAACCAAAAAATTAATGATAAAATATTTTAATAATTTTTTAATTTAAATAATTTAAAATTTTTATGATTAATTTTTTGGTTATAAAATTTTATTTTGTAACCAATTTTGTAATTGATTTTTTGGTCGTAAAATTTTGCAACCAAAAAATCAATCATAAAATATTTTAACTTTTTTAATTTAAAATATTTTAAAATTTTGGTAATTGATTTTTTGGTTGTAAAATTAATATTTTGTAATGAAAAAATCAATTGCAAACTCAAGGATTTTGCAACTAATTTTTTGGTAGCAAAATTTTGCAATCAAAAAATCAGTCACAAATGTATTTTGTAATCAAATATATTTTTTAATTTTTCTCTAAATATGGTATAATATAAAAATTTAAAGTCCTTCTTTACTGTTCATTATCTAAATAATTATCATTAAAGTATCATCATAAAAGACCATCTCGATCTGATTTTTCTAGCTATGTCGATTAATAAAATTTAATTTTGACATTCATGAACGACTGCATGATGATCTGACAGATAGAGAGTACTGATAGTTTCAAAAACTTATAACAATAATCTCAATGATATTTTTAGTATACTATCAAAATTTTATTTCAATCGAATATCATATCACGATCAATTTAGTATGGATTGATTTGAATCGTTAAATAAAAAAAGAGTAATCAAAAGACTAAATGACATCCGATTATAAAATAATTTTTTAGATAAATGATCTTTGCTACTATTTTAATCATCTATATAATAATGATCATAAAATCTAAATTATGTGTATATGAACCATCCATGTTAAGTAGATCTTAAAAAAGTATAAGTATAATTACTTAAGAACTTTAAGAATAAGTATCAAGAGACATATAATTTTGGACCGTTCTTATATGTGCAGTTTGAATTTTATGATCACCATCGTACAAATAATTAAAATAATTATAAAGATCATTTATCTAAAAAATTATCTTATAATAAATATTATTTGGCTCTTTGATCACTTATTTTTTATTTAACGATCTAAATCATCCCGTATTAAATTGACCATTATAATGATGTCTAATTAAAATAAAATTTTGATACAAATATCAATCCAGATTATTATTATAAGTTTTTGAATCAATCGATGGTTTCTATCTATTAAATCATCATATGATCATTCATGACCGTCAAAATCAAATTTTATTGATTGAAATAGCTGAGGCTACTAGATCGAGACAGTCTTTTATGACGATACTCTAATAATAATTATTTAGATAATAAATGATGAAGATTAATTTTAAATTTTAAAATTATATCATATTCAAAAAAAATAAAAAAAATATTTGATTGTAAAATATATTTACAACCAACTTTTTGATTATAAAATATTAAAAAAAATTGATGATTAATTTTTTATCATAAAATTCTTAAATTATTTTTTTAATCTATAAAAGTTTATAATCAATTTTTTAATTATAAAATATTAATTTTATGATTAAAAAATTGATCATAAATATTATATTATTTTTTATTTTATAATTAATTTTTTTGTCATAATTTTTTAATTTTTTGTAATAAAAAAATCAATCAGAAATTTAAATTTAAAAAAAAATTAATTGGCACCATTGTTTTGGAGATTGATTTAGCAATTGATAAATCGATTGCTAAGTCTTCTTTTTTTCGGTAACAAAAGTAAAAAAAATCTTCTTTATTGTTTGTGATCGATTTTTTAATCATAAAATTTTTTTAATTATTTACAATCAAAAAATTGATTGTAAATTTAAATTTGGAAAAAAATTAATTGATGCTTTTATTTTTAGAGATCGATTTAGCAATCGATAAATCATTTGCTAAATCTTTTTTTATAAGAAAAAAAATCTTCTTTATTATTTACGATCAATTTTTCAGTCATAAATTTTTTTAAATTTTTTATAACTACAAAATTGGTCATAACTTTAAATTTTTTAAAAAATTAATTGACAGCCTTTATTTTTAGAGATAAATTTATCGGTTGCTAAATTTTTTTGGAAGAAAAGGAAAAAAAATCTTTATAACCACCCCCCCACCCCGATAGCCGCCTGTAAACCCCATCTTTCCCTTCGTAGCCTGCCCATGATGGCCGACCGTCCTCTCCCCACAATCTCTTGCAATGGCCTTCCCTCGCTGGCCCACCGCAACGACCCCCCTCCTTTTCCCAATGACTGCCCGCGATGGCTTTCCTTCGTCGGCCTGCCCCTATGGCCCCCATCCCCTTCGGCCTCCTATCATCGGCTCTCCCATAATAGCCCCCCTCCCCTTCTCGACGATCGCCCATGGTGGCCACCCCTTGTCCGTCCGCCCATGATTGCCCCCCCCTCCGGCCTCCCCTCACCAACTCGCCTGCGACGCCCCCCCCTCTCTTCTCCTTCCATCGAACCTCACTTTCTCCTTGCCACCACCTACCACTGATCTCCTTTATCGAGGGACTAGGGTGCAATCGAGTGTGGTGTGGGCAATCGGGGGACTGGTGTGCGATGCCGAAGGTGTGAAGCAACGATCGAGGGTGGTGCAGGTGGCCAGAGGGCAGCGTGGGTGGTGGGATGTGGGGGATTGGTGGGGTGGGTCAGGGCGACGGCACGGATAGGTGAGGGCGGTGATGGAGGTAGCTACAAAAAGCATGTGGAGAAAGAAATGAAAGAAAGAAATAATAAATAAAATAATAATAATTAATAATAATAATAAATTATTAAAAATATTAACAATTTGTTATTATATAAAAAATAAAATAAAAAATAAAATACATAAAAATAAAAATAATATAATAAAAAATATTATAAAAATAAAAAATATATAAAATAAAAATTAGAGTCTAATTTTGTAATAGATTTTAAAAATTTAAATATTATAAAAAATAAATTATGACCAATTTTGTGATTATTTTTTAGTTAAAAAATTTAAAAATAATTAGCAATCGATTTGCGATCGATTTTATTAATAAAAAATATTTTAACAAAATTAGCGATCCATTTTGTGAGCAATATGTTAATTAAAAGAAATAAAAATAATTAGCGATTGATTTTATGATTGATTTTATTAATAAAAAAATTTAAAATAAATAGCAATCAATTTTATGATCAATATATTAATTAATAAAAATAAAAATAATTAGCAACCAATTTTATGATTGATTTTATTAAGAAAATATTTAAAAATAATTAGCAACTGATTTTATGATTGATTTATTAATAAAAAATATTTTAATAAATTTAGAGATTGATTTTATGATCGATTTTAGCGATCAATTTTGCAATCAATTTTAAAAAATAAAATATCATAAAATTTAAGTTATTTTTAATTTTTTGATCACTAAATCGATTGCAAAGTTTTGCGATCGATTTAAATTGATCATAAAATAAATTATCAATCAATTTTTATTATTTTACAACTAATTTTTTTATCGCTAAAATTTTATTTTCTTATAGTGCATAATCATCATTATATATATCATTTTTACTTTTGAATTTGTATTGTTGATTTTGTATCACTAAATTCATGTTGATGGATTATTTTGTTTGAGACACTATTGATCCTATATAATTTTTCAGCATGACTATATTATATGTTGACTATATATGTAAATTAGTGATTGATGATATAGTTATATTGGTTTGATATATTTTTCTTGATCATATTATAAATTAAAATTGATTTGATGAATATCAATATATAATAATTGGATGAAAAAATATAATTTAGACTAATCTCATGATATGGATAGCCTACCAGGAGCTTATGCTTGAGATAGCCTCTCCGGACTTATGCATGGTATAGCCGGCTAGAGGCTTATATATGCAAGGAGCTTATGCTTGGGACAGCCTCTATCGACTTACGCATGGGATAGCTGGCCAGAAGCTTAGGCTTGGGATAACCTCCATGGGCTTATGAATAAGATATTCGGCCAAGAGCTTATACTTAAGATAGCCTTCATGAGCTTATGGATGGGATATTCGATCAGGAGCTTGTACTTAGGATAGCCTGTAGAAGTTTATGCTTGGGATAGCCTCTACGAGCTTATACGTGAAAATTTGATCAGTCATTGGCTGGGGCATGTTCTTGGTTTGTCCAAAGTTGGAAAGAAAAAGATTAAGAAAATTGGATATGGGATAAAAGAAGCAGATGACAAGATATGAAATTAATGCTAAATAAAAGATTTTACTTATCGGCATATTGAAATACATCTCTTTTGACAAGATAAATATTTAATATATATTTATATGTATGTTTAAGTTATTTTGGATATTTGGTATGAGATTTCATACTTTATTATTTTTTATTATTTTTAAATTATATTATTATTATATTGGTGTGGATGTGCGAAGATTTTTATTGGACTGTAAAGCTCACTCCATTTTTGTCTTAAAGTTGGAGGATGCTCATGATTGGCTATGATTTGGATTCGTATATAAATGGATGATTAGATAAAGCAACATCGATACCTGATCGGATGATTGAAGAAATTGAATTTATAATTATATAGGTTTTATTAATTATTATAAAATTAGATTATTCTAATTTATGGATATGGAATATTTATTATGAATTGATATCAATAGTGTTCATGGGATCCCGAGGTTGTAATGAATTTTAAGATCTTGAATATTCCTTATGGTCTTGCCCTAAGGAGCGTGCGACCATAACGTATCTAATCCGGGTGCTGGATTCGGGGCATGACACGAGCATACTAACTCTCACATGCTACATCAGAGAAGAAAGAATCCATTCATCCACATGGAGAGGTTTACCGGCCACCAAGATAATCTTTAGGATCATCTCTTTTTCCCATAATTCGTGGGGCAAGTTTGGCTGCCGGATCTAGATCTTGGCCTGCTTAATAACATCTTAGCTTGGATTGGAATATGGCCTCCAAGCCTCTAGAGGCAAGAGCTGCCCTATTAAAGACCAGGGCCCTTTGGTTAGTATGCAGTTTCTAATTTCTTCAAAGGGTGGAGCGAAAACCAGCAGCTTCTCAGCAACATAGTAATATCTTCCAACATTCCATCTCAAATTTATTTCCCAAACTTTCCTAGTAAAGTCAATTTCTACTAATTGTATCATCGATCCACCTCCTCATTGGAGAAAATCACCACTTGAGTGAATTTCTCTTCCAACATATGGTAATATCTTCAGCCGTTGCTCGAGACGACTCCCATCAGAACCACCTCGTGCATCGTACAACTTGGGACTATGAACTCCCACCCTCCAACCCCTTTGTTTGAGCATAGTCTGTAAATGTCATTGGAGATGAGTTGTTTACCCCGGATGAATGGTAACCTCCATCTCTAGAGTGGAAACCCTCATCGAATGGGCCTTACCAATGTCCATTTAACTCTCCGGCATGCACTTCCCCTCTGAAGAGGCTTTAGGCAAAACCCTCACTATTTCTTTTCTTTCTCCATTGAATTGCTCATTTCACTCTCTCTCAAACTCGTCGAGACCCACGCCTCTCTCTCTCTCTCTCAAACTCCTTCGGTGTCATCTACCAAAAGTCAACCGTCACATGCCACCAACTACCGTGCATATTGCCATTACCCTAAAAGAGGGTAGAATTTTGATAAGTTGGAATCGGCATAATATATTAACTTGTAAACCCAAACCAACTTCAATATTAAGGCTGAAATTAGATTAAATGCGGATTGGATATGAGTATAATTGTATCCATATTTGTTTTATTAGAAAAATACTCTCAGTTCCATGCAAAAAATGTTATCCATATTTATTTTAAATAGATAAGGATATAAATTGGATACTAATAGTATGGATATAAGCACAAATATAAGTCAGATAATTAAATTTTATGATCATAAAATCAAATATATTATTAAGTGACTGATAAATTAAGTTAATAGCATGTTAATATGGTTATTTTATTTTCTTAAAAGTTCATGAATGCTATATAAAATTAAATAAAGATATAAATAGAATCAAATATTCATATATGAATCAGGTAGTTATCTACCCATATCTAAATCCATTTCTCTTTGGCGGATATGAATATGGATATGAACGGTTATTATCTACATTGATAAGTATTAAAAATACATTAATAAAAGTATTAAATTATAAAATAAATTTATTTATTTTTAAAAAATTAATATTTTATTAATTTTATGCAGGAAAGAAGGCCACCAATATGAAGATCTTATTTTTCTGATTCAGATGAAATAAGTTTCAAGCAAAACAGACTTCAAATGAGCTCGAAATTAAATTTAAAAGAAAAAAAATAAAAAAAATAAATAATATTTAAAGCCGATCGGTCCGGTTCAAATCAACTCATCAAATCGATCCAGCCCGACCGCACTCAGAATCAAACCGACCATCCGCTGACACCCCATTGACGTCGCATTGATGTCAGGATTTTTTGCGGCCTATAGACCGCTACAGTAACTTGGGCAATGGGTATATCGAGGATTTCATGAGGGCGAGTATGTTCCGATTGGCTGAAGAAAGTGGCGGTCTATATAATGTTGGGCTCGCGCATGGTCTACAGAGGGCATTCTAAAAATTTTGCTGGATCCGACGGATGCTGTTCGCTGCTTTCTCATCCGATGGTGGAGAACAAGGTGCTGACGGATGGCTGATCTTCCAGTCGGTCAAGATCCGACGGTGGCCAAGCGATCCAATTTTTAAACTAAGAATCAAAGGCTTCTTTGGGCACGATCTGACGGCCTAGATTCGATCTTCAAGGCTGATCCGATGATTCAAATAAATTTCGACTCGATTTAGATTTTTAAAATAGTTTTTGAGTGGTCTTTGGCCTGTTTGATTGACATCCAATGATTAAAATTAATCCAGGACTCTTTTTGAGTTATTTTGAGAGTTTTAAATCCGATTTCAATGGGATTTCGATCTAAGACCACCTAGATTAGCCTATTTAAAGGCTTGTTGCCTGCTGTTGCCATGGAGAACAGGCGGAGAACAAAAATAGACAGCTTGGGAATAGTTTTAGAGAACCTGTAATAAAGAGTTGAAAATAGAGGAAGAGAGAGAGAGAGAGAGAGCTAAGGGAGGGTTATAGAGAGTTTGAGGGAGAAAAATAGGGTCTGAGAAAAGAGAGAGGAAAAGTGCTTTAATTTTATTTTTCTTTTCTTCTTTCTTTCTTCATAGTTCTTCTTCCGACGAGCGATCAGTATACGAAGCTGCTCTTCTTTTTCATCGAGTTCTCCACACCAAGAGCAACGAACAATCAATTTCAACGAACAAATAGTCTAATTTCTTCATGCTTTTTATTTTATTTGATATTTTTGATCTTGTTATCATGAACTAAATTTTATTTTACTAAGACTAAGGTGTAGCCACTCTTTTTGATACAATATTTAGTATGATTTATTTTTAATTTTTGATTTTATTCATGAGGAGTATATAGATCTGATCTTAATGCTTTTAGATTACTGGTCATCTTCTAATTGATCTGATGAACATAGATGATATGGACCAAGTACGTCTATGTTATTGCTTCTTAATTTATATACCTTGTATTATGAATCGATTTAGAATTCATATGCATGTGAAAATTTTAGTGCACTTTGGATGCAGCATATTTTAATTAGAGGATTTCACAAAACTTAATGCATCGATATTTATTTAAATTACACCTGGACCAAAGAATAGTTAATAAATATTGATAGTTTTACTATGCTTGGACCAAAGGATAGTAAATAATCTAGGAGACTCCACCATCACATAAAATAAAATTAATCTAATAACCTAAATATTGTATTAATTGAGTTGGTGAACCGATTGCCTTATTAACCTATTACTCTTGAGTTTAAAACTCTAAAAATTATACACTCTCTATTTTTTTATAAATTTTTAATTATTTTTTATTTTTTTTTATTTTTTTAAATCTTATAAATTGATCTTTTAAATAAAATTTAGGAAAGAATATTTTCAGTACTTATTTTTCAATCCTCTAGGGGCGATACTCTACTCACTTACTTTATTACTTGATCGACTGCTGCATTTATCATAGCTATAGATTAGCATGCATCAAGTTTTTGGCATCGTTGCTGAGGATTGTGTCTAAAATAATATTAAAATTTTGATCCTAGCTTTACTTTAGAATTTTATTTTTAATTTTTATTCTTACTTTATTTTTATATTTGTTCGATGCATGACACGTACTGGACATAGTGACTTACTATCTTTAGATCCAGAAATTGAAAGGACCATCAGAAGACTATAACAAGAAAGGAATATGGCAGCTAAAGATCCTAACGACATCAATCTGAGATTGGATATGACAACCGAGGGACGACAAGAAGCTATTTGAGTGGCACATCATCCATTAAATGATTACATCATACCATCTATAGTCGATGCAGCTTCGAGCATCAGGAGATTGCCTGTGCAAGTAAATAACTTCAAAATAAAACTGACGATGATCCAGATGATTCAATCAATTGTTCAATTTAGTAGATACGTGCATGATGATCCGAATGCCCATATTTTTAATTTTCTTGAACTTTGTGATACTTTTAAAATTAATAGGATGTTGGATGATGCTATTAGATTAAGATGATTTTCTTTCTCTTTACGGAACAAAGCTAAAAGTTGGCTTCATTCTCTTCCTACAGGATCTATCAAAACATGGGATGTCCTAGCCCAAAAATTCTTAGCCAAGTACTTTCCACCTTCCAAGACTGCCAAGATGCGCAACGATATCACTTCTTTTGCACAGATGGACATAGAGACACTATATGAGGCTTGAGAGCATTTTAAAGAACTGCTGAGAAGATGTCCACATCATCAACTACCCATATGGCTTAGGTACAAACTTTCTATAATAATTTATCTTCTA
Source organism: Cocos nucifera (assembly GCA_006176705.1). Classification (NCBI taxonomy): domain Eukaryota; kingdom Viridiplantae; phylum Streptophyta; class Magnoliopsida; order Arecales; family Arecaceae; genus Cocos; species Cocos nucifera. The sequence goes on from QRFJ01003567.1 coordinate 293,481, forward strand.
CTAATCATTCTATGATTGATGCAGTAGCAGGAGGAATCATTAATCAAAAAATGAAGGAAGAAGCCTTTGATCTGATCAATGAAATGGCATCAAATAGCTATCAGTGGCAAACAAAATGCATGATATCAAGAAGACCAGTAGCTGTGTAGGGAGTAGATTGAGTGCCAACCTTACTAGCTGAAATTATTGCTCTTAGAGCCGAAGTCAACAACTTGAAGAAAACAGCTATGCATGTTTAGAGTATCACTTATGTGTGTGGAGGAGGACATGATACGAGCAATTGCCAGACAGATAATCCTTTTGCTAAAACTACTGATACAACTAATTATGTTGATAATTTTTTTAGACTGTAATAAAATAATTTCTACTCCAACACATACAATCAAGGATGGAGGCAGCATCCAAATTTCTCATAAAGTAATCAAAATGCAGCACAACAGCCACCCCTACGGTTCCAAGTACCTGAAAAAAAGTCTAACATGGAGGAGCTTATGGTCAAATTCATGCAAAACCAAGAAGCAACTATAAAAAATTTGGAAGCCAAGCTTAGGCAGGACCAAGTAGCAACAATTCGAAACTTGGAGATGCAAATAGGTTAAATGGCTAAGATAATCTCCGAGAGACCTCAGGGATCCTTGCCTAGCAACACAGTGACCAATCCAAGGGAGCAAGTCAATGCTATTATCCTAAGAAGTGGTAAAAAGCTGGAGGAGCAACATCAGAAGAAAAAGACTAAAGAGCCAACTACAAATAAGGAACCATCGACTAAAATTCGTCAGTCACCAAAACAACCAACAACCAACAGATGGATGGTCTCCAGGTATAAAGTTTGCCGATCCAAATGTGAAGCCCTATGTGATGCCACTACCGTTCCCAGAGAGACAAATACAACATCCAGATAAAAAAATTTTCTAATTTTTTTAAAATTTTAAAGAATTTACATATTAATATTTTTTTTGTAGATGCTATCACTCAAATGCCCAGTTATGCCAAGTTTCTCAAAGAAATTCTAACAAATAAGAAAAAGCTGAAGGTGCATGAGAGAATAAATTTGAATAAAGAATGCTCAGTAATACTTCAAAATAAATTACCACAGAAGCTAAAAGATCTAGGAAGTTTTACTATCCCTTACTTTATTGGTGATTGTAGTTTTGATAAAGTTTTATGTGATTTAAGAGCAAGTATTAATCTCATGCTTTTTTTTATTTTTAGGAAGTTGGGTCTAGGAGAACTGAAGCCTACCACTATTATTCTTTAATTACCTGATAGATCCATCAAATATCCAAGAGGTATAGTGGAGGATGTCTTGGTAAAGGTAAATAAATTTATTTTTTCTATTGATTTTATTGTTCTTGATATGGAAGAAGATTATGATGTACCCCTTATCTTAGGAAGATCCTTTTTAACTATCGGAAGAGCTTTAATAGATGTTCAACAAGAAAAATTAATTCTTAGTCCAAGACGAATAAGTTACTTTTAATATTTTCAAAGATACTAAACATCCTAATGATAATCAAACTTATTTTCTAATTGATATTATTGATAATTCAGTATATGAGAATTTTATAGAAAACATGTTTGAGACTATGAAAGCTAGCAATGTCCAGTTAAAAGAGGGTTTGACCAAACATGAAAGTATTTTGATTGAAGTAGCACCGAATCGATTCAACCTAGAACTCCAAGAAAGTCAAGCTGAGGACTATAAATCAAAACTACTAAATAGGTTTTTTCTTTTCTATTTAGTTTTGATCATTTTTCTTTTCTTTTATTTTTCAGTAATTTATTGTTGCTCTTTTATTGCTTTGGTGTGTGTTTTCAATTTTGCAGAGAAAAGTCAATGAGAGCTTAAGCCAAATTTCAAAATTTTAAAGAATCAGACTGAACTAAATCAGATGTATTTCTTTTTATTCTTTATTGCACCTTTACTTTTTTTTTCTCCATTGAATAATGTAGAATAAGTTGGAGGGTAGAAAAAATTTTTGAAAAAAAAAACTTTTTAAACCATGTGTCAAGAAGAAAATCTTGAGCAAGATAGACTGAAAAAGTGATGAGAATTAGAAGTATCTGCTAATGAATGTAACGAGTTAAAGAAGTAGATTAGTTGGTCAGACTTTTAGCAGCCTACTTAGGTCATCTAAAGACTATTAGCACTTCTAATTACACATACACACTAATAAGACAAAGTAGGTATCGATTATAAGGCCAACTAAGAATTTAATTATCATTAAAAATTGATAATTAATATACATTCTAATCAAAAAAACTTGAATTTAAGGAAAGAGCTACCTACCTAAAAATAAAATACAAAAGATAGAGTATATGTGGAATGCTCAAAGCTTAGTAACTGGATCTTTGCACCTAGGTCAAGTGTGAAGATTCACATAAAATGGTCGAGGCAAGGCCAGGATACTCAGCATAGATAAAAAAAAAAAAGAAAAATGAGGCAGTGTGAAAGCTACCTTAATTCATGAGCTTAAAATCGAGAATGTATAGAAAATTAATTAAAATAGATGATAAGAGATGATACTTTTATCCTTTAAATTAATACCAAAATGCTAAGTTAGCTTTCACGAATACAAGTACTGTAAATCTTTGATATACTCTAAGAAAGCTTTTAATTGTATTGATTGCGAAATTTACTTTTGAAGCTCAATGCTTAGTTAGTGATATTTTCTAAACTTTTTGATCTTTAATCCTAGCTCTAGCTTTGTGATAGATGATCTTATTAAAACATGGTATTAAATAAAGCATTACTAAGGGACTAGCAATAACTAAGTTGGGGGTTGTGATAAGTGTTAAAAATATATTAATAAAAGTATTAAATTATAAAATAAATTTATTTATTTTTAAAAATTAATATTTTTATTAATTTTATATAGAAAAGAAGGCTATCAATATGAAGATCTTATTTTTTTGGTTTAGATAAAACAAGTTTCAAGCAAAACAGACTTCAAACGAGCCCAAAATTAAATTTCAAAGGAAATAAAAAAAATAAAAAAAAATAAATAATATTTAAAACCATTGGTCCGGTTCAAATCGACACATCAAATCGGCCCAGCCCGATCGCACTCAGAACTAGATTGACTGCCCGCTGATGTCAGGATTTTTTGCGACCCATAGACCACGACAGTAACCCGAGCGAGGGGTATATCGGGGATTTCACGGGAGCGAGCGCATTCTGATTAGCTGAAGGAAGCGGCGATCTACACAATGTTGGGCTCGCGCATGGTCCATAGAGGGTATTCTGAGAATTTTGCTAGATCCAATAGATGTTGTTCGCTGCTTTCTCATCCGATGATAGAGAATAAGATGCTGATGGACGGCTGATCTTCCAACCGATCAAGATCTGACTGTGGCCAGGAGATCCAATTTTTAAACTAAGAATCAGAGGCTTCTTTAGGTGCGATCTGACAGCCTAGATTCGATCTTCAAGGCTGATCCAATGGTTTAAATAAATTTTGACTTGATTTGGATTTTTAAAATAATTTTTGAGTGTTTTTTGGCCCATTTGATCGACATCCAACTGTTAGAATTGATTCAGAGCTCTTTTTGAGTTATTTTGAGAGTTTTAAACTTGATTTTAATGGGATTTTGATCTAAGACCATCTGGATTAGCCTATTTAAAGGCCTACTGCCTGCTGTTGCTGAGGAGAACAGACGGAGAACAAAAACAAAGAGCTTGGGAATAGTTTTAGGGAACCTGTAACAAAGAGTTGAAAACAGAGGAAGAGAGAGAGAGAGAAAGCTAAGGAAGGGTTTTAGAGAAGGGAGAAAAATAGGGTTTGAGAGAAGAGAGAGGAAGAGTGCTTTAATTTTATTTTTCTTTTCTTCTTTCTTTCTTCATGGTTCTTCTTCTGACGAGTGACCAGTATACGAAGCTACTCTTCTTCTTCATCGATTTCTCCACACCAAGAGCAATGGACGATCAATTTCAGCAAACAAACAGTCTAATTTCTTCATACTTTTTATTTTATTTGATATTTTTGATCTTGTTACCATGAACTAAATTTTATTTTACTAAGGCTAAGGTGTAGCCACTCTTTTTGATACAATATTCAGTATAATTTATTTTTAATTTTAAATTTTATTCATGATGAGTATATAGATTTGATCTTATTGCTTTTAGATTACTAGCCATCTTCTAATTGATTTGATGAACATAGATGATATGGATCAAGTACATCTATATTATTGCTTCTTGATTTATATATCTTGTATTATGAATTGATTTAGAATTCATATGCATGTAGAAATTTTAGTGCGCTTTAGATGCAGCATATTTTAATTAGAGAATTTCATAAAACTTAATGCATCGATATTTATTTAAATTATACCTGGACCAAAAGATAGTTAATAAATATTAATATTTTTGCTATGCTTGAACCAAAGGATAGTGAATAATCTAAGAGACTTCGCCATCATATGAAATAAAATTAACCTAATAACCTGAATATTGTATTGATTGAGTTGGTGAACCGATTGCCTTAGTAACCTATTATTCTTGAGTTTAAAATCCTAAAAATTATACACTCTCTATTTTCTTATAAATTTTTAATTAATTTTTAATTTTTTTTATTTTTTTAAATCTTATAAATCAATCTTCTAAATAAAGTTTAGAAAAGAATATTTTCAGTACTTATTTTTCAATCCTCTAGAGACGATACTCTACTCACTTACTTTATTACTTGATCAACTGGTGCACTTGCCATAGCTATAGATTAGCATGCATCATACATCTAGATAGATTTGGATATGAACAATTATTATCCTATCTAATTTCACCCTTACTCAATATGAATAGGTTTTTGCATTCGGTTTGTACTCTGTGTTGGGTCAAGTTTATGTTGGTTACATCTATGGTCAACAATGGATTGGTTATGAATATAGTTCAAGTAAGAAAATAATTTATGAATATTGTTTCGATCAATATTCAGGCATTCTGTAGGTAGTAAAGTTATTGTTATAGATAGCAGCTATTTTTTTCTTTAATTAATAGTACTAACAACTATATGTGACAAAGGTTTTGAAATGATTTTTTTTATATGTATTTCTTTAAACATTTTATTATATGCACTTAACACATCATGCCCCTGATTCGTGATTACTAGTCAAGGTATGGCAATTGTCGTATACTCATAGGGTATTGACCCACAATTATGAAAGTCATCTAAATGATATCATGATAGAATAAATAAAATGGTGGAATAAAATTAGAGCAACTAAAATTTCAAATTTAATAATCAACATGCCTAAACTAACAAAAAAAAAAAAAGAATTTTGTTCACAAGAATGTCTAATCAAAGCAAGAAACTCATAAAAATTCTTTCAATATTTGTATAAGAAAATGAATATTTCTAGGCTATATCAAATATTCTACTCTCATATCTAGTCCTACTCTCATACCAACACCTCATTAGCAGCTAAATTTTTAGATCTATAAAGAAAGAAGAGACTAAATCATGAGCACAATAATCTAGTAAGTTGTAAATACATTAACTAGGTAATTCGAGTAATAAATTAAATAATTTTTTTTGCTAATACTAAACATATAAGCACTATCACTATATTTTAATAAAATAAATCAAGAATATCCAAAACTACTCAAGTATTCATTTTATTTTTATAAGAATTATTTAAAATATCATATTTCAACTTGACATCCAATTAGACTATGACTACATTTATATTCGATATATGGCTGGATTAGAGAACCACACTTATATTTTGTAGAGTTGGTCAAAGACTTGCACTTATAGCCTATGGAGTGGATTGGAATACCATATTTATATGCTATGGTAGGACTAGAATAATGAGTTTAATTTAGAACTATAAAAAGTACCAATATATAATCTACAATTGATAGGGCCCAAAATATAATCAGGCTGATAATGCAAATTTAAAATACATCAAAACTATTCATAAATCATCCATTCATACATACATGAATGTACGTAAATTATAAACAAGTATTCAGATTTTATCAAAGATTTCTATTCATATATGTATAGTATTTGATAACAAAAACAACATTTAAATTTATAAATTTGATTTTTATTTTAAAATAAATTTACTTTATAATTAATTTTTAGTTTATTTGATATCAAATATTTATTCAGAGGCAAATATATGTAGAATATAGGAGGGGTGAATCATTAATTACCTCATGAGTTGAATAATTATTTTACATGCTTGACTCAATTTACAAAAAGCAAAAAATATTTGAATAACAATGTGTAGAAATAAGGGACCTAAATTAAATATATAGTTTAATATGTATTAATCATCAATTGGGATTATTTATAAAATACCTAGTAGCTACTTGTAAATTCAAGAATTGAGTTTGCACAATTGAAAATATTTTCTCATACAAATAAATTTGTAATATATTTTAATAGTATGCAATTAATTTGACATAAATATTTTTTAAAGAAATTATTAAATTATTTTAAAGTGTAGAATGTTATTTACCTCATCACCACTAATAAATTAATAGATTTAACCTCATAAACATCAATAAATTAATAGATTTAACTACTCTAAAGGGATCGCTCTATAACCTCACAACCCAAAAAAATTATAGATACTATCAAAATAGTGCCATACTAATATTCCAAGATAAATTCTTAAAATTCTTGAAACTCTAGTTTACTTGTACTAATTAAACAAGCATCAAGGAGATCATCAAAGCTATAAAGGATCGGCCCTATTTAAGACCTAACGAGAACCATTATACCACTACACCAACCTAAAGCTGCATATAATTCATGACAATATAGCATAATAATTCTTTTATTTTATTATTCCCATAGGCTATACTAAACAATGAAGGCTTGGTTCAGTTAAGCTTATCAAGATGTGAAAATTTTAAAGGCATTGCATATAACACTTATCGATGAATCTAGCAACAACACAATTTTAGTTTAGGGTTTCATTATTTATTAAAGTTAATGCTATTCAATTATAAATTCAAGAAATTAAGGAGCATTTTATCCTAATTATGGTTCATTGCAAAAGAGGTGTGTTCTAAACCTCATCAGCCCTAGCTTTAGTAGTAGCTCTTTTTGATAGTAAAAATGAGGTGAGAAATAGTGGAAGAAAGAGAGCATGTCAAATAGCATGTGTAGTAGAGAAATAGAGTAGTAAAAGAGTGAGATAATGAGAGGGATTCAAGTAGGAAAGTAAGAGATGGAGATGGAGAGTGAGATTGAGAAAAAGATGAGAGAGAGGGAGAGAATATTGAGAGGGGAAGAGAGAAATGAGAGGGAGGGAGGGAGTGAGGCAATGGAGAATGGAGTCTAGCATGTAGCACATGTATACAGTGGGAGAAAATATAATGGTTGGGGGGGGGAGAAATTATACCCTACACTACAATCATATTTCTCGTTTATATGACCTAATCTACTAGTTCAACAATAAACTGAATCTGTAATAGTTTGCCATATGGACAAATCCATCCATCTTAGTTTTACAAAAAATAAATAAAGGATGTTACTGATTCCCCAGCCAGTCTTAATTAGATTCGATGATGAGTAGAGGTGCCAGATCACCACATCTACTACCTCCCTACCATTTTCTTCCTCTAATCTATAGTCTTCCAATAATTGTTGCACTATCTGATGCCTCAACTCCTGCAGCCCATCCCCTTTGTCGCCGCCTCCATCGCCTTGCTAGACAATAAATAGGTAGTTTCATTCACCTCAACACCCCCAACATACTGCAGTTGGAAAGCTGTCCCTCGTGTCATCACAACCTAGGGTTTTTATCAAAAAATCTCTCATTCATAGATGTTGTCTAGATGTCACTACTACTATTGCTCCACCCTAAAATAGCCTTCTAGGTAGTAGTGGTGGTGGTGGCTGAATCTGCCTCCACCAATACCATCGTAGAGGTGGGTAGCAAGATATCCAACTATTGGAGGAAAGATGGTAAGGGCCTTAGGGTTTCAGTGATGTCACTCAACTTGCAAAGAAACTTACCTCCTTCTATAGCTCCCTACTCTCCTTCCTTCCATCAACCTTTACCACTATTATTGCCATAGCTATCCCTTCCTCTGCCAAGGATGTCCTCACCCTCTTCACCACCTTCTAGATTTAGATCTTTAGGGTCATTATGAGCTATAGGAGATTTGGATGCCTGCCTCATGCTCGCCCATAAAATCCATAATAAGGACACCACCATCCTCTTCTTTACCATAAAGATCCACAAAATCGAGTAGGATGGCATATGTGCTAGTGGAGGCACCGATCATGCAGCTAGCCCCATCATGAGTGGAGTGGTTGGCCACTGAGAGGGGTAATGGTGGTAGTAGCTAGGTCATCATGTGCAGCAAGAGCAGCGATGGAAGAAGAGGAGTGGAGAGGGGGTTTAGGTTAGTATTGGGGATGAGGTTTTGGGAAAGGGAGGGTGAATGGACATTAGCTAAGGTGGTTGAGAATGAATGATGCATGTAGCAATCAATTATTAGCTCTGCTTACTACTTAGCTAGTAGATAAGGTCTAACTAATAATTTCTCCTCAAATTGTTGCCCTTACTACCTCATCTTGGATTATTCTTATGGCACATTGTTAACATGGTGCACTTGATGGAGGATATAATTTCTCTAGGTGGAGGACCAACCACATGGGAAAGGGTAGGGGCATTGCCTCAAAGGTAGGAAAAAAAGTATGGGTTGGGCCATGGACCCAAGCTATTACAATGAAACAAAAGAAACTATTCATTAGAATGGATTATGATTTAAAATAATAAACATTATTTTGTTAAGAAACATTTAAATAATAAATATTATAGTATAATATGTGCACTTTAATTGTTGTGCCGCCCTTTGTTTCTTCTTATATATGCTAACATTTAAATCATAGTCTTTGTTCTCATATAGAATAGAATAAAAATTATTTAGCTATATTTCATTTTAATATCCATAAAAAATCAAATAACAATTATTACTTATTTATTTTATACTATTAGGATAATAAAATCATATTATAATGGTTAAATAAATATGTTGCAAGTAAAACGTAGTGGACCAATGCATGAAGCTCCTACTACTAAGAGACCTAAGTGGGGTTAGATATGTGCTCCATGTGGGCAGATGTTTCTATGTTTGATATAATCGTGCCAAGGTTTTCCCTCAAAAGGGCCACCTTATAAGTTTTGTATAGAAGGGTTAGATATATGCAGTCTTACAACCATATATTGCAAAGTTTATGTCCATTTTTAAAATCTATGACATTTAGATTATCCTTTTTTCCACATTAAAATTATCAATAATAATAGAAATAATTCTAAGTAGCTTATATATGTAGGGTCATTCCATTAGCAATGCATGGTTTTACTTCTTCTTTATTTGATAGTTGTTTTCAATTAATTAATTGAAAATCTTATTTTCATCCAATATTGATTCAAATAACCATTTATATTTAGTTCCTAGTCCTATATACACTCATACATAATAAGTATATATATAACAAATATAAAAATGTAGAAACAAATGTAAATTTTTTCAAAAGAACATTTATAATTTCCTCAAGAAAAAGAATATTTATAAGTTACTAGACATAATAAAATGGTGAATCAGAATCATTTATTAGAGTTTTTTGGGGTTTTCATGTGGTCCTTTACTCATGAAAACATTCACAGAAGATTTCAGGAGAGAAGGAAGGGTAACGAAGAAACTCACAGTGGTAATAAAGGGCCAAAGAGCAACTTCATGCTTTCTATCTGCCAATATGTACTAAAACATATCTTCTTTTAATCTATCTGCCAAACCAAGTTTAAGATAAATTATATATATATGATACTACAATCTAAGCATTAATTTATGATAGCCAATATGGTATTTCTAGTGGGGGCCATCGTTAGGTGCAATAATAAAGGACTTTTGACATATATGCACAAAACACTGATTGTGACATCACTTTGTTGGAAAAATAAATAAATAAAAAAATAAAAAACTAGGTGCGATTTTGAATTTTGGGAACTTATTTTGTTTCAATATATATATATATATATGATAGAAATTAGATCGATCTCCCTTGCACCTCTCCTAGTAGCTGCCTATAAATATGTCTCTACTCATTCTTCTCTGATCGTCAGATAATCTTTGAAGGTAATGTAGATTATCTTCAAAATAGATTATCATCATTAAATTATCAATAATATTGATTACTATATTTGGTATACATAGATAATATTATAGTATAACTACTGAAAATCTTAATTGATATATTTAGTATGACAATCAGATTATCGCTAATATGAAATCAAATTTTCAAAACATCTTCAATATTTTTGCCCTATGCTCTTATTTTTCCCTGTTGAGAAGTGGTGGGAGTGGTGTGAATGTGGTGGTGGCATGGAGAAGCAGTGGAGGAGCCACGGGAAGGTGTGGGCCGGGGGGTATGGGGAACCATGGGCATTAGGGGGAGGGGGGGCTGGCATGCGCAAAGAAGCCATGGGGGTCGTAGAGACGAGAGTGGAGGAGCCATAGGGGTTTTGGGCAAACCACATGTAGAGTTTTCTCCTACATGTGGTATTAGAGCGGGGTTGCATGGAGGAAGAACGAAGGTGCCTAGAATTTTTGAACTCAGGATCTATAGCACTAGTTTTTCTCCCTAAAACTCTCCTTTATCTTCTTCATGGTGATCTCCAGATTGAGGTGGAGTGGTTCTTCTCATGGAAGAGGTGAAAAAGGAGGTTGGAAGGCGGATTTAGGTCAAATAGGTTTGTGATGAAGGAGGTATTTTGGTGTGTGACTGTAGAAGGGTGTTTAGGTGCTGAATTTTGTTGATTGTGGTGATGGCTTTAAGCGGATTTAAGGTTAACTTTGAGAAGTTTGATGGTAAAAAAAAATTTATCCTATAGCAGCAAAGGGTAAAGAACTTGTTGGTTCAGCAGAGGATCTATAAAGTTTTGATAAGGAAGAGATCGAAAAGGATTGGTACTAAGAATTGAAAAGAGTTGGAAGAAATAGCTTTTAGTACCATCAGAATGTGTTTGGCTAACCAGGTGTTCCATGAGATATCTATAGCATTGCAACATCACCATGGCATTATCTAGCTCTAATACCAATTATTGTTCCATGGTACCGCTCTGACGTCATGTTGTGAAAAATTTAGGATCTTTAGTATGGACCACAGGAGACCTTTGACATTCTCTAAGGTAGCATACCATAGATCCATCACCTAGATCTATATCGGGGCGCCTTCCTCCTTGGGCTTGAGGGAGGCGCTCCCTCTCTTTAGGACTTCTTCAAGAACCTAGGGCAACAACACTAAAGAGAAGAGCTATTGTACCTATGGCTACTTGGAACCACAGCCGTAGAAGCGATCTCTTGTCTGAACCTGAGTGTTAATCTAGCAAACTAAAGAAGATCTAAGAAAGAAGAGAGAAGAGGATGGAATCTAGAATTTTAGTATTGAAATCAGGGAGAAGAGAGTTAGGAAGAAAAGCTCAATTATATTCCACTCTTATTGTCAAAGTTATAACATCTAGGTTTATATACCCTAGGATTTCTATATGAATCCTAATAAACCCCAGCTCAAAAACTCTCCTAGGCCAATCCAATACATGAAAGCACTCATCAAGCCCATGTACACCTATGTCTCACATGCTCTCATCCTCTGGATCTAAACTCGATCCATGCATAAGTTAGCCCCCTTAACACCTCTCAAACTAGGTCTTAAGACCCATAAGATAAGTCCTTATTCTAGCCCCAAATAGATCCTCGCGTAACTTTGCCCGCGCACTGAGCCAGCTCAGTCTCAGCACTAAGCCGGCTAACCTAAGATTGGGTCAGCTCAATTTCAGACTAAGCCAATCCAATTGTGTGACATGTCTATAGTTCTGAATGCACCTTTCTGTTTGGCCTATCTACTAAGATTTAGTCAATCCAGTTTCAGACTGAGTTGGCTAACCTATAGAAAAACTTCTTCTCTACAGTCTTCACTCCTTAGCTTTGGTTTCTTGCTCCATCTTGTATCCTAGATCTTTGAAGTACCAACTAAGCCTCTCAAGATCCTCAACACCTAGACTTCAAGCTCGTAGAGGGCTACACACTACCTCCATCCTAGAACAACTCCTGTCCTAGCCTTAGGAGCATACCTATCCTAAAATTTCCAAAGCTAACACCCTAGCTCCTCCCATGGCCTTCTAAGGCTTAGGAGCACCACACCATCTACAATCTCTATCTTGGTGCACCTAAGCCTTGGCCTACCTAGCAACATCCTCCTACATGATACTGCTGTCCTTGTATGTTCTGACAGCTCCTTGTACTCACCTTACCACCATCATCCTTCTTCAGCTTTTGAGCTTCCTTTGAGGCCTTTGAGATGATCGCATCCACCATTGAAGACCTTGACTTTCTCCTCTGCACCACCTTTAGAGTTATAGATATCCTTCTACTTGGCAGCCACATCAATTATCCTGAACTTTTCTGGAGATCATATAGTGTTTCTGTACCGACACTCACTACATACCCTGATGCTCTATCTGACACAATCCTCTCAAAGCCATGCTTGCCTCTTTGCATAAACCACTCCACTTGGATCTGTACAGTCTCGACACTAGTTCTGGAATATAGCTCCTCCCTCTACACCCCTCCGCTCTAAACTTGTGTTACTTTTCCCTTCATCTGTCAAGCCACCTCACCCCAGTGCTCCACCTAGAACTGAAATCCCCATGATGCTGTAGAAGCTGACTCTGTACCCGAGCCACCCAAGGTCAACCATCCAATACTGTACTGTTGGGCTTTCCGCTACTCCTTCAGACCCTCCACGCTCCACGGATCCCTCTGAAGCCATCTCAGATATACTACACCCCACAGGCTTCTTTGGGATCACCAAGAGCTCATCCAACTTTTCACTTTCAGCGACTAAACTAATGGAATTCAACTTTTCTCCTCTCTTACACTTCTTTCAAAGCAGACATTCTCACTTAAAGTGCTCTACTTCACCACACTTGAAGCATCTCTTGGATCCCTTGCTGCCCCTCTGCACGTCCTTCTTCTTTCCTTTCCTAGGCTTCTCTAAAACCATAAGATCCTCCTGGAAGATCTTTCTCTTCATCATCTATTCTCACTGCTTATTGGATCTTAGCACTAATACGATCTTCTCGTACACCAGTATCTCCTTTCCATATAATAGTATAGTCACCAATGGATTGAAACTTTTGGATAGTGAACAGAGCAGTAATAAACTTTTATCTTTTTCTTCGAGATCCTCCCCTATATTGAGAAAGTCCATGCTCATTTAGTCAAACTACTGAATATGCCCCGCAACATCCTCACTCTCCTGCATCTAAAGACTGTATAGTTATTTCTTCAACATCAACTTATTGCACATATTTTTTTTCATATACAACTGATGTAACCTCAACCATAAATCCTTGAAAGTCTTCTCCTCCAACATACCATATAAAACCTCATTCACCAGACAAGCCCTAATCGTGGCACACATTCTTTTCTCTAAGAACTTTCACTCTTTGTCTGTCATCTCCTCTGACCTATCCTCCAAGATCGAATTCAACCTCATCTTAATTAGCAGATCCTCTATCCTAACCTTTCACATTGTAAAACTTTCTTTATCATTAAACATCTCTAAATCTATCTTTAACTTACTGTTCTTCATGATCAAATCAAATAAAAAAGTAGCTAATAGATAGATCTAAAAATTAAAATTATCTTGACTAAAAATGGTGGACAGCAGTCCTTAGATCATTTTCTTCTTCATGAAGCCTAAAAAAAAGTCTGAGATCTGAACCTCGCTGTTGATTTCTGCTGAAACCTAATCTTCTTCCTCTTTCATACTCAATCAGGCTCTGATACCAGCTATTGTACCTACGACTACTCGAAACCACAATCGTAGAAGTGATCTCTTGCGTGAATCTAGGTATTAATCCAACAAACTAAAAAAGATCTAAGAAAGAAGAGAGAAGAGGATGGAATCTAAGATTTTAGAATTGAAAACCAAAGAGAAGAGATTAGAAAGAAAAGCTCTATTGTATTCCACTCTAAATGTAAAAGTTACAATATCCAAATTTATATACCCAGGGTTCCTACATGAACCCTAATAAATTCTAGCTCAAAAACTCTTCTAGGCTAGTCCAATACATGACAGCACTCATCGAGCCCATGTATACCCATATCTCACATGCTCTCATCCTCTGGATCTAAATCTGATCCATACATGAGTTAGCTTCCTTAAGACCTCTCAAATCAGGCCTTAAGACCCCTAGGATAAGTTCCTATCCTAGCTCCAAATATATCCTCATGTAACTCTGCCCGCGTACTAAGTCAGCTCAGTCTCAGCATTAAGTCGGCTAACTTGAGATTGGAAGACTGAGCCGATCTAGTTTCATGCCATGCCTGCAGTCTCGAATGCATCTTTTTGTTTGGTCTGTCCACTGAGACTTAGCTGATCCAGTTTCAGACTGAGCCAGCTAACCTATAGAAAAGCTCCTTCTATGTAGTCTTTATTTTTTGGCTTTGGTTTCTTGCTCCATCTTATGTCCCAGATCTTTGAAGCACCAATCAAGTTCCTTAAGATTTTCAACACCTAGATCTCAAGCCCGTAGAGGACTACACATCGCCTCTACCCTAGGATAACTCCTATCCTAGTCCTAGGACCACACCTATCCTAGAATCTTCAGAGCCAACATCCTGACTCCTCCTATAACCTCTCAAGGCTTGAAAGCACCACACCATCTACATATAGAGACTACGGCTAAGAGTCTCTGGATATAACTAGAGAAAATCTATATGGAGAAAAGCATGACTAATAAGCTATAGTTAAAAAAATAGCTTTGTAGTCTAAGAATGCCCGATGGAGAAGATCTTGTTGCTTATATCTCGAAGTTCAATCAGATGTATTCTAAGGTGATGAGCTTAGATGTGAAGATAGATGAGGAAGATAGGGTGCTATTGCTGCTATATTCTCTTTCAGGTTCTTATGACGCACAGTCTCATAACAATCTTAGTTTATGAAAAGAAGATCATAAATAATGAAGAGATTGTTGGTATGCTTAGGTCTAATGAGCAAAGAAAGAAGATCAGCAAAGGAGATCCTAACTCTGAGGTCTTGGCTGTAAATGAAAGGTAGGAAAGATGAAAGAAGAAAGTTAGGGATAAATCCAAGGGTAGATAAAAATCTCGAGATTAGAAGAAGATCTTGAAGTATTTCAAGTGTCATCAGCTTGGGCACCTAAAGAGGAATTGTCTCCTTTAAAAATCAGACAAAGAAAAAGCTAGCAAAAGTGATGATACAGCACCTATGAGCAGTGAAAAAGAGCTACTAGTTGTATTAGATAGATCTACAGAGTATGATACTTCATGAAAATTAAATTCAGCATGCTTATACTACTATACCTCACATCGGGAGTGGTTTGCTATTTATGATAGGTCAATTGGAGGGATAGTAAGCCTTGGTGATGATCATCCTTATAAAGTGGCAGGAGTTGGCACAACTAGGGTGAAGACGTATGACGGGATCATTTGTACATTATCAAATATCAAGTATGTACCGAATAAAATTGAAAAAAAATTTAATTTTTTTGGACTACTTGGAGAAGCAGGGGTATACTTTTAGTAGTCAACCAGAGAGTGGATGCTTGAAGATTTCTAATGAAGCATTAGTAGTGATGAGGGATAGAAGATTGAGCAACAATCTTTGCAGGATGGAAGGCTCAATTATAAATAATAGTGTAGAGATGCTAGCAGTAGCATAGGAGGAGTTGCTTTTATATCGACTATGGCATTATCAGATGGGTCACTTGAGTGATCGAAGGCTCACAGAGTTAAGCAGAAGAGGTATAATCCTAGCTCTAAAGAAGGAGGGCAATGATTTATATGAGCCACGCATTCTTGGCAAGCAGCATAGGATGACATTTGCTAGGAGTACCAAGCATAGTGAAAGAGTGCTGGACTTACTACACTTAGATGTGTGGGGATTGGCTCCAGTATTAGCCAGAGGTGGGGCAAGGTACTTTATCACATTTATTGATGACTACTCAAGGAAGGTGTGGCTTTATCTGATTAGGGATAAATCAAAGATGTTTATCCAGTTCAGAGCTTGGAGAGCTAAGATATAAAAGAAGTCAAGAAGACAGGTGAAGTATCTCATATCAGATAATAGAGAAGAGTACACAAGCCTAGAGTTCAGGAGGTACTATGAGGATATAGCATCAAATGCCATTATATAGTGAAGATGACCCTCCAGTAGAATGGTGTCATAGAGAGGATGACCTGGATAATGATAGAGAAGGCAAGAAATTTGAGGCTGCAGACATCACTTTTAAAATTCTTTTGGAATGATGCCATAACATTTTCTTATTTTTTTTTAATAGGTCCCTCATCGCAAGTTGAATGGAGGCATTCCAGAGAAAGTCTAGAGTAAAAAAAAGGTGGAGCTTGGGCACCTAAGGATTTTTAGTTGCCCGACCTATGCACATATGGAGGCAATTGAAAGAAGTAAGTTGGATCGAAAATCCAAGAAGATGATATTCATCTAGTATCCATAGGGAGTCAAAAGGTACCTATTATGGAACTTTTAAGCATAGAAGTTGGTGATCAGTAGGGACATCATTTTTTATGAGAGAAGCATTTGAAGAGGCTGGGGAGTACAGATAGAGCTAGAGATGTGAAGATGGATAGTAGTGCTCAGTTACAGGTAGATACCATGCAGTCTACTTTCACTTATAGGAGTGTACCTATTGAGATGGAGTTGGGTAGGAGAGGTCTTACTCAGGTGGAGGACCAGCATGGAGAGCCAGCTATTTAGATAGAGGTACATACAGAGCCATAAATGTTAGGTGGGAGAAAAGCACTAGTGGGAGTGGTACTACACAAACCCCAGTGTACTATTAGAAGACCGATCAGATATGGTATTGATGAGATAGTTTCATATGCTTTCATCACTATCATTGAAGATCCAGAGACCTTTGAAGAGGCCATGGAGAGTCTAGATCGAGAGTTATAGACGCAAGCCATGATGGAGGAGATGGAGTCTCTCAAGAAGAATCGAACATGGCAGCTAGTGGATCTACTAGAAAGTGCTTGGCCCATAGGTTCCAAATGGGTGGTCACTAGAAAGAAGGCATCTTCAGAGCAAGGTGGAGTCAGATTTAAGGTAAGACTTGTAGCCAAGGGATACTCTTGGAGAGAGAGAGTGGACTATACTAAAGTATTCTATCTGATGGTCCATCGTACTTTAATTTGGGTGTTGCTGTCGCTTGTAGCCCAGCATGAAATGGAGTTGGAGTAGATGGACGTAAAGACAGCTTTCTTAAGTGAAAGTTTGGAAGAGAAGATTTACACGAGATAGCCTAATAGTTTCATAAAAATGGGACAGGAAGAGAAGGTGTGTCTACTCAAAAGGTTACTATATGGTCTAAAGTAGTCACCTCGTCAGTGGTATAGAAGGTTTGAAGCTTTTGTCCTGAGCTTTGAATTTGTCAATTGTGAACTAGATAGCTATGTATATGTCAGAGATGTGGATGAGGATAATGCTTTGTATCTACTTTTATATGTGGATGATATCTTCATTACCAATAGGAGTGCAGAAGCAATGGATGAGCTGAATGGTACATTATCTTTAGAATTTGAGATGAAGGATCTGGGTCCAGCCAAAAGGATACTTGGCATAGAGATTTGTTAGGATAGGAGTAGAAGTATTCTCCACTTGTCGTAGGGATCAGAATACATTAGCAAGGTGTTCGAGAGGTTTGGGATGGAGAAGACTAAGCTGGTGGAGACTGTTGGGTATTGTATCCTAAAGACAATCATCTAGGTTGAAGATGGTTGAGTTGATTGTAAAATTATACTTGAATTATAAATGAATAAAATTATTATTCTGATAATTTCATCACTCTTGTGTATCTTTCTATAATGAACCCTTCTATGATGAAGTTCTTAGAACTGTTTAGACTCAACAAAAAAGGATTCATCATTTAGTCTTTAAACCTGATCATGACTAAATGATACATTATTACTTAAGATGACAATGTTTATCGAGTGTAGGTCATTGCGTGCCATATGGATTGGTTGTCCTCTTAACCAAGGAGTATGGAGAAACTGGTATAGCATATATGTGAAATATAGGGGTATATTTCACTGATCGTAATTCAACTGTGGAGCCTCTATTATCAAGAGTTGCTTACGAAGGATATGGGTATAAGTATCCTCTAGACCTGAGATCACTATGGTGACTTGTAAGTAACTCATTGTATTTTGATACTGGACTATCTGAATTTCTAAATTAATGATGGAAGGTTACTAGGTGCAGTAAAATACTTATTTAGTCGGTGTGTGAGTTAAGATGGAATTGACCCTTCCAAGTGTTGGAGCAAATGCATCACTGTATTTTAATTTAGCAAAATCTCGATTGGGGTAGTCCATATAATGGATTCTAAAATTTTAAAATATAATGTGGATGATTTTTTAGGATTGACAGTTAAATCCTAGGTCATCTTTTGAGCATTAGGATCAAGAGGATGAATTATATGGTAATCATATGCCATAGGTTTATCGATGTTGTATTATGACTATTCGACCTATCCAGACATCGGGTATCATTGCTAGATGATCACATCGATTGGTATAGAAATTAGTTTCTATGCTACCAACTTAGGATTCGAATCTATGGGGTCATATACAATAGGAGTTTCTATCTGATTTAATGGCTGATCAAAAGTTTCAATGGTCTAAAACTTTATGGTCAAGAGTCCCACTAGATTGGGACTCTATGACCAAGAGTTCCATTTCTCTGCCTTCATGGGTCCCACTGGACTGGAACTCTGATTGAAGGATTAATTAATAATTTTAATATTGATTAGCTTAATTTAATTGAGTGATGAGGATTTGATCAAATCTGATTGAATTTGATTCAATTAGGTTTGACCCGATTAGATCATTGGATAATCTAATCGCTATGGAAGATTTGATCAGGATTTGAACCTAATTAATTTTTAATTTGATTAAAAATTTATTAGATTAGGTTAAGCCTAGTTTAATTAGATTTATCCTAGTCTAATTAAGTCTGGACAAATTGGTTTGGTTGAAACCAATTTGGAAAAGTCAAATAAGATTTGAATTTCAAATCCCTTTCTTCCTGTGCCTTAACTTCTTTGACCCACACCCTCTCTCATGCAAATTCAAAATTTGCATGAGTATTTCCCACATCTAGATGATTTTGTGAACCTCCTTCTCTTCTACCTTTGATCTGGTCCAAATGTTGGATTGGTTCAAAGCAAGTTGAATTTTGTATTCAACTTGAATTGGTTACAAGTTCGAACCACCTATCCTTATCTGCTTCCCATGCCCCCTAGTGTCTTCTCATGCAAATTTTGATTTGCATAAAGTTTCTCCATGCTAAATTTTGATGTTGGTGCCCTCTTCTTTCTCTCTTTGACCTCGTCCAAGCGTTGGATCAGATTAGGTTGAAATTAAACTTGAATTTTGAATTCAAGTGGCAATTGGTTGAAATAAGTTCAACCACATGTCTTATCCATTTCCCATGCCATAATGAATTTGTCGCATATTTTTTTGGTCAATTTCTAAGTGAGGGTGTGTAGAAGGAGAGTCCTTTTACTCGTCACCTACTTGAATGAGGCATTGGAAGTGGATAGACTTCCATTTGAATTCAAATTCAAGTGGGAGGTTGAAATTGTTTCAACCACCCATACTTATCCTCTCCCATGTGTTTTGCCCATCAAATTGTTTCCAATAAAAAGGGAAAATTTTTGGGCATGTGTAAGAAGGAGAGGAGGCTTCGTAAGGGAGAATTTGAGATAGGGGGTGCAAGTTTTGAGGGTGGAAAATTCAAAAGAGAGAGAAAGGTGTTCTTGCACCTACATATTCCTTTCATGCCACTTGTTCCATTTTTCCTCTTTGGTTGCCCCTTTGAAAAAGGGTTTTAAGAGTGGGTGTGTGGCAAAGGAGAGTCCCTCTATTCATGAAAATTTATTTCATAGAAAAATTCTTTTAAGAGAGGGCGTGAGAGTGTTTTTGAGCATCAGGATTTTTGGTGTGTGTAAAACCCTACGATGGGGACTCAAGGTTTGGGTGGAGAGATTAAGCACTGTGAGCACCCGATCACCATCAAATTTCACACATCACCTCGACATCCTTTGATGCACATCCTCCAATTTTCTAGAGTATTTGAAAGATCGAAAAGAAGATCATCGATTGGATCGATGAAGATCAACTGTTGAAGGCCCCGACGAGGAGCTAGCACTCCAATGGAGCTAATCAAAACTAGGAGCTCCATGTGGACTCACCATAAAGGCCAAATGAGTATGTGGCTATAGCACAATGTGAGGGCTTCTTCCTGTAGTTTTGGATTGCAGAGATCATTTATCCGCACTCAAGTATTGTGTTCTGAACACAAATCGGTCGGCAAATATGATTTGTTGATCGAATGCATTAAATTTTTTAATGACATATTAGCATGTCTAGATCCTAGTATAGGATTATGATATGATCATAGCATGTAAAATTAATGTTAGATTAATTTTTGCTTTCGCTGCACATACAAAATTCAAAAAAATTTTGAATTGCATGCTTTAAACTTTGCATGATCTAATCCATCAGAGACACCATTACCAAGCCAGATGTCTCTTTCGAAGCATCAAGGCCCCCAGATAGAAGAGAAGAAAGAGTACATGAAGAGAGTTCCATATATTAGTATAGTGGATAGCGTGATATATGCTATGATATGTTATAGACCAGACATAGCATATACAGTAAGCCAGATGAGTAGGTATATAGCTAACCCTAGGAAGGAGCACTAGAAGGCACTGAAGTGGATACTCAGATATCTACAGAAAACTTAGGGTTATGGATTGGTATCTGGTAGACAACCAAGATCTAAAGAGTCTTATGGAGGTTAATTTGGGTTCTTTAGAAGGATTTATTGATGCAAACTATGCAGGTGATTTGGATACAAGAAGATCTACCATACGTTATCTCTTCTATATGTTTGGTGGACTAGTTTCTTGGAGATTGACTCTTCAACCTATTACAGCCTTGTCTACCATAAAGACTGAATACATAGGTATCACAGAGGCTACAAATGAAGCTTTATGGTTGAAGAGGCTGGTTGCTGAGATGGGGGTGGAGCAGAGCATGGTTCTACTATTCAGTAATAGTTAGAGTGCTCTGTAGCTTGCACAGAATCCTGTCTATCATATCAGGACTAAGCATATAGACATGCGATGTCCTAAGATTAGCAAGCTAGTGGAAGAAGGAGAAGTGGAGCTGGTGAAAGTCCATACCAAGGAGAACCAGTCAGATGCACTTATAAAAGTTCTTCCTCAGGATAGCTTTGGAACATGTATAGCATGGATAGATTTGAAGGATAGAGCTGAGTTCATAAGAACTTGAAAGCACCAAGGTAGAGATTGTAAACTCAGATGTGGTGCTCCTAAGTCATGAAAATTGACTTGCCTATAGGATAGATTGCTCTCTAAGAGGCCAAAGAGTGAAGGAAGCCAGCCAGCAGAAGATTCAGCTTCAGCCTATAGAGAAGTTGACTTGCCTTCATTTGGAGTCGACTTGATTCCACTTGAGTCGATTAGGTGAGTCGACTCGAGCCAGATACTTTAGCTCAAGAACCAAATAAAGAGTAGTGTTTTGGGACTTGTGGCTGGCATGCTGTCGAGTCGACTCGATCTCGAGAGGAGTCGACTCGAGTCTAGATGAGTTGACTCGATCTAAGCATGAGTCGACTCGAGTTGTGGGTAGAATTACATGAGTTTTCTATTTGGGGTTAGCATCGAGTTTGATCCTAGGGGACTTAAGGTCTTGATTTGTGATGTCTTAAGAGGCTAATCCATGGACTAGATTTGGATTAAGTCCAAGGGATGAGTGAATGGTAAGGCATGGATGTACATGGCCTTAGAGAGTGCATCATATTAGATTAGCAATTTGAGAGTTTTTGTTGAGCTTTGGGCTTGATCCTATGATCGCTGTCATAGGCGGTCAAAAATAAAACCTAACTCACTACTATATAGATAGGATGAGTTGAGATCATATCCTCAGGGATCATGTTAATTGCATTTAAATTATAAATTAAAAATGATTAAGATTAATTAAAATACTACTTAAATTAATTATGAAAGCAAATTAAATAGTAAATTAATTAAAAAAGAAGTTGCAAGTATGAAGATAGATTCTCAGAATCTCAATTGATCTCTTATCTGACAGCTAGTATTCTTTTTAATATGCTGTAATTAATATCTAATTAATAAAGATATAATCTATCTTAGAGAGCATGGCTTGTATCCTTAGATCACAGTCCGTTCCTTAAAGTTATAGACTAGTTTAAATTGACTTGGATATAATAAAAATAATTAATCTAAATATAATTTATTTCAAGAGCATGAACCATACCCGTAGATCATGGCTCATCCTAAGAATCATAAATTATTCTAGATCAATCTTATAAAGACATAAAGATTTTATAAATAAAAATATTTTTTATTATAAATTAAAAAAATATGAAAGATGAGAAATAGAAAATACCATCAAAATAAGATCACCATGATCTCCTGAGAATAAGTCGATTAGCCAGCCATCGGAAAGCCTCTCACTAAAATTTTCACCCTGAAGCTTGAGGTCTTCCTTCCAACAACTTGGAGCAGGGATTATGAGCAGGATGGAAAAGATTTTTTTGGAGAAGTAGGGGCTTTTGGTTTGTGGAAGAACAAAAAAGCTTGGGTGGCTTGTGAGAAGAAAAAAGGTTGCAGCTTGCCATTTAGAGAAGAAAGGGAGAGAGAGAGAGAGTTGAAGAGAGGCCTGGGAGACCGTGGAGGGTGCTCTAGGTGAAGAAGGCGGGCTAGTTATATAGATGAGAGGGTGAGAGAGTTTAAGAGAGAGTATAATTAGGATTCCTGCTTCCAATCGAATAATTGTGCCTGCTCGGATCGTATCATCATATATACTTGAACCCATTATAGCCGTCTATCTGCAAAGACCTGTCCATGAACCTGCAATGCCACATGCAGCGATCGCTATTAATAGCCTCATGGACCCGTTAGCAAACCTACACTTGTGAAGCCACGCTCGTTAAAGCTCTTCTCACAAACCCGCTAACCATGCGAATGGCCTAAAGCACGCTATCAGCTCCCATAAAAACCAACCATCAAAAAAATTATAAAAAAAAACTTTTGTTTCTTTATAATGACATATACATCCTTTTTAGATTTCTAGCATAGTATCTTCATTTTCTATAATATCGTATGCATCCTTCTTTTAATTTAAATCTTTTTTGAGTCTGATTTGCTTTAAATTTTTTTCGTTGTGATCTATAAATCAAGATCTTTTCATTAGTGATACTATTTTTTATAAAAGATAGATAAAAATATCAATTTTTAAAAAATATCGATAAATTATATTATAAATTAATACTTTTATAAATATATTTAATGTACTCATCACATCTTCCAACTTGAACTTTGCTCATTCTTGAGTAAAGCAGATAAATTAGCAATATATACTGACTTGGTCTTAAATTAAAAGTTAGTTTTAGACACTCCTAAAGATAGCTAATATTTGGTCAGATCATTAAAAAGGTACGTCGTTGGGTTACTAATTCAATCTAATTAGTGATTGAGTATTAGCTATCGAAATTTTTAGAGATCTTCTTTCATCAACTCTCCACTTTACTTTTTAAATTCTCTAACTTGATGTGAGAGGGATTTATTATTTTCTTATGATTTAGTTTTCTTATTATCCACTTTTTTTCTTTTTTTTTTAATTCACATCATCCATATTTTTATGCAAACCATAATGCTTTACTTAGGTGAAGGGGCCTGGTTACTCAATGAGATAATGCTAAATCTTCTTTTTTTTAATTTATATTGCCCATCTTTTTATGCAAACCATAATGCTTACTTAGGCGAAGGGGCTCCGTTATTCAGTGGAAGACCAATATGTGTGTGTTTTTTTAGCAAATTTTAAGAAAGATTTTTGCATATTTCAACCATTTCATCCAACTCCCATAAAGTAGATTTTTTATTGTGATCAGTAAGAAGAGGATTCTAGAATTACTTTTAAAATTTGATCTGATCTAATTCCTACCATTTATTAGATTTTTTTAATAATTTACTCCTCAATATCTCTAAAATTATTTAGATCGTTAATCATTCATTGATTAGGGTATCTAATTAACTCTTAATCAAAATAAAATTTAGGTATATAAAACTAATTATTTGAAATCATACATGAAGATTTATAAATTTTAAAGTTAGTAATTCTTCCTCCAACTTAATTTTCATTATTCTCAATAGAAGAAGAGAAAAATAAAAATATTTATCAAGGTGGGATAACACCTGATTTATTGTTGGTAGGTTCTTTCTTATACTCCATCAGGTTCATACAAGATATTTTGATGATGTGCTCCTCCTAACTTAGGCTAATTATCTTTATTAGTTTTCTACAAAAATAAAAGCTAAAATTATGAAAGAAAGAAAGAAACTAATGGGTTGCCTCCCAACAAACACTAAGTTTAAGATTTTCAGTTAGACCAAGTGATTCTGCCTATCCTGTGTCAAAAATTAGATTAATAAATTTTAATAATTTTGAATTGCCAATCTCAGGAAGATGGCTTGTGATTTTTTTATTTATAAATTTTAGTATTTTATTGCCAATTTTCAGGAAGTAATTCATGCCCCCATTTTTAATCAGTTTTATTTTTCTAATTTTAAGAAGATGATTTATGACCCTATTCTCAGACTTGTATTTATTGAGAATTTCTTCTATTTATTTTTTTAATATATTTATAAATTTAGTTATTAGGATAAGGATTGAGTCTAATGTAATGGATACCGGAAGGGTGTCACTTAATTCTAAACATGCGTACTCAGGTGTGACCAAGAGAGGATTCAGTTTTAGAGAAAGTGATAATTATAGAGAAAAAATTATTGGAATAGATATTAATTTATATTTCTCAACCCTTGGGGTAGTGGTGCTAAAATTCGATGGCTCTAATAATATGTTGATATTTTTAGCATACCCATCTATATTAAAATCATCCACCCTAAAAGTATCCCAACATATATGCACTGGATCCTAAGCAATAATTCTAGGGGTAGCTTTCTTTATTACTTGTTTAGGTACATCCACCTTAAAATAGTTTTTAGTTTGTATATTAGGCTATTCTATAAGGATTTCATGAACATTAGAGCTCTCGACCATATATTACTTTCTTGAGTCACTTAAGGCTGATTAGATAATTCTTCCTCCTCTTAACTGTTAAATGCAATAATTAGCTAACTAACTTGGATTTCTGGCTTGGCTTAGATCGAGTTTGGGTTTCTAACATATGTAAAATATTCTCTTTAAATATCAAACTATAAGCACTTGAAAAGGGTTGCATAATATTTTGATATTGGTATGCTGTATAAGTTTTCTTTGGATAACTAGGTTCATAATTAGTTACTGGTTATGATATTTTATAAAAATTTGAATAGTTTTCTCAAACTAGATTATAGGCGTTGGAGTAAGATTTATAATAATTAGTAGTCTAAGTTTGGATTGGGTAAGTTTGCTCATGTGCAAATTTTCAAGATTGATATGTGGTTGGACATTCACTAATCAGATGGATGGGGCTTGAACATATATCACACACATACAAAGGTGAGGCATGAGAGTGTCTCATATTCAGTAGACGGTCAAATTTTTGGGATAACTCATCTACCTTATTATGGATATCTATAGAATTTCTAACCTCATAAATTTGAGCACTACTAAGTTCATACATGGGTGTATAGGGATCATAAGTATAGGAAGAAGGGGTAAAGTAGTATTTCCTCAATTGGCAATAGGATGTGGCCATAATTTTAGGTTTATTATCTCTAAGGTTTTGTTCAATTTCAGGATCTAGGGGTTAAATTTTGGATCATGATGATCAATACCCAAGTAAATATCCTACAATTATATCTTAGAGCAAATATAAAAAAATATATATCTAGTTTTTAAAATTTTTTAGATTTTTTTAATAAGATAAAAAGAGATGAAAGAAATTTTAAAAATGAGAGCCTAAAGAGTTCTAAATCTAAGAAATAGATGAAAAAAATTATTAGATTTGATGTTAGTTAGCAATCAAGTTATGCAATTAATCCTGGATAAGGATTATCTTAGATATAGATAGCTCCTAACTGTCAATGTCACCTTCAGTCCCTCCAAGTATGAAATCAGCTACTCAACTGATCAGATAAGTATAAGATTGGTGGAAGTCCTCTCATTACTTTTCTTAGACACCAATTATCTTAGCCAAGTAAGCTAACAGAACCAATTAAGGAACGACTTTCCTTCAGAATGTGATCCCTAAACCACTTGCCTTAGACACCAGTCAAACTGACTAACCCTAACTCGGTCTAACTTTTAGGATTTCTTGTCCTAATGAGTTTGATTATCCTATGGTCAATGTCTAATTGATTTTATATTAAGATCTAGGTTATGCAGATGCAAGAAAATAATTTATGGGCTAAAAAAGAATGATCAAATTTCTACCTTATTTTATTTAATTAGATTTAGTATTCTTAAAGTGTCTTATGGATATGCAATGCAAACAAAACAAGATGTCCAATCAAAAATGAAAAGCTCTTACTTGCTACATTTTGTGGTTAGGTCTCTAATCTCCTAAATAGCTTCTTATGTGGTGTCAGCATAATTTATTATTATTATTTAAATTTTTTAAAATTTTTTTATTATTTTTTAATTTTTTTAAATTTTTTATCAATTTTTTTAATTTTTTTATTAATTTTTAATTATTATTATTATTATATTATATTATTATATTATTATTTTATTTATTTTTTATTATTTTTAAATTTTTTTAAGCAACTAAATCATGATCCTCGATATTGATGCCAAAATTTGATCACTGTTATAAGCGGTCAAAAATAAAATCTAACTCACTACTATATAGATAAGATAAGTTGGGATCGTATCCTTAGGGATCGTGTTAATTATGTTTAAATTATAAATTAAAAATGATTAGGATTAATTAAAAGTTGATTAATTAAAAGGCTACTTAAATTAATTAAGAAAGTAAATTAAATAGTAAATTAATTAAAAGAAGAGTTGCAAGTATGGAGATAGATTCTCAAAATCTCAATTGATCTCTTATCTGACAGCTGGTATTTTTTTTAATATGCTGTAATTGATATCTAATCAATAAAGATATAACTTATCTTAGAGAGTACGGTCTGTATCCTTAGATCATAGCCCATCTCTTAAAGTTATAGGCTAGTCTAAATTGACTTAGATATAATAAAAAAATTAATCTAAACATAATTTATCCTAAGAGCACGAACCATACCCGTGGATCATGGCTTGTTCCAAGAGTCATAAACTATTCTAGATCAATCTTATAAAAACATAAAGATTTTATAAATAAAAATAGTCTTTATTATAAATTTAAAAAATAGAAAATACCGTTAAGATAAGATCCCAATAATCTCCTAAGAATAAGTCGATCAGTCGACTATTGGAAAGCTTCTCACTGAAATCTTTATTCTGAAGCTTGAGGTCTTTCTTCCAATAACTTGGGACATCCAACTCTCATCCACCAGCTGCTGGAGAGAAGCAAGAGGACGAGGAGGAGGATGACATGGAGGATCTGACCTAATTTTTTTTATTTTGATGTATTATTTTTTTGATACTACTATAATTAATATATTTAATATAATATAATTAATTTTTATTTATGATTATTATATTATCTTTGAATTTTAATTTTAACAAGTATTAGGAACCATAATTGATTATGATTAATTAAAAGTGATTTTAGAAAAAAATATTATTATAAATTTTTAAAAAATAAAATTAACTATTGTCGATGGAATTAGAAACAGGTTTAGCCATCTCTAATAGTTATTAGCAATGGCATTAGCGACAAAAAAAGCCATCACTATTTTTTTTAATTTTTTTAAATTTAATTTTAAAAAAATAAATAGCAACGGCAATTAGCTGTCACAAATGCTGTCACTAATAGTGATTATTAATGACGGCTAGAATTTTCATTGCTAATAGTAGTAATTAGCAACTAGGATTGTTCCAATTATCAATTAGCAATGGTATTCCGTCACTAATACTATTACCAATGGCAAAACCACTTTTAGTGATGGTAATTAGCTATTGCTAATAGTTAAATTTCTTACAGTGTACTTGTCAACCCCTTCAAATTAGTTAAGCATACTAGTGTGACTCTCCCACATAATAAAATATTTCTTTTTTTAATATGAGTGATGAGGGCTCAACTAACCATGCTAGAATTTAGTCCCATATTCTTTCTATGCCATTTGAATTTTTTTATGTGACAGCCCTTTTGTCACAGGATCTACTAGAATATCCTCAATAGGTACAAAGTTGACTTTGATTATTGCTCCCTTTTCTACCATATCATGTACATAATGGTAGTTAACATATCAATATGTTTACTTTTTGAACTTATAGCACCATTCTTTATTGATGCTATTGCAGTCTTATTATTGCAAAATACTTTTACGAGTTTGTTTTCCAAGCCACCATCTAGGATTTCTATAAAACTCTTTATCCATATGGCTTGAGTGACTGCAATACTGTATGCAACATATTATGCTGCCAATATATGTCTGACTATATAATCTTGCATTTTGCTTGACCATAAAATGACTCCTCCAAAAAAAAATACATGGCTACTCGTTGATTTTCTATCATCATGGTCACCGATAAAATTAGCATTCGAATAACCTATCAATTTCAAATTTCCCATTTCAAAACATAATTTCATATGTTTAGTTCCTTGCAAGTATTTGAAAATTCTTTTCACAGCTTGCCAATGTTCTTTTTGAGGATTGGCTTTGTATCACTAACTAATCCTACGACATGACATATATCAAGTCTAATACTTGTCATGGCATATATTAAGCATCTTATTGCTTGAGCATAAGGAATATTATCCATCTCACTTGCCTCAATATCATTTTTAGGACCTTGAGATTTACTTAAATATATTTCTTTGCATACCAGCATTGATATTGCCTTGCACTCACCCATGTGAAACCTTCTTAGTATCTCATTGAAATACTTTTCTTGGTCTAAACATAATATTTCGGTTTCACAATTCTTGATTATTCATATTCCTAATATACAAGATGCCTCTCCTATATCTTTCATACCAAACTTTTCTTTGAGGCATGATTTGATTTCGGCAATCATCTTTATATCACTGCTTGCGAGTAATATGTCATCCACATAAAGAGATAATATTACAAAATGCTCTTGACATTTTCATACATAAACATAATTATCTAAGGGGTTGACACGATTTCCAATATTGAGTATGGCATTATGGAATTGCAAGTATCACTATCTGGAAGACTATTTCAATCCATATAAAGATTTGTGCAACTTATAAACTTGATCTTCTATTCCTTTGACATCAAAACCATCAAGTTGTTGCATATAAATATCTTCTTTCAATTCGCCATTGAGAAAAATAGTTTTTACATCTAATCGATGTAACTTAGGTTCGAGTTTTGCAACAATAGCAAATATAATCCAAATAAATGCATACTTAGCAACAGAGGAATATGTATCTTCATAGTCTATTCTGAAATTTTGTGTATACTCTTTTGCAACTAATCTTACTTGGTACTTATCAAAGGTTCCATTTGATCAAAGTTTCTTTTTATAAATCCATTTACATCTAGTGGCAACTCTACCTTTGGGCAATTGTACAAATTCCCAAACATTATTTTTGTTAATTGAATCCAGTTCTTCTATCATTGCTTTTTACCAAAACTTGGATTTATTTGATGCCATTGCTTCCTTATAATTTCTTCATTCATTATCAATTATCCCACATCATGCTTCAAAAGCATAATAATCTCTTATAAGAATCATCTCTAGCCATTTCATGTCTACTATTTGGCTGAGATGTATTAACTTATTTATGTTCTTGCAATAATTTTACATCTTCCATATTTGTCACTTGTTTTATATGTTCCAAAAACATAGCATCCCTCCTATCAATAAAATCCTTTTCTTTGTGGTAAAATCTATACCTAGATCCATAATCTAGGTACCCACAAAAGTGCACTCATATGTTTTAGTTTCCAATTTATCTCTTAGTGGTTTTGGGATTAACACATGATCTTTACAACCCCACACCTTTAAAGGGAATAAATTTGGTTTTCTTTTTATCTAATACTCATATGGTGTCAATTCATTGGCCTTTGTATTGATTCTATTTAAAATATACATGGTAGTTTTGACTGCTTCTCCCCAAAAATTCAAGGGCAAATTTGCATAGGCCATCATTGATCCAACCATATCTATGACTGTTCTATTTCTTCTTTTAGCTATCATATTTTGTTGTAGTGTATAAGGCATAATATTCAAATGCCTTATGGTATTTTCCTTATAAAATGCATTGAATTCTTCCAATCCATATTCACCACCTCTATGAGTATGCAAAGCCTTAATTGGCCTTCCTAACTATGTCTCAACCAACTTCTTAAACTCTTCAAATTTTTCAAGTGCTTGAGACTTATGTGAAATTAAATACCATAACTAAACCTTGAATAATCATCAATAAATATAATATAATATTCTATTCCCTTATGTACCTTGACTCTCATTGGTCCACACAAATCTGAATGAACTACCTCTAAAAGTTCTTGTGTTTGTCATTTTTTATTGAATGGATTCCTAGATATTTTTCTTTGAGCCCATGGTTCAGAAACACCAAAACTAATTTCTTTTAGATAGGTCATGATCCATTTATGCTCAATTTTTGCATGTTATCTTTATTTATATACCCAAGTCTTAAATGTCATATAAAAGAACTAGTAGCATTAGACACAAAAATATAAGAAGAAACATTAATAATATTATTAGATAACTGGCACATTCCATCTATTATCCTTCCTTTTATGATAATCTGATTTCCCTTTCCAATAGTTATATAGTTATTTTTAAATCTAATCTCATAGCCCTTCCCATCAAGCATAAATACATACAATACATTAGATAAAATAAAACTACCACCATCATAATTCATCGTACAATCATCCATACCCAGAACATCACAATTGGTATTATTTCCCATATATAGCCTATAGTATCCAACAATCTTTTCTTTGAAAGTGATCAAACTTTCTCATGCCTTACAAACATGCCTTGTTGCACCAAAGTCAATCCACCAATTATTTGGTGTAGGTTCCACAATCATAGCTTCTAAAGCTGTGAGAACCAATTTCTTTGTACTTCGATTTTCTTCATGCTTCTACCTCTTGGGACATTGTGCTTGCCCCTTTTGTCCACATTTGAAGCATTCTCTTTTCTTATATTTTTGCTTTTGCTTCTTCTTACAGCCTTTTGATGATGACTTCCATTTCTTGGCTGGATTTTCATTATCTTCTGCCATCATAAGGTTAGAGCACTTTCAATTCTTTTTCCTTTCTTCCTCAAGAGCTAAGGTTGTTGGCAATGAATCCAAACTTAACTCATTATTTCCACAATTCAGTGAAGTGACCACTGAATCCCATGATGGTGGAAGACTATTAAGATTGTAGAGACTTGCATATTATCTAGGATAGGATGCCTAGTTTCTGCTAAATCCTTTGCTATGAGTACCATATAGTTTACATGATCCACCACATCAGAATCTTTGAACATAGTCAAAGTATTAAACCTTTTAAGTAAAAGTTGGACATAAATATTAGATTTTCCTCCATACTTTTGTTCTAACCTTTCAAAAATTTCTGTAGCACTTTTACAATCTTCAAATAATAAGATAAGATTGTCTTGCATATGACTAAGTAAAACATCCATTGCAACTTGATTATCTTTTTCCCATTTTTCCCTGTTGGCTGTTGTAGTGGGGTCATCCCCTAGAAGCACGTTACTTTGCACCACATAAAAAGTTCTATCATGAACTATTAAATAGGAGACATGCCTTTCTATATATGGTAATTTATGATATTCAACTTTTCTATTTTTGAAGCATCAATAGAACTATTCTTGGTGGCCATTATGCACATATAAAGAATAGTAGAATAGCTGATCACTAAATATAGAATAAGATAACTCAACTATTTTCAAAAAGAATAGTTGTTTGTTATCCTTATAGATGTTCCCAAACTAGGCTCAGATACCACTGTTGCCCAAGTTGAATCTTATGCCTTAGATTAAAACCCACTTGTCATTAGACTAGTGATCTCACTTGGATCAAACTTTAAGGAAGAATAGAATATTTGTAGAAAGACAAGGAAGAGAAAGGATAATTTAAACTGTCATCACTGAAGTGATGCCTCCATGCCCTATTTATAGACACCAAGACACCCTTTCATCATATCTTTCTAAACTATCATAATCCTTTAACTACACATATTTATTCATGACTATTTTGAATGGTTACTTATCACACCCTTTCAATGTATTTTACCTCTTTTCAATAGGTACTTTTTTTTTCCAAAAGGTACCTTTCTAAGTGAGAACCCTTAGGTCTTTATCTTAATCATAATCAACACTGGTTAGCAGTTTCCTTATGGTGTGGTTCTGTTTCTAGTATAATTTTGTACTGGGTTAGAACCCCAAATAAGGGATCATATTCTATATATGCACTCCAAAGTAAATAAAAACCTAAAAAAATAGTTTTGATTTGGATTAATATAGAACCCTACCAAGGGTGTTACAAACTTGTCATGAATTCATTGATTTTACCGAGTTTTTGTTTATTTTAGACATCAAAAAGAAAATAAAAAAAGAGAGAAGAATGAAGAAAGGGGAGGAGATTATATGTTATTTGGCTTGGATTCAAGCTCCAAATTGGCGAAAGAGCCCTCTTCCCTGAATTTTTGTCAAAAAGCCCCATCCCCATTTCAACAAAAGAAAGGAAAAGGCCACAAGATGATTTCTTCTCTGTTATTAAATTTACTAAGGGGCCAAACCAGTCCAAACTACTCTAAACCGAGCAAAACCAAGCAATTCCACTTGGTTAGTGCCTGTTTAGGCCCCTTACCAATCTGAACAAACATTTTGACCTGTTACCATACTATTTTGGGTTAATATACCTCGAACTAGGTGGTTTAGGTCAATTTGACATTTCTTGACCCCATCTTTGATCCCAGTTTTATGAATGCTGAATTTGTCAAAGTTGAATTATAGTTTCATGAGGATATATCATGGTTTCCACCATCTAGACTTTTGCATCAAAATTAGGAAGCACCTTTTGTTGCGGCAAATCCCCTGCTATGCCCGTCGTCGGAGAAGAGAACCTACAAAAGAAGTTCTCACTAATCGAAAGTGTATTTGGTGGAGACCCTCTGATGTTTAACTCAGTGAAGGAGTGGTCAAATAGGTAAGTAGAATTAAAATTAGCAGAGTATCACCCAGAATTCTCTTACCAATACTATTCATTTATCTTTTTTTTATAGTCAAATTATCAGTAACCGTTCGTAATGATTAAACATTATGGGTCCCACTTTTTATGATACTATAGGATAGTTTATCCCCATTATCAGGCCATCATTATAAAGTTAGTAGGCAGTTATGCCCACTAATGATCGTGAAGAGTTGTTATTATCATTGATTGATTATGGAGCAAGCGGTCATGAATAGTTGTCATCGATGAATGACAGTCGGCTATGAATAGTGGTCAGCTGATGAATGATAGTCGGCCATGAACAGTTTTGAGCTGATGAATGACAGTCATCGATGAATAGTAATCGATCGAAGAATGATAATCGATCATGAACAATGATCAATCGATGAATGATAGTCTACCATGAACAGTGGTCGGTCGATGAATGATAGTCGATCATGAATAGTGATAGATCAATGAATGACGGTCGGCCATGAATGATGGTCGTTCAATGAATGACAATCAGTAATGAACGATGGTCAGTCGATGAATGACAGTCGGCCATGAACAGTGCTCAGTCGATGAAAGATAGTTGATCATGAGTAGTGCTCAATCGATGAATGACAGTCATCCATTAACAATGGTCGGTCGATGAATAACAGTCAATCATGAACAGTCATCGATCGATGAATGACAGTCTGTCATGAACAGTGATCGACCGATGAATAACAGTTAGGCATGAATAATTGTCGGCTGATGAATGATAGTCGGTGATGAGCAGTGATCGATCGATGAATAACAGTCGGTCATGAACAGTTCTCATAAGAGCTAAACTATGAAATTTTTTTTCCTTGTAGAGCCTCCGCTCTTGGGATCTTTCGACTTTTCTTATATAGATGTGTAGCAAGGAGCCGATCTTAAATCAGGGTGAGAAGATCTGATTATCTCAACATTGCCCCTCACTCACAAGTCTGAGGTGGCTCGACATGTTGGACGATGGGAGTTAGTGCATTATCTACCATATCTTTGAGTCCCGATTCTATGATCATTTCAACTGCAAATATTAATGATTCTCTCGAAATTAGAATCTTCAATCATTTTATTATTTCTTTCTCAGCTCTCTTTCTCTTTTTTTTTAGATAACTGTTATCAATTTAGCTGACTATCAATTGATGGTTGTGGTCATAGAATTTGCCTATTAATTAGGTATCAATCGACTAAATTTTAGACATAAATTTTTAAGTATTTGATAGATGGGGGTTAGTCAAATATCCTTCGATTGATTTAGTTAAGTCGGTATATTTTCTAGCCGACCTAGTCGAGTCAGCTATCTTTCGACTGACCATAGTCAAGTCAGCATGTTAATCCTCTTGGGACCAGCCTCGATCCAGAGATCGGTATTTTTTCTGCTTTGATCCTTTGGGGCTTGAGCTGAAGCTTATATTTATTATCGAATCATCTATTGATTCATCATTATTTTTTTTTGGCACGATGTTTGATAGATTTGACTTTATTGTGGTCGTAGTCATCGAACCGTTATTGTGACTCAAAAATATCCAGGTATGGAATCTTCCTTAGAAGAATTGGAGAGAGGACGTGGTCATTTCTAGTTTTTGGATGCTTGCCGAGGAGAGGAGGACTGCTGTTCTTTAGAGTCGGCATGTTGCGAATGTCAAATATGTCGAGAGATGACATCATGAATGTTGGTGGGCTAGGAGTCGGCACCCTACAAGTGTAGAGAGCATTGTCGATTCAGAGTGAAGTACGATGGTTGCGCCTTGAAGATGCAGCCTGTGGTACTTGTTCTTTTGATTGCTGCTGTCACTATTCTACAGTATTGAAAACTATGAACAGCTTCGGTGAGTGTCCTCACCTCAATTTTGAATATTACCTTGATCTAAATTTGACTTCGGATTGGATGTTCGGAGACCGCTATCTTCCATGAAGAATAAAGATGGGAGACCTGAGAATGCTTTTGGAGGCTATATACTATGGCTGTAAGATCATGCACCTATTAAATCAAGGAGGTAGAATGCTATTTGCCACCACTACTCGCAATGGAGCATGACGTTCTGGCCTAAACGGCCTCCCCTGTAGGAAGATTCCCTACTATTATTGATGGACATATTCTAGCCTTTTCCTCTTGTCATTATTTTTTCAGAGCTTGTTTCTCCCCCTACTTGGTGTGCCAATCTATTGTGGCTAATCCCCTGCTGCACCTATTGCTGGAGAAGAGCATCTGTAAGAGAAGTTCTCATTGATTGAAAGTATTTTCGATGGAGATCCTCCGATGCTTAAGTCAGTAGAGGAGTGGTCGAATAGGTAAATGGAATTAAAATAGTAGAGTATCACCAAAAATTTTCTTACCAATGCTATTCATTTATCTCTATTTTATAGGCAAATGGTCAGTAACCATTCGTAACAGTTAGACATTATGGGTCCCACTTTTTATGGCACTAAAGGATAGTTTATCCCCATTGTTAGGCCATCATTATGGAGTTAGTGGGCAGTTATGCCTACTAATGATCATAGAGAGTTATCATTACCATTGATTGATTGTGGAACAATCGATCATGAATAGTGGTTAGTCGATGAATGACAGTCGATCATGAATAGTAGTCGACCAATTAATGACAGTTGGCCATGAACAGTCGTCGGCTGATGAATGACAGTCGGTTATGAATAGTGGTCAGTCGATGAATGACGATCGACCATAAACAGTCATCGATTGATGAATGACAGTCTGCCATAAATAGTGATCGACCGATGAAAGATAGTCGGCCATGAACAGTCGTTAGTCGATGAATGACAGTCGGCAATGAGCAATGATTGGCTAATGAATAAAAGTCGGCCATGAACAGTTCTCATGAGAGCTAATCCATGAAATTTTGTTTCCCTTCCAGAGCCTTCCTTCTTGGGATCTTTTGGCTCTTCTTATATAGGTGTGTAGCAAGGAGCCGATCTTGAATCGAGATGAGGAGATCCAATTATCCCAACACCTTTCACCCTCAAACCTTGCCTCGGAACTTCATTGGCTACAACATGGGCGGCATCTTAATAAGTAATGATATAACAAAGTTGTGTCTAAGCTTAATTACCATGTTACAGTCATTTATTGAAGCTTACACTAAGTAAAACCACCGTTCAGACAAGATGTATCTTTTAACAATATCATTACTAATAATAGCAAGGACTCGGGAGAAAGGCTCATGTTATTTTCTTTTTCCAAGAGAAGCTTTTAAAAGGGACCTTATAGAAATGCTCTCGAGTCTAAATTTTGGGATTCTTAAGGGGAAAAAAATAGATTTTATGAAATCTACTTAATTTAATTTATATGAGAAAATATATTTACACATTCATTCCGTGCCCTATATCATATTTTGCCTATATGCAGTGAAGCATAATTGAACCTGTTGGGGATAAATCCCGCTCCTGCCGAAGCCCGGCCCAACGCTCAGCCCAATGTAACCAGTAGCTGCTGAAGAGCTTCAGCGCCAGGCGCCAGGCCGAGCCCCTAAGATGGCCGAACTGCTTAGAGGCCGAACTCCCCTGCACCAAGGTCTCGGCCGAACTGCTTAGAGGGCGAACTCCCACCGCCAGCCGAACTTCCTGACGGCCGAGCTCCTTGGACTCCAAGCGGCTGGACTTCTTCAGGAGACGGACTCCTCCCAGACGCCCGTTCGGCCATCCGAGCTCCTCCCGGGTTTTCCCTTCAGCCGAACTCTCCTACGAGCCCGAACCCATTCGGACCCCACGGCCGAACTCCTTCGGACCGATCCCAGGCGAGCCCATGCAGCCGAACTCCTTCGGACCCCACGGCCGAACTCCTTCGAACCCCACGGCCGAACTCCTTCGGACTTTCCACGGCCGAACTCCTTCGGACCGACTCCAGGCGAGTCCGTGCAGCCGAACTCCTTCGGGCCGATCCCAGGCGAGCCCATGCAGCCGAACTCCTTCGGACCCCACGGCCGAACTCCTTCGAACCGAACTTCGGACTTCCCACGGCCGAACTCCTTCGGACCGACTCCAGGCGAGCCCACGCAGCCGAACTCCTTCGGACCGACCCTAGGCGACCGAACTCCTCAGCGAGCCCTGGCCGAACCAACTAGCAACCGAAGTCCTTCAATTGGCCAGCCGAGCTTCTTCGGGCCTCTCAGCGGCCGAACTCTACAGATGGCCGACCCTTCAGTCAGACGAACTCCCCCAGCTTCCCCTTCGGCCGAACTCTGTTACAAGTCCGAACTCCGTTGGATGAACCGTCGCCTGCAGCAAGACCGGACGGCGCCTTCCTTTCCGTACCGGACTCCATGCGGCCGACTACTCGCCGGTATGGCTCCCACGACCTACCGGACGACGCCTTCCTCTCCGTACCGGACTCCATGCGGCCCACGGCTCGCCGGTATGGCTCCCACGATCTACCGGACGACGCCTTCCTCTCCGTACCGGACTCCATGCGGCCCACGGCTCGCCGGTATGGCTCCCACGATCTACCGGACGACGCCTTCCTCTCCGTACCAAACTCCATGCTGCCCGACGACTCTCTGCCAGACGGCACAGCCGTCACCATCAACTAAGCTCCGCTATAAAAGGACCCCTCCCGACATACTAAGGCTAAGCTCTCTGAACTCTCGACTCTCTAAGCTCTCCTCCACATCTCTAAGCTCCGGAACTCATTCCGAGCACTCCATTACTGTTGGCCGGAAACTAACTTGACCGTCGGAGGGTCCTGCCGGAGCCACCACCCCACCGGTTCCGGACGGGACTTCGTTTTGCAGGTCCCCGGCGGCGCCCAGCGGCCTCGATTGCGGCGACCTCCGGCGGCGACGGATTTCTGCACCAACAGATTGGCGCCGTCTGTGGGAACAAGGGACTGAACCTTCGAGGTTCCCTTGTTCTTAAAGGAGTGCTCGGCGACGATTTCCCTCCCCTGCTCCGGATCTCTCTCCTCCCTCTTCAGTATTCCTTTTCTGAAAAGAAAAATGCCTCCCAGAAGAACCTCGACCCGGAGGTCGGCAGCCTCCGCGGCCCGATCCCGTTCGGGTCCGTCCGCTCCCACTCCGGCCCCGGCGACGCGGGCCCGCTCCGTACTCGCGGTAGATGCGGAGCGGTTCGACCTGCTTGCCCAGCAGGTCCGCGATCTTACGGAGGCGGTGCAGGCAGTGCAAGCCACGCATTCGCGAGGTCCAGCGCCCACTCGACCGGCGCGGGGTTCCCCGGAGCCCGGGAATCCAGTCCAGGAGCGACCGATGTGGGCTACCCAACCTCCGGCCCTCGGGAGAGAAGGGGCAGCCGGCAAAGAGCCCCTGCTCGGACCGCGGCTCAACCCAGGGAGAAGCTTCGCACCCCTTCCGCGAGAAGACCTTGGGGATTAAGGATCGCGAAGATTTCCTGGACCAAAGGCTCATGGAGATGGGACGGCGCATAGAAGAACTTCGTCATACTCCTTCCTCCCGCGGTAACGATATTTGCACTGATCCTCCCTTCTCACAGAAAATTATGCAGGAACAGGTACCACCGAACTTCAAGCTCCCGCATTTTCGAAAGCTACGATGGGACCACCTGACCCGGTCGACCATTTGGAGGCCTTCAGGACGACGATGTTACTCCATGGCGCGCCTGATGCCATTTTGTGTCGGGCTTTCCCTTCTACCCTCAAGGGAGCGGCTAGGAATTGGTACTCGGCGCTTAAGCCGGGCACCATCCTGTCGTTTGACCAAATGAGTCAACAATTCGCGGCCCACTTCGTCAGCAGCAAACGGCCGCGCAGAGGCTCGGATTCCCTTGTTGGCCATCAGGCAAAAAGAGGGGGAACCCATCCGGGCTTACGTCACCCGGTTCAACACTGCCGCGCTGGAAGTCCGGAACCTGGACCAATCAGTTGCTATGGCCGCCCTCAAGGGCGGCCTTCAGAAGAACGACCTGCTGTTTTCCCTGGAGAAGAAATATCCCAGGGACTTCGCTGACATGCTAGCTCGGGCCGAAAGCTATGCCCGGGCAGAAGAGGCTTTCGAGGCCAAGGATGGTGAAGCTCGCGACAAGCGACGAGTAGGCAGAGCGGGAAGGCCTGCCGAGGAAAGAAAGCGCACCGAAGCCTGGCCGCGTTCCCGAACTCCCCCTGGTCGCGGGCGTGCCCGGACTCCACCTCAGGCTCGGGGGCGGGAAGCCACCGACGGAAGGGCGCGCCGAAGTTCCTCCTCGGCACCGAAGTCCCACCCGACGCCGAAGTTCCCCCCGGCGCCGAGGTTCTCCCTCGCGACGAGGTCCCTCCCCGCGCCAAGGTTCTCCCCTCCGACGGCGTTTTCACAGCTACGCCCCCCTCAACGCCCCGAAGGCTCAAGTGCTGCTGGAGATCAAGGGACGACTTCCGGAGCCGGAGAGGATGCGTTCCCATCCCAGAAAACGCAACCCCAACAAGTTCTGCCTTTACCACCGTGACCACGGTCACGATACCGAGGAGTGCATCCAGCTCCAGGACGAAATCGAGGAGCTGGTCCGGCGGGGCAGGCTTGGCCGATTCCTGCGAAGACGATCCTAAAGAGCAGGAAGATCGGCCGAGAATGTTGCCGCCGATTGGGGAAGATCGGCAGGAGGACCGGCCGTCTCTTGGCGTCATTAACACCATCTCGGGAGGACCGCAGCAGGGAAAGACCGACGAATCCGAGGGATCGGCAAAGAGGCAGAGGACCTCGGAGCCCGTGACCTTCACCGAGGCAGACGCCCAGGGGATCCAGATTTCCGCATAACGACGCGGTTGTAATCTCTTTAAACGTCGCTGATTATGATGTACGCCGCGTTTTGGTGGATAATGGAAGTTCGGCGGACATATTGTTTTACGATGCCTTCTTAAAAATGTCCCTACCTGACACCCGCTTAGGACCTGTAAATTCCCCCCTGGTGGGATTTGCCGGACACGCCGTTCCGGTCGAAGG
Organism: Cocos nucifera; assembly: GCA_006176705.1. Classification (NCBI taxonomy): domain Eukaryota; kingdom Viridiplantae; phylum Streptophyta; class Magnoliopsida; order Arecales; family Arecaceae; genus Cocos; species Cocos nucifera. The sequence goes on from QRFJ01003567.1 coordinate 333,751, forward strand.
CATGGTGACTTTGGCGGTGACGGCGGGCCAATCCCCAAAATTCGGCCAAGGCGCGGATCGACTTTTTTGTCGTGAAGGACCCCGTCCGCCTATAATGCAATCCTTGGGCGACCCAGGCCTTAACGCGCTACGGGCGGTAGTGTCAACCTACTACTTAAAGATGAAATTCCCGACGAGCCATGGAGTCGGCGAAGTCAGAGGAGACCAAGCCCTGGCAAAGTACTGCTACTCAATCGCCCTGCGCGAGGGAGACCGGCCCGACCCTTGCCTTGTTGATGGACTGGACGTCCGCGACGACCTCACTGAAGAACGGGGCGAACCTGCGGAAGACCTCGTCCCTGTGTCCTTACGCGATGGAGACCCGGGGCATGAGGTGCGGATCGGCTCCAACCTAGCGGCCGAGGTTCAAGGGACAGCTCGTCGCTTTCCTCAGAAGGAATGCGGACGTCTTCGCCTGGGCCCCAGCGGATGTACCAGGGATCGACGCCGATGTCATAGAACATCGGCTGGCCATCGACCCAAGGCACCGACCCGTCAGAGAAAAATTACGCCGCCAAGCCCCAGAAAGACAGAAGGCGGTAGCCGAAGAAGTGGATAAGCTCCTTGAAGCTGGACTCATCCGGGAGGTCAACTATCCGACCTGGGTCTCGAACGTGGTCCTCGTCAAAAAAGCAAACAACAAATGGAGGATGTGCGTCGACTTCAAGAAGCTGAACAAAGCCTGCCCAAAGGACAGCTACCCCCTGCCGAGGATCGATCAGCTGGTGGACGCAACCTCGGGCCACGAGCTCCTCACTTTTATGGACGCATTTTCTGGTTATAACCAGATACGCATGGCGCCCGAGGATGAAGAAAAGACCACCTTTATTACTGACCGAGGTCTCTATTGTTACAGGGTCATGCCTTTCGGACTCAAGAATGCAGGAGCCACCTACCAGCGCTTGGTCAACAAGGTCTTCAAGGGGCAGATCGGCCGCAACATGGAGGTGTACGTGGACGACATGCTGGTCAAAAGCCGAGCCTCGACAGACCACCTCGCCGACCTTGAAGAAACTTTCGGTGCGCTTAGGAGGCACAAGATGAAGTTGAACCCGACCAAATGCGCCTTCGGCGTGACCTCCGGAAAATTTTTAGGATTCATGGTGTCGAGACGCGGAATCGAGGCAAATCCCGAGAAAATCCGAGCCATCCAGGAGATGACTGCCCCGAAAACAATTAAGGAAGTTCAGCGCCTGGCTGGGAAGGTGGCGTCCCTTGAACCGCTTTGTCTCGAGGTCGGCCGAGCGGTGCCTGCCTTTCTTCCAGGTCCTCAGGCGACCGAAAGATTTTTGCTGGACAGCGGAGTGCAAACAGGCATTCGAAGAGCTTAAAAACTACCTCGGCGCGCCCTCCACTGCTGGCAAAGCCCGAACCTGGAGAAGGGCTGCTCCTATACCTAGCTGTCTCTCCAATGGCCCTGGCGGCTGTCCTGGTCAGGGAAGATGCGAAGGCGCAACAACCAGTCTACTACGTGAGCCGAGCCTTGAGGGACGCGGAAACCAGGTACTCCAAGTTAGAAAAACTAATTTACTGTCTTCTGATCGCAGCCAGGAAGCTCCGACCTTACTTTCAGGAGCATACCATCACGGTCCTCACGGACCAACCAATTAAGAGCCGTCCTCCACCGAGCAGACGCTTCAGGAAGAATCGCCAAATGGGCGATCGAGCTCACGGAGTTCGACATCAATTACCGGCCCAGGCCATCGATCAAGGCTCAGATACTGGCGGACTTCGTGCTGGAATGCACCGCACCAGTTGAAGCCGAGCTTGAATCAAGCGAGACTATCATCGGAGGGAGACCAGGCCCCGACGAAGCCGAGCTGTGGCGGTCGAGCTTCCCTGAAGAAAGGGCCGACCTTCTTGAAGGCGCCTGGGTTCTGCATGTGGATGGCTCATCCAACTCTAGCGGGGCCGGCGCAGGGCTGGTCCTGGTTAGCCCCGAGGGGATCGTCACCGAGTACGCATTGCGCTTCGAGTTTCCCACAACCAACAATGGGGCCGAGTATGAAGCGCTGATAGCCGGGCTGCAGATAGCCAGGGAATTGAAGGTGGGTCGGCTTCAAGTCTATAGCGATTCCCAGTTGGTGGTCGGTCAGGTCGGCGGCAGCTACGAGGCGCGGGAGGAAAGCATGGTGATGTACCTCGGGAAGGTGAAGAACTTAATACCAGCCTTCGACAGCTTCGACATTCGGCACATCCCAAGGACCGGGAATACAAGGGCCGACCTCCTCTCCAAGTTGGCCACCTCTGCCCCGGCCGAACTACCAAAAGAGGTGTTTCTGGAAACTCTGAAGTGCCCGACCACCGAAGAACCTCAGGCCGTCCTGCGGACGGACTTCGAGCCCAGCTGGATCGATCCGCTGATCGCCTACCTCGAAGAAGGGGTCCTCCCCCACGACCGGAGAGAAGCTCGGAAGCTCAGGAGTCAAGCCTCCCGCTACGTCTTGTACGAGGGCAGGTTATATAAAAGGTCGTACTCCCTCCCGTTGCTGAGGTGCCTCCGACCCTCTGAGGCCTGCATCGCGCTACAGGATGTCCACGAAGGACTCTGCGGAAGTCACGCGGGAGCCAGATCCCTATCGCAAAGACTACTTCGGCAAGGGTACTACTGGCCGACCCTACTTCGTGATTCCACGGAATACGTGAAGAGGTGTGACCGCTGCCAGAAGAACGCCAGCGTGCAAAGGCAGCCGGCATCCGAACTCACTCCGCTCACTGCACCCTGGCCCTTCGCGCAGTGGGGGATGGACATCCTCGGCCCCTTCCCAACAGCGTCCGGACAACGGAAGTTCCTCCTGGTCGCGATCGACTACTTTACCAAGTGGGTCGAGGCGGAACCACTAGCGAAGATCACCGAGGCCAAGGTGCAGGACTTCGTCTGGAAGACGCTGATCTGCCGGTTCGGTCTGCCCCGAGCCTCTCATAACCGATAATGGGCGACAGTTCGCTGGAGCCCGGTTTGCCGAGTTCTGCGAAGGACTAAACGTCTCCCACCACTTCACATCGGTGGCTCATCCGCAAGCCAATGGGGAAGCCGAAGTGACCAATCGGACCCTGCTGCAAGGCCTCAAGACGAGGCTCGACAGGGCAAAAGGGGCCTGGGTAGACGAACTCTACCACGTTCCTCTGGGCATACCGAACAACGCAGAGGGTACCGACCGGCGAGACACCCTTCGCCTTGGCCTTCGGCACCGAGGCAGTCATCCCGATCGAGCTCAAACTCCCGTCTGCTCGAATCGTGGGCTTCAACGAGCAACTCAACTCCCAGGACCTCAGAACCAACCTCGACCTTGCTGGAAGAAAAGGAGGGAGGCAGCCCGCATCCGGAATGGCCGCCTACCAAGCGGAAGGTGGCTCGGTATTACAATTCCAGAGTCAAAAGCAAGGCGTTCAGAGTTGGGGACTTAGTGCTCCGACGAGCAGCCGTCTCTCAGCCCCAGAGTCAAGGGAAGCTCGTCCCAAATTGGGAAGGTCCGTACGAAGTGGTAGAGGTCATCCGACCTGGAACCTATCGCCTAAAGGAGCTCGGAGGACTAGCGCTTCCCCGACCTTGGAACTCAGAAAACCTGAGAATGTACTACCAGTAGTTTCCCTCAATAAAACCTTGTTGCTCGACACTATCGTTTCAGGGTCACTGGGAAAAAAGCGAGCGGAAATGCCCCCACAGCCGGCTAGGAACAGGAGGAGAACCTCGTCCTGGCACGAGCAAAGTCAAAGGCCCCGTTCGCAAAGGACGGGATGGGGGGAGAAGCGAGGACGACGGTCCTCATGTGCCCCCACAGCCGGCTAGGAACAGGAGGAGAACCTCGTCCTAGCGTGAGCAAAGTCAAAGGCCCCGTCCACAAAGGACGGGATGGGGGGAGAAGCGAGGACGACGGTCCTCATGTGCCCCCACAGCCGGCTAGGAACAGGAGGAGAACCTCGTCCTAGCGCGAGCAAAGTCGAAGGCCCCGTCCACAAAGGACGGGATGGGGGGAGAAGCGAGGACGACGGTCCTCATGTGCCCCCACAGCCGGCTAGGAACAGGAGGAGAACCTCGTCCTAGCGTGAGCAAAGTCGAAGGCCCCGTCCACAAAGGACGGGATGGGGGGAGAAGCGAGGACGACGGTCCTCATGTGCCCCCACAGCCGGCTAGGAACAGGAGGAGAACCTCGTCCTAGCGTGAGCAAAGTCGAAGGCCCCGTCCACCAAGGACGGGATGGGGGGAGAGACGAGGACGACGGTCCCCATGTGCCCCCACAGCCCGTTGGGAACAAGAGGAGAACCTCGTCCCGACGCGAGCAAGGTCCAAGGCCGAGCCCCAGAGTCTACAGCAAGCTTCACTGCAGAAGACGAGGTCTCCTTCAGACCTCGGATTCAACTTCGGTATCAGCATCAGCGGGAGACGGAATCTCCCCCAAGCGATCATAACCTTGATTGCAAAAGAGGAGGTCTCCCCCGAATCGACCTCGGTTGATGAAGGCAATGTCGACTCCGACCCTGACCACGGGGGGCGACGTTGACTCCGGCCTCAACGTCGGCTTCACTAATCTTGGCTGGAGATGAGACCTCCCCCGAGCTTCAGCTGCAACAAATGCGGAGCCTGGAAGAAGACTTCGGCAGTCGCCTGTTTTGGTACTCCCTTCCTTCAATTTTTGAACTCGGGAGTGGGGGGGCTACTGTTGGGGATAAATCCCGCTCCTGCCGAAGCCCGGCCCAACGCTCAGCCCAATGTAACCAGTAGCTGCTGAAGAGCTTCAGCGCCAGGCGCCAGGCCGAGCCCCTAAGACGGTCGAACTGCTTAGAGGCCGAACTCCCCTGCACCAAGGTCTCGGCCGAACTGCTTAGAGGGCGAACTCCCACCGCCAGCCGAACTTCCTGACGGCCGAGCTCCTTGGACTCCAAGCGGCTGGACTTCTTCAGGAGACGGACTCCTCCCAGACGCCCGTTCGGCCATCCGAGCTCCTCCCGGGTTTTCCCTTCAGCCGAACTCTCCTACAAGCCCGAACCCATTCGGACCCCACGGCCGAACTCCTTCGGACCAATCCCAGGCGAGCCCATGCAGCCGAACTCCTTCGGACCCCACGGCCGAACTCCTTCGAACCCCACGGCCGAACTCCTTCGGACTTTCCACGGCCGAACTCCTTCGGACCGACTCCAGGCGAGTCCGTGCAGCCGAACTCCTTCGGGCCGATCCCAGGCGAGCCCATGCAGCCGAACTCCTTCGGACCCCACGGCCGAACTCCTTCGAACCCCACGGCCGAACTCCCTCGGACTTCCCACGGCCGAACTCCTTCGGACTTCCCACGGCCGAACTCCTTCGGACCGACTCCAGGCGAGCCCACGCAGCCGAACTCCTTCGGACCGACCCTAGGCGACCGAACTCCTCAGCGAGCCCTGGCCGAACCAACTAGCAACCGAAGTCCTTCAATTGGCCAGCCGAGCTTCTTCGGGCCTCTCAGCGGCCGAACTCTACAGATGGCCGACCCTTCAGTCAGACGAACTCCCCCAGCTTCCCCTTCGGCCGAACTCTGTTACAAGTCCGAACTCCGTTGGATGAACCGTCGCCTGCAGCAAGACCGGACGGCGCCTTCCTTTCCGTACCGGACTCCATGCGGCCGACTACTCGCCGGTATGGCTCCCACGACCTACCGGACGATGCCTTCCTCTCCGTACCGGACTCCATGCGGCCCACGGCTCGCCGGTATGGCTCCCACGATCTACCGGACGACGCCTTCCTCTCCGTACCGGACTCCATGCGGCCCACGGCTCGCCAGTACGGCTCCCACGATCTACCGGACGACGCCTTCCTCTCCGTACCAAGCTCCATGCTGCCCGACGACTCTCTGCCAGACGGCACAGCCGTCACCATCAACTAAGCTCCGCTATAAAAGGACCCCTCCCGACATACTAAGGCTAAGCTCTCTGAACTCTTGACTCTCTAAGCTCTCCTCCACATCTCTAAGCTCCGGAACCCATTCCGGGCACTCCATTACTGTTGGTTGGAAACTAACTTGACCGTCGGAGGGTCCTGCCGGAGCCACCACCCCCACCGATTCCGGACGGGACTTCATTTTGCAGGTCCCCGGCGGCGCCCAGCGGCCTCGATTGCGGCGACCTCCGGCGGCGACGGAAATCTGCACCAACAGAACCAATAGAGGATATCCAAGTGTAGCAAGTAATTGGCCTCCTCAAAGACAATGACACGTTTAAATGCTAACTGCATTGCAAACAAAAGACACCTAACTGCGGGCATCCCTAAAAGAAGTTGCATGCACAGATTATCCCATGCTACCACTGTTTTCCATAATAGCTTGTCCAATTGATTCAGGAAAAAAACCGGGAAGGATCAAGCGTTGGTACCAATATTGATTTAGGAAGAATAGGTAATAGGAAGTCCTGAGGTAGTTGGAATCTAAAACAGGAAATGCTATGCTAGAATTGCAGCTTCTTCTTGTCCTTGTGGAAGGGGAGCTTCAGCACCTTCAGGCTTCCCATTGTCTTCCTGCTCCCCTTTCCCGTCCTCAAGCTCGAGCTTATTATTATTCAGGCTCCTTGCTTCCCAACCTCCAAGAGCTCTGCATGCTTGCCCGCCTTTTTTTTTAGCGTTTGGATAAGGATGGCAGGATCAACATCGCCTGAGACAGTCACCTTCCACTCCTCTGCGTCCACGTTGACCTTGTCGACCCCTGAAAGCCAGCAGCAAAAAGAAAACAGAAATAAATATTAGACGGTGGGGGGAGGAAATTTTTAAGCAAGATGTTGGCGATGAAGCCCTCACCATACAAGCATATATATGGAACAAATAAACTGATAATTTTAGATACAAGCTCCAAATCATAGAGTAGCACCCTATATGGAAGGAAGGGCAATGAATCATTAAAAAAACACGGAAACGAGCACGTACGGAAATACCTTTAATCTTTTGAAGCACTTTGGCCACCGTCTTCTTGCATCCATCACAGTATATGCCCACTCTGAGAACGTATTTCTGCGAGCGAGGAAAGAAACAAAAGAAAACAACGAACAGGGGAGAAAACTAAGCACTCATACCAAGCACCAAAATCTATGAAAAGCAATTATAGAGGAAATGAAAAAAACTAATACCGAGAGAGAGAACAAGGAAACAAGCATTTGAAGCAAAGTTTGCGTGCGTGCGCGCGTGTGAGAGAGAGGGTGAGAAAGGCAGAAAAGGAAGTACCGGTTTCCTAACTTCTTGACTCATTCTCTTCACCGAACCAAACCCAAGAATGTGTTCAGAATAAGAACAGCTTTTTCGAGATCTGAGACACACAGCAAGTGAATCAAAAGGAAGCCAAGGCTTCACACAAATAGAAACCCACAAACCAAATCCCTTCCCTATGGCAGCCTTCCTAGCCCAAAAGAAAAACAAACACAAGTACAAATAGCTATTCCCATTATGGAGGGAGAGAGAGAGAGAGAGAGAGAGAGAGGGGGGAGGGGGGGGGAGAATTTTTTTTATGCGCTTAGAAGCCAAGCAAACCTACGATTCCTCAGCTTTTAATTAAGGAATATTATTTTGCTATCCAAATGCATTTGTTGGGTGGTGGGCCTTGGCACAATAGTAAAGTTGTTCCACGCTGACTTAGGTATCACAACCCTAAAATACGAAAATAATCTCTTCATATGTGGAGGTAATCTTGCACACATCTGACCCTTCCTCAAACTTTGTAACGGCGGGAGCCCCATGTCCTAGCATGTATTTTTATGCATACATCAGAGAAGTGGGAGTTTTGAAAGATGGAGGACTTAAGGACTTTGGCAAATTCAGTATCTTCCAAAGATCTTCGTTAATTGGGTTTCTATGCTCTTAGATTATTATAGAGGCGGAGAAAATTTTTTTAAAAAAATGACAAGTACAAATAGGCGTGATTTAAGCATGGTCTATCTTCTAATGCTTAACGTAATTCATTTTCAAAATCCATGGCGGCACACCACCTATTCCATGGTACCGATCACTAGTTAAGCCCATAGTTTCCTTGCAGAGCATGGGGCCACACCTTTTGAATCACCTCAGCTACTTGAAAGTGTCCATCATAGAGTAGAATTATGTTTTTAGTAAAATAATTTAAAATCGTAGAAGAGCGTTCATCATGCAGTAGAATAGTGTTCATCGCATGGTTCTGGAGTTCCCCAATGAAGCTGGAAATCTAGTGGAGAGTCTTTGAAAACTATGAGTAAGGATATATTCAAATATCCTAACGATTAGAGGCTAAGCTAAAATCACTCCCTGTCATTTATTAAGATCTAATCCATGAAGCCAAATTATCATTGGCAAGGACTTAAAGATTAGACTGACTTTTTCCTCCTTTTTGGTGTTTAATAATGCGTACTAACGGGAAAGATGCTACCTATTTCATATCCTTGGAGAAACGGGGCCTATCATTTGACCTTGAATCATCTTTTTATAGGGAGATCCGTGCAACCATTAGACCATAGCTCTTTACCCTAGCTTAAATTATGGATATGGTGATACTTTCTGTTGGAGATAAATTTCACTCCTGCCGAAGTCCAGTTCGGTACTCAGTTTAATGCAACTGGTAGCTACGGAAGACTCCAAATTGAGAAGGCTAGCATGAGATAGAGGAGGTCGTCCGGTCCGAACCTTACTGTCCAAGGAAACCCGGAGAAACAATGCCCCCACAATCCTAAAATGGGGATATGCTGCCAGTAACTTTCTCTCGGTAAAATTCTTCCCATTCAATAATATTATTTCTGGATGCAAAAACTATGTGATGACAGGGAAGAAGCAGTCAATAGTTGCCGTATTAGGAATAGGAGGAGAACTTCGTCCTAACACGAGCAGGTCAAAGATCTTCAACCTCGATTAGAGATAAGATCTCTTTCGAGCGACTGTGGACAACCTCGGCTAGAGATAAGATCTCTCCCGAGCGATCGAGTCAACCTCGGCCAGAGATAAAATCTCTTCCGAGCGATCGCGGCAACCTCGGCCAGAGATAAGATCTCTTCCGGACGACCGTGACAACCTCGGCCAGAGATAAGATCTCTTCCGAGCGACTAAGACAATCTTGGCTAGAGATAAGATCTCTCTCAGACGACCGTGACAACCTCGATCAGAGATAAGATCTCTTTCGAGCGACCGTGGACAACCTCGACTAGAGATAAGATTTCTTCCGAGCGACCGCGACAACCTCGGCTAGAGATAGGATCTCTCCCAAGCGATCGCGGACAACCTCGGCTAGAGATAAGATCTCTTTCGAGCGACCGAGTCAACCTCGACCAGAGATAAGATCTTCTGAGCGACCGAGTCAACCTCGGCTAGAGATAAGATCTCTGCCGAGCGACCGTGGACAACCTCGGCCAGAGATAAGATCTCTCCCAAGCGACCGTGGATAACCTCGACTAGAGATAAGATCTCTTCCGAGCGATCGTGGACAACCTCGGCTAGAGACAAGATCTTTTTCGAGCGACCGAGTCAATCTCGGCTAGAGATAAGATCTCTTCCGAGTGATCGAGTCAACCTCGGATAGAGATAAGATCTCTTCCGAGCGACCGTGGACAACCTCGGCTAGAGATAAGATCTCTTCCGAGCGACCATAGACAACCTCGGTTAGAGATAAGATCTCTCCGAGCGACTATGGACAACCTCGGCTAGAGATAAGATCTCTCCTGAGCGACCGAGTCAATCTTGGCTAGAGAGATAAGATCTCTTTCGAGCGACCATGGACAACCTCAACAAGAGATAAGATCTCTTACGGACGATCGAGTCAACCTCGGCTAGAGATAAGATCTCTCTCGAGCGACCGCGGACAACCTCCGCTAAAGATAAGATCTCTTCCGAGTGACTGTGACAACCTCGATCAGAGATAAGATCTCTCCCGAGCGATCGAGTCAACCTCGGCTAGAGATAAGATCTCTCCACAAAGGATGGGATGGGAGGAGAGGCTCTGATAATGGCCCTTATGTACCTTTACAGCCCATTAGGAATAGGAGGAGAACCTCGTCCTAACACGAGCAAAGTCGAAGATCTCGTCCACAAAGGATGGGATGGGGGGAGAGGTCCTGACAACGATCCTTATGTGCCCCTACAACCCGTTAGGAATAGAAGGAGAACCTCGTCCTAATGCGAGCAAAGTCGAAGGCCTCGTCTACAAAGAATGGGATGAGGGGAGAGGCCCTGACAATGGCCCTTATGTGACCCCACAGCCCATTAGGAACAAGAGGAGAACCTCATCCTAACGCGAGCAAAGTCGAAGGCTTCGTCCACAAAGGATGGGATGGGGAAGAGGCCCTGACAATGGCCCTTATGTGCCCCCACAGCCCATTAGGAATAGGAGGAGAACCTCGTCATAACGCGAGCAAAGTCGAAAGCCTCGTCCACAAAGGATGAAATGGAGGGAGAGGCCCTGACAATGGCCCTTACGTGCCCCCACAGTCCGTTAGAAACTGAAGGAGAACCTCATCCTAACGTGAGCAAAGTCGAAGGCCTCATCCACAAAGAATGGGATGGGGGGAGAGGCTCTGACAATGGCCCTTATGTGCTCCTACAGTCCGTTAGGAATAGGAGGAGAACCTCATCCTAATGCGAGCAAAGTCGAAGTTCTCGTCTACAAAGGATGGGATGAGGGGAGAGGACCTGACAATGATTCTTACGTGCCCCCACAGTCCATTAGGAATAGGAGGAGAACCTCGTCCTAACGTGAGCAAAGTTGAAGGCCTCGTCCATAAAGGATGGGATGTGGAGAGAGGCGCTGACAATGGCCCTTATGTGCCCCCACAGTCCGTTAGGAACAGGAGGAGAACCTCGTCCTAACACGAGCAAAGTCGAAGGCCTCATCCATAAAGGATGGGATGGAGGGAGAGGCCCTGACAACGGCCCTTATGTGCCCCCACAGTCCATTAGGAACAGAAAAAAAATCTCGTCCTAATGCGAGCAAATTCGAAGGCCTCGTCCATAAAAGACGGATGGAAGAAAAGGCCCTGACAATAGCCCTTATGTGCCCCACAGCCCATTAAGAACAGAAGAAGAATCTCATCCTAATGCGAGCAAAGTCGAAGGCCTCATCCATAAAGGATGGGATGGGGGGAGAGGCCCTGACAATGGCCCTTATGTGCCTCCACAGTTCGTTAGGAATAAGAGGAGAACCTCGTCCTAATACGAGCAAAGTTGAAGGCCTCGTTCACCTTAGACGAGATAGGGGAGAGGCATGGACGGTGGTTCGAAGATGCCCCCATAGCTCATTAAAAATAGGTGGAGAACCTCATCCTAACGCGAGCAAAGTCGAAGACCTCGTTCACCCTGGATGAGATGGAGGGAGAGGCATGGATGATGGTTCGAAGGTGCCCCCACTGCCCGTTAGGAGCAAAGGAGAACCTCGTCCTAACGCAAGAAAAGTTCAAGTTCGAGCTCTGAAATCTATAGAAGATAGGATCTCCATCAACCTCGGCAAGAGATAAGATCTCCCTCGAGCATCCACATCAACCTCGGCCTGAGATAAGATCTCTCTCAAGCGACCGAGACAACCTCGACTGGAGATAAGATCGGAGACAACCTCGGCTGCAGGAAATAAGATCTCCTCCGAGGGTCCGTGCGGCAATCTCGGCCCGACCGATCGAGCCAACCTCGGCCAGAGATAAGATCTCTCCCGAGCGATCGAGACAACCTCAACCAGAGATAAGATCGGAGATAACCTCAGCCGCAGGAGATAAGATCTCTCCCGAGGGTCCATGGCAACCTCGGCCTGAGCAACCAAGACAACCTCGATCAGAGATAAGATCAGAGACAACCTCGGCCAAAAATGAGATCTCTTTCGAGCGACCACGTCAACCCCAACTGCAGATCGGATCTCTCCCAAGCATTCGTATCAACCTCGGTTGAAGATGAGATCTCCTCCGGGCTTCAATTTTAACACCAACTTCATCTGAAAATGAGATCTCCCCCCGAGCTTCGACCTGAACCAGCATAGAGTCCGAAAGAGAACTTCGACAGTCGCCTTTTTTGTACTTCCTTCCTTCGAATTTCAAACTTAAAAGTGGGAGAACTATTGTTGGGGATAAAATCCGCTCCTGCTGAAGTCCAGTTCGGTGCTTAGCTTAATGCAACTGATAGCCATGGAAGAGCTTCAGCGGTCGAGCTCCTTCAAACTTTCAGCGATCGGGCTTTAACCGAACTGCTCTACGGTTGGGCTTTAGCTGAACTGCTCTGCGGCCGGGCCTTAGCCGAACTCCTTCAACCGACCGAACTCTCCAATGGTCGAGCTTCAGTTGGACTTCCGCAAGAGCCAAACTCTCTCCGCGCCCTTCCAGCCAGACGCCTATGGGAGCCGAACTCCCTCCAAGCTTTTCCTTCAGCCGGACTCCTCCCAGACATCCCCTTCGATCAGACTCCTCAGTGGTCGAGCTCCTTTTGAACTTTCAACGATCGAGCCTTAACTGCACTCCTCCAGCCAAATGCCTATGAAAGTCAAACTCCCTCCGTACTCCTCCGACCGAACTCCTTCCGACCTTCCTCTTGGCCGAACTCCTCTAGAATCGATATATACCGAAGTCCACCAATCAATGCCTGCTTTCTGAGAGCCATGGCTATTAAAACTAGACGAACGCTCACCATCAGTCTGCCACAAGCGACACTACAGCGGCTCTGCCAGACCTCGAGCAGTCCATCACTGTCGGACGGTATGGCTATCATTTTCGATCTAACGACACCATCCTCTCTGCACCAAACTCAATGCAGCTTCGAGCGACCCACCATCAGGCAGCTGCAGCTATCACCATCAAACTTTACCTATAAAAAGGGCCCTCCAGATATGCTAACTCTAAGTTTAAAACTCTAAGCTCTCCTCTCCTTCTCTAAGCTCGACGGAACTCATTCCCAAGCACTCCATTCCTGTTGGCCAGAGCTGACTTGATCATTGAAGGATCCTATCGAAGCCAACCCCCATCGGCTATGGACAGAATTTTATTTTGCAGGTTCCGATAGCGACCTTATCCACCTCCACTCCAGCTGATTCCAGCAATGATCAGATTCTGTGTCAACACTTTCCATATACTTAATTTGAGCTCCAAATCAGTTAACTTTTAAACTTCATTACCAACGTTTTGTTTGATCCTCCCCATCCACGAACTCCAATAGACATTGTCTTTTCTTTTATTTAAAAAATAAGAGAAGAGGACTTCATGTATAGTTTTAATGGCAGATTAGGGTTTTGCGGCTGGGCTTTGGTTATATACCCCGCTTTAGATTGACTCTTGCTGAATTGCTTTTGATTGTAAACTGCTAAATTGGTTGATGTACTGTAACCTCATGGACCACCTTTGGCCAGTCTAATCAAATTTGATCCTACCTAGGCACCACCAACTTATGTAAGACATTATGAAGTGAGCTAATTAAATAAAAAAATATTTCATCCAATATATTTCTAAGAGGTGTAGAACTCGTATTTTATTCAGCCCAAGTTGTAAAAAATCGTTGGTTATAATCACTTTAATTTCAAATATCCATTTCGTCAAGTTTGATATATATACATACATAATATTTATATTCTACAATGTATATTTATGTTTTTACATTTTTTTTATATACCTAATTAACGACTTTTTATAACTTAGCTATTCATATAAGTCAGATATGAGAACCAATTGCTAGTCTTTTGGTATTTTAAGATCAGTACCTTTATATACTTTTAAAAAAAAAATATTGACATAGAAAAATGGTCAAATAGATCAGACAATGTTCAACCTTTTGATCATATATCATGCTACAAAATTGAAGAATGGCTAATAACGCCAGTACTCCATGGTCAAGCGGTGCATATATGGCATTGATTAAAGAAGGTACTTAAAAGTATTCTAAAAATAAATATTTGGTAACATGGTCTAAAATGGGAGAAAGGGCTTCTCCAACAGAAAAGTTCTTCTAAGAAAAGCTAGAAAATATGACTTTTAGTTTCTCCTTTATCTTCTAAAAGAGCAAAAGTAATACCAAACATATTCAAATCTCCAAAGGTTAGGCTGAAAATATGTTATAACATTTAATATCTATTAAGCACCACATTGATAACATTGGCAGCATTTGAAACCATATAACAAATTTATTGGAGATAAACCCCACTTCTATGAAAGTCCAGTTCGATGCTCAGCCTAATACAACCAGTAGCCATGGAAGAGCTTCAGTGGATGGATCTTAGCCGTACTCCTTCAGCCGGTCGAACTCCTCAGTGGCCGAGCTCTTTCGAACTTTCAGCGGCCGGACCGAACCCCTTCAACCGATCGAACTCTTCAGCGGTCGAGCTCCTTCGAACTCCCAGCGGCCGAGCTCCTTCAAACCCCTTCAGCCGATCGAACTGCATAGCGGCCGAACTCCTTGGACTCCCAACGGCCAAGCTCCTTCGAACCCCTTCAGCCGACCGAACTGCTTAGCGGCCGAGCTCCTTCGAATCCCTTCAACCGATCGAACTGCTTAGCGGTCGGGCTTTAGCCGAACCCCTCAGTGGCCGAGCTTCAGTCGGACTCCCGCAAGAGCCGAACTCTCTCTGCATCCTTCCAGCCAGATGCCTGCAAGAGCCAAACTTCCCCCAGACATCCCCTTCGGTCGGACTTCTTCAGGAGCCGGACTCCTTCCAGACTTTCCAACGACCGAGTCTTAGCCGCATACCTCCAGCCAGATGCCTACAGGGGCTGAACTCCTTTCGAACTTCCTCTTTAGGAGTTTGAACTCCTTTGGAATTGATATATGCCGAAGTCCATCAATCAACGCCTGCTTTCTAAGAGCCATGGCTATTAAAGCTGGACGAACGGTCACCATCAGTCTACCACAGGAGATGCTACAGGCGGCTCTGCCAGACCTCGAGCAGCCTACCACTATCGAATGGCTGTCGCTTTCGACCTGACAATACCATCCTCTCCGTATCAAATTCGGTGCATTCTCGAGCGGCCCACCATCAGGCAGCTGCAACTGTCACCATCAAACTCCACCTATAAAAAGGACACTCTAGATACGCTAATTCTAAGCTTTAATCTCTAAGCTCTCCTCTTCTTCTCTAAGCTCTGCGAAACTCATTCTCGAGCAATTGGCCAGAGCTAACTTGATCGTCGGAGGGTCCTGCCGGAGACACCCCCCACGGGCTCCGGATGGGACTTTATTTTGTAGGTCCCCGATGGTGACCTCACCCACCTCCACTCCAGCTGATTTCAGCGACGATCAAATTCTGCGTCAACAAATTGGCGGTAGAGGAAGGGCTCGAACCATCGAGGTTCTCTTGTTCTTAAAGGAGTGCTCGACGATGATTTTTCTCTTTCCTCTCTGGAGATCTCTCTTCTTCCTCACTAGAGTTCTTTTTCGAAGAGAAAATGCCTCCCAAGAGAGCTTCTACTCGATGATCGGCGGCCTGCGTGTCAGGTCCTTCTGCTCCCATTTCAGCCCCGACAGTCTAGGTTCCATACGAAGCCACTGCAGACGTTGAGCAATTCAACCTACTGATCGAGTTTGTGGCTCCATCGACATGATGCTGGCCATGCGATAACCTCCGACGGAGACTTTGCCAGCAAACCCACCATGAGGACGCGAGGAATCGGCTTTAAGGAAGAGTATTTGGGAATACCAATCATCCTAAGGAAGAAAAAATGGAGAGCAGAAGTTCTCTCGTAGAAGGTCTCACAAGGAGACAGAATGAAGTTCGACCGTGCAAGCGAGGTCGAACTCCCCCTCGAGCTCGCCATCAAGGAAGCCCCAACAAAGGGGCATGAAGTTCTCCCGACGAAAGCTTTATAGGAGGGCAGAGTAAAGTTCGATGCAAGCAAGACCGAACTCCTCCTTGAGTATGTCATCAAGGAAATTCCCTATAAAGATTTCACAGGAGGTGGAATGAAGTTCGACCGTGCTCATGACCACCCCAGTGCATGCGAGGCCGAACTCGCCCTTGAGTATATCTTCAAGGAAGTCCCTATAAAAAATTCACAGGAGGTGGAATGAAGTTCGGATAAGCAAAGTCGAACTCCTCCTCGAGCTCGTCATCAAGAAAGTCTGGAGAAAGAAGCATGAAGTTCTTCCGCAGAAGGTTTCACAGGAAGTTCGGTTGCGCTCACGACCTCCCCAGTGCAAGCAAGGCCCGAACTCCTCAAGCTCACCACCAAGAAAGCCCCGATAGAAAGGTGCAAAGAAGTCCTCCTTCCGAAAGGTTCCGCGACTGCGCCCTCCTCAATGCTCTTCGGATCAAATTCTCATGAAAGTTAAGAACTAGCTGCCAAGACCAGAAGAACTATGGTCTCCTCCAAACATGTGCGATCGAAGCAAGGAATGCCCTGACCATCGCGACCATGGCCATGACACTAAGGAATACATTCAGCTTCGAGATGAAATTGAGGAGCTCGTCAGAAAGAAGCGGCTAGATAAATTCCTCCAATGCCAGCCTGAAGCAGAAGATCGGCCAAGGGTGCTACCATAGCCAGAAACGACAAGAAGGTCGGCCGCCTCATGGCGTCATCAACGTTAGGAGCTTGGTACTTCAGCGTGCTGTCATCTCCTAACGACAAAGTCGAGAGAAGCTTGCTCCAAATTGAGAAGGGCAGCATGAGATAGAGGGGGTCGTCCGGCCCGAGATTTGCTGCCCGAGGGAACTCGGAGGAACAACGCCCCCGCAACCTTGAAACGGGGATGTGCTGCGAATAACTTTCCCTCAGTAAGATTCTCCCTCTTCAATAATATTATTTCTAGGTGCAAAAACTATGTGATGACAGAGAAGAAGCAGTCAATAGTTGCCGTATCAGAAATAGGAGGAGAACCTCGTCCTAACACGAACAGGTCAAAGATCGTCAACCTCGGCCAGAGATTAGATCTCTTCCGAGCGACCGAGTCAACCTCGGTTAGAGATAAGATCTCTCCTGAGCGATTGTGACAACCTTGGCTAGAGATAAGATCTCTCCCGGACGACCGTGACAAGCTCGACCAGAGATAAAATCTCTCCCGAGCGACCGAGTCAACCTCGGCCAGAGATAAGATCTCTCCCGAGCGATCAAGTCAACCTCAGCCAGAGATAAGATCTCTTCCGAGGGACTGAGTCAACTTCGGCTAGAGATAAGATCTCTCCCCAAGCGACCATGATAACCTCGGCTAGAGATAAGATCTCTTCCGGACGACCGTGACAACCTCGGCCAGAGATAAGATCTCTCCCAAGCGACCGAGTCAACCTTGGCTAGAGATGAGATCTCTCCCGAGCGACCGTGATAACCTCGGCCAGGGATAAGATCTCTCCCGAGCGACCGTGACAACCTCGGCCAGAGATAAGATCTCTCCCGAGCGACCGAGTCAACCTTGGGTAGAGATAACATCTCTTCCGAGCTTCAAAGAACCTCGTCCGCAATCCGTTAGGAACAGGAGGAGAACCTCATCCTAACGTAAGCAAAGTCAAAGGCCTCGTTCACAAAGGATGGGATGGGGGAGAGGCCCTGACAATGGCCCTTATGTGCCCCCATAGCTCGTTAGGAACAGGAGGAGAACCTCGTCCTAACGTGAGTAAAATTGAAGACCTCATTCACAAAGGATGGGATGGGGGGAGAGACCCTAACAACGGCCCTTATGTGCCCCCACAGCCCGTTAGGAACAGGAGGAGAACCTCATCATAACGCGAGCAGATCAAAGACCATTAACCTCGGCTAGAGATAAGATCTTTCCCGAGCGACCACGGCAACCTCGACCAGAGATAAGATTTCTTTCGAGCGACCGCGTCAACCTCGGCCAGAGATGAGATCTCTTTCGAGCATCCGAGACAATCTCAGTCAGAGATAAGATCGGAGACAACCTCGCCCAGAGATAAGATCTCCCCCGAGCGCCCGCATCAACCTCGGCTGCAGGAGATAAGATCTCTCCCAAGGCAAACTCGACTGCAGGAGATAAGATCTTCCTCGAGCGCCCGCATCAACCTCGACTGCAGGAGATAAGATTTCCTTCGAGGCAACCTCGGCTGCAAAAGATAAGATCTCCCCTGAGCGCCCGCAGGAGATAAGATCTCCCCCGAGCGACCGCGTCAACCTCGGCCAAAGAGAAAATCGAAGCCAATCTCGGTAAGAGAGAAGATCGGAGACAACCTCGGCTAGAGAAGATCTCTCCCAAATGTCCGTATTAACCGCAGCTACAGGAGAGGAGATCTCCCCTGAGTCAACCTCGACTGCTGAAGACAATATCGCCCTCCGAAGGAGCTCAACCTCCGACCTCAACCGCTTGAGATGAGATCTACTTCAACCTCGACTGGAGATGAGATCTCCCCCAGGCTTTAACTTCAACATTAACTTTAGCTGGAGATGAGATCTCCCCTGAGCTTCCACCTAAGCCAGCACGGAGCCCAGAAAAGGACTTCGGTAGTCGCCTTTTCTGCACTCCCTTCCTTCGAGTTTCGAACTCGAGAGTGGAGGGACTATTATTAGGGATAAACCCCGCTCCTATCGAAGTCCAGTTCGATGCTCAGTCTAATGCAATCAGTAGCTGCGGAAGAGCTTCAACGGACGGATCTTAGCCGTACCCCTTCAACCGGCCAAACTCCTCAATGGCCAAGCTCCTTCGGACTCTCAGCGGTCGGACCGAACTCCTTCAGTCGGCCGAACTCCTCAGCGGTCGAGCTCCTTCGAACCCCTTCAGCCGGTCGAACTGCATAGCGGCCGAGCTCCTTGGACTCCCAGCGGCCGAGCTTCTTCGAACCCCTTTAGCCGGCCGAACTGCTTAGCGGTCGAGCTCCTTCGAACTCCTTCGGCCGACCGAACTGCTTAGCGGCCGAGCTTCAGTTGGACTCCCGCGAGAGCCGAACTCTCTCCGCGCCCTTCCAGCCAAACACCTGCAAGAGCCGAACTTCCTCCAGACATCCCCTTCGATCGGACTTCTTCAGGAGTCAGACTCCTCCCATACTCCCCAGCGACCGAGCCTTAGCCGCATATCTCCAGCCAGATGCCTACGGGGGTTGAATTCCTTCCGAGCTTCCTCTTTAGGAGTTCGAACTTCTTTGAAATTGATATATGCCGAAGTCTACCAATCAACGTCAGCTTTCTGAGAACCATGGCTATTAAAGCTGGACGAACGGTCACCATCAGTCTGCCACAGATGACGCTACAGGCAGCTCTGCCAGACCTCGAGCAGCTCGCTATTATCGGACGACTGTCGCTTTCGACCTGACGATACCATTCTCTCCACATTAAATTCAGTGCAGTCTCGAGTGGCCCGCCATCAGGCAGCTGCAGTTGTCACCATCAAGCTCCATCTATAAAAAAGATCCTCCAAATACGCTAATTCTAAGCTTTAATCTCTAAGCTCTCCTCTTCTTCTCTAAGCTTTGCGGAACTCATTCCCGAGCACTTCATTCCTGTTGGCCAGATCGTCGGAGGGTCCTGCCAGAGCCACCCCCTACCAGCTTCGAACGGAACTTTATTTTGCAGGTCCCCGGCGGCGACCTCACCCACCTCCACTCTAGCTGATTCTGGCAACGACTAGATTCTGCGTCAACAAAACCCATGTGTTAACTATCATAAAATGAAAATAATAGCAATATTAAAACATTTTAAGATCTTTGATAATTCATATAAATCAATGCGTGTAAAATGAACCACAATTTGATTACAATCAATCAGAGATTAAAAGCTAGTTGAAACATGATTGGATCCTAATTATTAAATCAATAAATCATGATGCGAAGAATTAAATTCCCCCTAATTATGAGAAGAAAAATAATTATTCAGAACCATACCTCTCTTGCCGTGATCTCTCCACCTAAATTACTTCACCTCTAATTGTGTTCGGTGCTCCCGGCTGATACCCAAACCCTGTTATGTATAGACCTCTGGCTCTATAATTCTTACTCCTTATGGCACTTGGATTCGCTCCGTCACACCCATGCATCCCATCTAATCACAATGCTCGCACCAATCATCAACGGCCATGATCGAAAGATAGAGTCCAAATCCGAGTGATCTTCATCTTTCCTTAGCTTTAGATGATGAGTTACTTAATATGTAATAACTAAAATTATATGTTACCAAGTTTGCTATAGTTTTTTAATCGCTTTACATGAGCGCGCGGACTTAAAGCAAAGTGCCACAGTTTCCTCGACCGCATGCACAATTGGATGGCAAAAGAAAAAAAAAAAAGAAAACAAACAAAAAAAATCATATTAGGAGCCAGATTGCTGCACCCATCTCGAAGAGAAAACCATAAGTCAAATAGGATAGAACTTTTCTACTAATGATGTTCATTAATCTCACAAGTTAAAAAATAAATAAAATTTCTGTATAAAGAAAAGTATAAAATAGGACTTTTTTTGGGGTGTATAATTTTTTTTTTTAGTGTTACGAGACTGACGGATTTTGTTAGTAGAAATCCTCTTATCCGTATTTAATCTTTGGTTTTCCCCTTCAAGATAGGTGATATACCTCGAATTCGATCCATTTAACATGGCATTGCTGGCCAAATGGAGCTTGATATGAATTGGGCACATAGTCCTTTACCTCGGCCAAATGGTGTCCACTACATGGCTCTTTTGAAGGCACAGGAAAATATTCAAATCTCTCTCCATTAAGTGACAGTTGACCATAATGACAAAGCGATCCTCTAACATAAGATTTGTATCTCACTAGGTTGCATCACGTGCAAGTTGTTATCTCTAACGAACTCCCTCCACGTTCTAAGATGTTGATTGCAAAGGGTACCAACCCTCGTCTATATAAACTTTTCTTTGAAGATCCTCCGAGTAATGCCAAGGAAGTCTAAGTAAATCCAATCAAAGCACAAATCCCCATTAAGTTTGTGACCTTCTACTAAGGAGTTTAGCGGAGATCAGAGACAGAGTTTCTTAGAGTTTCAGATGGAGCATAGTCTCCAAAGAACTTATCTCTCTTGAATAGAACTCTCTCCCTCCCTCTGTCACACTTTAGCTCGAACTCCTTTCACATATTTCCGCTTACCCTCTTTCTTCTCCATCTTCTTTCACTCAAAATCTTTAGTATTACTCTTACGTATCTGACTCAAGCATCAAAGTGTCTTCTATCAAAAAATTTTGATAAATAATTTTTTTCAATTTATGATATTTCAAGATATTCTTTGAGATAAGAACAAAGATTCAGCCATTCATAATTTCATCGAGGTCTCCAGTTAGCTTTCTAGCTTTTAGGTCTCGACTCTAGCTCGGTTACTAGCTCATCGGTCTGAGCTAGACGGCCCTCAATATATGGTAACAGATCGGCAAAATAGGAATTGAACCGGCTAAAAAAAAAAAAAAAGAGAGTCCTACCTCAGGTGATGTTCTATGGTCTCCGCCCCATATAACTTTTGCCCGTAAAAGTGTCATGGATGCATTGCGGGAGGTTGGGTTTGGACCGTTGGATCCTTTGAGAGGATGGGAAGTACAAATTGCTGGTGGTTGGGAAATTACAGGTGCAAGAGAATAAGACCGGAAGACGTATCTTTTCTAGATTTTATACTCCCTTTCCTGGGAGAAGCAAAAAGGGAAATAAAAACAATAGTGAAGGGAGAGAGACGGGAACAGGGCCTCCAAAAATGCTGCCGTGCTTCCGGCCACAAGGACGTTCGCCTCGATCATGATTGCCTGGTTAAACGCGTTTCCCATGGTCAAGGTAGTATATAGAAGTAATGGATCAAAATGCCACCGATGAGGTAGAAGATAATTGGTTCTGTTCATTGGTGCTACGCATCCATTTAGTGCCACATGATGCCCTGTTGGATGAATTAGTGAGTCGGCTGATAAGTAAAGCTTCAGGGCATTCTTCTTTATATAGAACGGTCGAGATTTTTTTTGTACTCCAAAATTATTTTTTTTATTTATCTATATAAATTTTAAAATAATTATTGCATAATTCAATCATGAAATCATGCAAAATAAGATGACTCATGCTTTCATACAAAAGATACACCTCCAACTCCAACCCATGGAAACCAAGCTTGTTGTGTTTGTATCTAGTTTAGACATCCACCGTCCATGCTTCAGTAGATGATTATTGTTTGGACATGGCAAGGTGTGAAAAGCATGTTCATGCTATTCTTATTCATCTTATTTAAACATGTTTTTTATTGGAAAAAACTGCAAAGCATAGATAATAATTCCATAAATTCTTCTTCCTCTTTGTGTAATTAAATGAAATATCATAAAATAATATTAATCTCTATGATCTACTCAAATAATTAATAAGCAAAAATAATCAAGCAACTCATAAAAAAATATCATAATTTTGATATGAATTTTTTATTATTTAGAATAATAAAATTACTATAGATCATCTCTAAATCAACTAAAGATTATATAAATATATAATAATTAAGACTAAATATTTGCTTCTATGATAAAAATAATCATCACTAATAAAGCAGACTTCAATAACAAACGAGGATAGATCTCACTAAATATGTAGATGTTTGAAATAATTAATAAAGAAGGCTTTGTAAGAATCAAAATCATTCAACTTATAGCTCTTGATATTAAAAATAATATATTTAAATTTTATCAAAATTAGAATATGATCAACGATACAAAATAGCATCAAACTCCTCTTTTTCTTTTTATTTTATCATCGTCATCTTTGATTTTTCCGTTGCTTTTTTTTTCCTCGCTACCTTACGCTTGCTTCCATGCACCCCTGGGTTTTATGGGCGTAAAAACCCAAGGCCAACTGATATGAATCTTAAAGGGGCTCTTCTCTCCTCTTTTGTTATATTTTAATATAATATAGATTCCACATGAGGAGGGACCGTACTAATAAATCTTTTCCTTTCGACTGATATGGGAGGTTTCACCAAGCCTCATTTTTCTCTGCAAGCAATTAACTTTTTAATGGATAAGGCTTGAGTTATCATATCCGACCCATTATCATTGATATGGATTTTCTCAAGATAAAGCAACTCCATGTCCAAAATATCTCAGATCCAATGATAACTCACATCAGTATGCTTAGATTTTAAATAAAATATTGGATTCTTTGAAATATGGATGGCGTTTTGACTATTATAATAAAATATATATTTTTCTTATTCTAGGCCCAATTCTTATAGAAAATTTTTCATCTATAAAAGTTCTTTGCAAATTTCTATAACTACAATATACTCGGCCTTTGTAGTAGACAAAGTAACACATTTTTATAATTTAGATTATCATGGTATTGCTTTCTTTGAAAAAGTCATCAAGTATCCCGATATAGAGTTTCTAGAATCTATATCACCAGACATGTCTGCACTGTATACCCATCTAACATAGGTTTGCCTTTACCAAAGCATAACAAACTGTAGAAGTACCTCTAAGATACACTACTATACACTACAAACTATTAGCGACGGTATTGCTACTACATAATCTAGACTATTAACGACAGCAAAATACCATAGCTAATAGTGATGCCATCGTTAATACCATCATAAAAGCCAATCTGAAAAATTTTTATCGCTAATTGGATCCATTAACGATGATAAAAATTGCCGTCGCTAGCAACGATTTTAGAGATGAAATAAATCCATCTCTAATTAATTTTTAAATAAAATTTTAAAAATTTTTAAAAAAATATTAGCAATGGTAGATTCATTGCTATTATCGTTGCTAATTAATATTAGCAACCAATGATTCCATGGCTAATGCCATCTCTAATTTTATTTAACTTTTAAATTACATAAAAAATTAATTTAAAAAATATTAGCGATGGTATTTTGGTGTGTAATGCCGTCACTAATAGTTATTAGCGATAACAATGCCATCACTAATACTGACGATAATAGTTAATATTATTTTTTTAAAAAATTAATAGTAATATTTTTTAATCTTGTTTTAATTAATCATAATGAATTATGGTTCATAATATCTATTATAATTAAAATTCAAAGATAATATGATAATCAAAAATTAAAAAGTAATTATATTATATTAAAAATAAAATTATATAATTTTATTATAAGCAATATCAAAAAAAATATAATATATTAAAAAAAATCAAGTCCAATCCTCATCATTGTCCGCCTCTTCTCCCTTCCGCTCCTCTTTAATAGCTGATGGATGAGAGCTAGATGTTGCAGTATCTTGTAATGAAAAAAATAAAATAATATAGTAAGTTTCGATACAGAGATGTATCTTTTGATACGGAGGCGTATCTTTCGATACATTCTTTCGATTCTCGAATAAATTATTTCTACATATTTCATTCGATGATACAGAGCTATAGACACCTTTGATCCATCGATTAAACATTTAGATTGAATTTTTAGCTCCTACATCCCCTTCCTAGATTCAAACCTAAATATACGAAGCTTCTAAAAATAAAAACTTAAAATAATTAAAATAATTTAATATTATAATTATCTAATGTGATAGCTGGGATGATGAGCCTAGCTGGTTGTGCAGTAGCGGATCCTAGAGAAGCTATACGATCGTGTCACGGATGGCATCCAAAAGGCTCTAAGGTTGCTGGCTTAAAAGCTTCTGCACAACCTCCTCCATGTGTACATCACTCTAGGTCTAGGACGTCGAGATCTATGAGGATACCAAAGGATATCGAGATAGTGGAGGGTTGAAGCTGTGGTCGAATCCTATGATCCAGCTCCTACTCACCCCCTGGTGGTGCTGAGCCATCCCTTAAGGCCAAGGAGGCTGAGAAGATGGATCATCACCGTACCTCTCCACAACATATGTCGTATAACGTATCTGCACAGTTAAAAAATATATTAGTTGTAATATAAAAATTAGATTCTGTAACAACTTAATTAGTAAATAAAGTTTGAAGTTCTTACCACGATCTGTCGCGACGTAGAATCTAAATAGTCACCAATCCTCATAGACTAATGTGTGGCCCGCTACAACTGTAGTTGGTCTGGTGGATGATCCAATTACCATGCTTACAATAAATAAATAATAAAATTAAATAATTAAAATATGTATATAAGAGTTTTTATAATTTTAGTGAAGAGCTTTGATATTGATTTCTTACCAATCTATCGGCCATAATAGATGTGCCGATCGAGCTGCCCGTATGCCCAATCGAATCCTACTGGGCGGTCTGATTATGTTGGATCCTCTGCCACCTACTGGAGTACTCCTTACTACTCCACTGATCATAGAGGACCTGCCATATGTCCACCCACATTCAATGATCCGTGAAGGATCTCCAGTCTGATGGTGACTAGGAACCAGAGATGGCAGATTGCTTGAGACTATAGAGGCCATCTCGAAGCCTCCATATGGCCACCTCCTCGAAGATCTAACGACTAGCCTCTTCATTATGAGGAGTCTCAAATTGGTAGTAGTCCTACAAAATAGAAGCAAGCATGTATTTATATGTAATTAAAATTTTAGTGTATCAAAAATTTAAAAATTAAACTAGTTTTCACTTTCCAAAAACATCTCTCAAGCTGCATCACGTGCTCCAAACAGCCAGCTGAAAAACTTGTTCACGAGCCTCGGTATTAACCATCGGATGATGTCGGTAACCATACGAGATACTCCAGATACTCTAAACATACTGCAAAATTAATTTTAAATAATAAATATTAACTTTATAATTGCTAAATTAGAAATATGTTAATTGAAGTTATAGTACTTACGAGCAGCTCTAAACGTGGATGAGCTATCTATCCTATGGCCAAGTCAGAGGTGCTGCGAGTTGGATGGGTCCTCGACCATGGCTCTATGTCTGTGAGCTGGTCGTTACTGCATATGACTATAGGGTCACTGATGACCTCCCATCATCCGATATGAGATGTGCAGAACCATATGAGCTGGCCATATGATCGCTCTCTCCTCGAGAGCTCTGTTCTTGGCTAGAATAGCTCCAACCTCTAGAAGACATATTGTATAATATCTAAAAATAAAAATAAAAATCAAAACAAGCAGATGATCTAAAAATTGATTTAAACAAAATATCTATCAAAACATAATAAAACGATCAAAATTTAACTCGTGTGTAACAAAGATTGTTAGTTAGTATCTGTAATGTATCAGTAGAAAAATAATTCTCGTCTAACAATATATAATAATGTATTGGTTTACTGATCTCCTGATTTAAGCATTGTCTCATTCTCATTTAGCAGTACATGATAATTTCAATACATGAAAATGTGAAGAAGGCTCAGATTTGCTACTGAAAAATAAGGCATTGCACGTTCCTTTTCACCTTTAACCATGAGGTGGTTGCAAGCAGTTGTCTGCAACATAACAGACCATCCAAGCTTGCCTTGTATTGCAAGTTCTTCTGCACTAAAGTACAGTGAGATGGCTGCAAGTAATTGTCTGCAATGTAACAGACCATCCAAGCTTGACCATAAAATAATAAGAATAGAATGTATCACCTCCATTTAGGCGCATCTTGCACAGGCAATCATCATATCCTCCATCTCCGAGCTCCTGGCCGCCTCCTCGAGCTATAAATCATAAATATAAATTTTATTAAAAAATAAAATAATAACTTAAAAATAAAATTCATGTGCTCGTATAGTCTAGTCATCTAGCAAGCTCCAAGCCTAAACTATAAGCATTGATACCTGTATAGGAAGATATGGGAGACAATATGCACAGACAGAAAGCTCTACTTGTCCAATATATTTACTAATGTGCAAGAGCTTAATGATGACAAACTTGAGCATATGATTAGCACATTTGGTGGATCTAATCTGATTATTGGTGAAAGCCTATGTAATAATCTTTCAGATAGCAACTGCTATAGTCATGATGGACTATAAGAGTTACTATAGTTATAGCTTTACTTAGCCTCTAGGGGGTAGCAACCATATAAAGGGTAAGCATGACTATAACCATAGTAATCCTGTCCATCATGACTATAATGGTTGCTATCTAAAAGATATTACATGGACATCCACCAATAACCAGATCCAACACCAAATGTATTAATCATCTGCTCAAGTCGTCACCATTGAGCTCTTGTACATCAGCAAGGTCTTGGACAAGTAAAGCCTTTGAAGCCCTTGCAATTATCTTCTACGTCTCGATCCCCATATAAGTATCAATGCTTATAGTTTGCAGCCCAAACCTTTTCTCGATTTAAGCGCTCTATATGTCGAGACCAAAGCGCGCAAGGCATGTCTTGATCTCGTGTTTGCAGCCCAAACTTTTCCTCGATTTAAGTGCTCTACATATCAAGACTGAAGCACATAGGGCACGTCTCAATTTTGTGTTTGCAGTCAGAACCTTCTCTCGATTTGAGCACTCTGCATGCCAAGATCGAAGCATGCAGGGCACATCTCGGGCCAGTGTTTGCAATGCTACCCGAATGTTTTCTCAATTTGAGCACTCTGTATGCCGAGATCAAAGTGCACAGTGCATGTCTCGGCCTCATATTTATAGTCCAAATCTTTCTACGGTTCGAGTGCTCTGTAAGCTGAGATTGAAGGATGCAAGGCACATCTTAGACCAGTATTTGTAATGCTACCCGAATCTTCTCTCGGTTCAAGCACGCTGCATGCTAAGATCAAAGCACATAGGGCACGTCTCGACCTCATGTTTATAGCCCGAACCTTTTCTTGGCTCGAGCGCTCTACATGTCGAGACCCAAACCTCATACAAATTAATAAATAATTAAATAATTTTTAATATCTAATTATGTTTAATTAATATAATTTAAATAAAAAATAGTTTTTAGTGATGGTATTAGTTGTCGCTAATACCATCGCTAATACTCATAATAGAAGGTTATCTTATAGAATTAAGGTATGGGCTGGCATATAGAAATTAAGGCACGAGAAGGCATAGATGAGTAGGGACTAAGGCTTGGGGATGCAGCCACAAATGGGAGGTTGGAGAGGCTGGAAGCTTGCCCCTGAAGGCTCGGAAAGGTAGGAGGCGGCTGAGGGTTCGGCGAGATTGGTCGGGTGCAACTAGGGGGAAGCTGCCGACCAAGGGAGTGAGGGGGTGGTGGGTGAACCAAAGGATCGGGGGTTCGAAGAAGTAGGAGGTAGCCAAGGATTCAGGAAAGGAGATAGGAGGTGGCCGAGGGGAGGCGATCGAAGGGAGACAGGGGGTGGTAGGGAAACTAAACGACGGGAGAGAGGAGGGTGGCGGCTAGGTGCAACTGAGGGTAGACGGCCAGGAGGAAGCCATTAGTCGAGGGAGAGAGGGAGTGGTGGGTGAATCGAAGGATCGAAGGTTCGAAAAGGCAGGAGGCGGTTGGGGGTTCCAAGAAGGAGACAGGAGGCGGCCGGGGTGAGAGAGGGGGTGGCGAGGGAACTGAATAGTGGGAGAGAGGAGGATGGCAGGCTGGGGTTTCGGAGAGGTCAGAGACTAGGAGCTTGCACTCGGAGGCTCGGGAGGTGGGAGGCAGGAGGCGGCCTAGGTTTCGAGGAGGCAGGCTGGATGCAGCTGGAGGGAGACGGTCGAGGAGAAGCCACCAATCGAAGGAGAGAGAAGGTGGCGGGGGACCCGAAGGGCCCAGGGTTTGGGGGGTAGGAGGCAGCCAGGGGTTTAAGAAGAGAGGCAGGAGATGGCCGAGGGGAGAGGGGATGGCGGGGGAACCAAACGGTAGGAGAGAGGTGGCAGGCTGGGGTTTCAGGGAGGCAGGAGAACGAAAGCTTGCGCCTAGAGGCTTGGGGAGGCAGGTCGGATATAGCTTGGGGGAGACGACTGAGGGCTTGAGGATGCGAGAGGCAGCCAGGGACTCGGGAAGGCGAGTTGGGTGCAGTTGGAGGGAGGCCGCCAGTCGGGATAGAGAGGGTGTGGTAGGGGGATCAAAGGGTGGTGGAGAGGGTGGTGGCAGTGGAGGATAAAAAAGTGAGAGGATGGGGGAGGGGGATGATGAAAAAGTGAGGATGCGGTGAGCGATGGGGTGAGAGAAAATGATGGGGCAATGGCATGCGGAAAAACAAGGACGTGCGGTGATGTGGGAAAAATCGAGGATGAAAATATTATTAGCGACGGCAATTTTCATCGCTAATAATCATTTTCTGTCGCTAATATGAAAAATATTATGAGCAATAGCATATGCCATCAGTAATAGTATTTCTACCGCTAATAATTATATATTCAAAATAATATTTTTAAATTATTAGTGAAGGTATTCTTGCCGTTGCTACTACAAATTTTTTTACATTAATTTTTTTCCTAAGTCATTTTTTGGATGGTTAAAAATTAATATTTAATTTTATTAAATTTTTATACTTAATAAATCTATGGATCAATTTCTAATTGATTTAAATTAGATTTAGTTTAATTAGGCTTGACTTAATTTGAGGCTAATTAGATTTTAATATTTCAAGTAAAACTTAGATTCAAAGTCTAATTGAATTAGGTTTGACACGATTTTGAATTAGATTCGAATAGGATTTGAATCAAACCCAAATTAACAATTATTATTTTTTAATTAAGACTTGACTTAATTTGAATGTAATTTGGTTTTATAATTTAATTAAGACTTGGATTCAAAATCCAACTGAATTAGGTTAGATAGGATTTTGAATTAGATTCAAATCAAGTTCTAATTGCATTTGAATCGAATCTAAATTGAAAACCATTTTCTCCTAATTGATTATGATTAGATTAAATTTAGTTAGGCTTGACTTATATTAAAGTAATTAGATTTTATTATTCATGACTTAGATTTTAAAGTCTAATTGAATTAGGATTGACTAGTTTTCTAATTAGATTCGAATTGGATTTGAATTGAATCTAAATTAATAATTATTTTTTTCTAATTAATTTAAATTAATTTTAATTTAATTAATCTTGACTTAATTTAAAATTAATTAGGCTTTATAATCTATATAGGATTTAGATTTGAAGTCTAATTGAATTAGATTTGATAAGATTTCGAATTAAATTCGAATCGGATTCGAATTAAATTTAAATCAAATCTAAATTAAAAATTATTTTTTTAATTATTTAAATCAGCTTAAATTTAATTAGGTTTGATTTAATTTGAAAGTAATTAGATTTTACTATTCAAGTAGGACTTGAATTAAAAGTCTAATTTAATTAAGATTGATAGGATTTTGAATTGGATTCAAATTAAATCCAAATTAAAAACTAATTTTTTTTAATTAATTTAAATTAAATTAAATTTAATTTAATTAATTTTAATTTAATTTTAACTTAATTAAATTTTATAATCTAAGTAGAATTTAGATTCAAAGCTTAATTAAATTAGATTTGGTAGAATTTTGAATTATATTTCAATAGGG
This sequence comes from Cocos nucifera, assembly GCA_006176705.1. Classification (NCBI taxonomy): domain Eukaryota; kingdom Viridiplantae; phylum Streptophyta; class Magnoliopsida; order Arecales; family Arecaceae; genus Cocos; species Cocos nucifera. The sequence continues at coordinate 363,896 of QRFJ01003567.1, forward strand.
TTTGAATTGAGGTTAAGCCAGTTGTGGATTATTAAAGACGGCAAACATGTCGTCACTAATTCTATTGCCAATAATTTTTTAAATATTTTTTTTAAAAAAATATTAGTGATAGTAGATTTTCATCGCTAGTATCCAAAAATGTTGTTGCTAATTTTTATTTTAGTTTAAATATTATAAAAAAATTAAAAATTTTAAATAATTTTAGCAATGGCATGTACTGTCATTAATAATAATAATGCCATCGCTAATAGTTGGTTATTAGCAATAGCACTATTTTTATCACTAATAATCCAAATTTATCATCATTAATATTTTTTTATTTAAATATTTTAAAATAATTTTTATACTTTTAGATATGGCCGTTGCCATTGCTAATAATTTTTATACTTTTTTTAGCATTGCGATGGCAAAAAGTATTATTAGCGATGGTGATTTTTGCCATCGCTAATATCGTTGCTAATATCCAATTTTCTTATAGTGACAAAATGAGGTTACGACAGTATTTACTATTATAGCGATTTAAAAATTTCTACCATAAGATCTACAATAGCGGTTAATAAGTCTGACCTATAGCAGCAATTTTTCTACCTACTGTCATAGGCGATCTATAGCAGCGGCTATAAATAACTGCTACTATAGATCTGACCTATAGCAGTGGTTATAGATAACTATTGTAATAGATTGCACATATGATAGTGGTTATTTAACTACTTTTATAGTGCCAATCTATGGCAGCGGTTATGCTTGATCATTGCAATGGATCTAATGTACGGCAGTGGTTATGTATAACTGCTGTCATAGGTTGGATCTATGGTAGTGATTATACATTATCGCTGCCATAGATCACCTATGGTAGCTATTTCTCATAATCGCTGCTATAGATCTGATCTATTATGGCGATTATCAGCAATCACTACCATAGATCGATCTATAGTAGTGGTTATTCATAACCACTGCTATATATTTTTTTCATTTTTTTTTCTAAATATGATATAAATCTAAAATTTAATGCCTATTTTTATCATTTATTATCTAAATAATTATTATTTGAGTGTCATCATAAAACACCACCTCGATCTGATAGCCTTAGCATCATTGATCAATAAAATTTAATTTCAATGATCATGAACGATGGCATGATGATTTGATAGATGGAGATCATTGATGGATCCAAAAATCTATAATGATGATCTCGATGATATTTGTAGTATACTATCAAAATTTTACTTCAATCGAATTTCGTTATTATGATCAATTTAGCATAGAATGGTTTCGATCGTTAAATAAGAATCAAGTGATCAAAAGGCCAAACAATATCCGATTATGAGATGATTTTTTAGATAAACGATCTTTGCTATAACTTTAATCTTTTTTGTATGACGATGATCACAAAATCCAAATTGTTTCTATATAAATTGTTCGTGTTAAGTAGATCTTGCAAAAGCATAAGCATAATTACCTGAGTTTAAGAATGGTATCGAGCGACATATAGTTTTGTATTGTTCTCAGATGTACAGTTTGAATTTTACGATCACCACTATATAAATGATTAAAGTAGTAGCTAAGATCATTTATCTAAAAAATTATCTCATAATCAGATGCCGTTTGATCCTTTGATCACTCATTTTTCATTTAACAACTGAAATTATTCCATACTAAATTAATCATGATAATGATATCCGATTGAAGTAAAACTTTGATACTATAATACAAATATTACCAAGATTATTGTTACAGGTTTTTGGATCCATCGGTGATTTTCATCTATTAAATCATCATGTCGTCTTTCATATCATCGAAATCGAATTTTATTGTTCGATGAACCTAGGACTATCCGATCGAGGTGGACTTTTGTGATGACACTCTAATTATAATTATTTAGATAATGAATGATGAAGATGCATATTAAATTTTAAAATTATACCATATTCAAAGAAAAAAATAATAATTAAACTATGGCAATAGTTTTGTAATCGCTGCCATAGACCTATGGCAGCGGTTTGCAGTAACCCAACATGCATTAGATTTAGGTTAAACCTCTTTAACTCAACATGCATTAGATCTAATAATGAACTACCTAAGCCTGGATCTATGACATACATAATCTAATATTAAAAATACATATGAGATCAGATCTCAATACCTTGCATGGGTCAAAATACACTGCAGCTGATGATCCATGGATTTGAAAATTTCTTAAGCTGCGCACATGCCCGACCTCTACAAGTACCCATACAAGACTTCTTTCAAATTAGAGATGTCACGATCTCCCCAAGATGCTAGCTCTCTTATAGAGATCTTTTCTTTGATGGCTGATCTGGCTTCTTCTTCAGATCTCTCAAACACTTTAGAGAACTAAGAAGAAGTAGAGGAGATGAGGTGTAGGAGGAGGAGAACTTTTCTCTCAATCCAGTGCCTAGATCTAAAACCCAAGCCCTTCACCATGCCAAAAATGGAAAATCCCTCTCTAGATCACACGCCCACTCTCCCTTTTCTCTCTTTTTAGTCGGCCAAGAAGTTGTGCATGCCTAAAATTGAAGGGCTCATTTAAAGATGGCAATAATAAGAGGATGAGAACAACTTCTCATCTAGATAGGAATCAAGTTCAAACTTGAATTCAAAACCATTTTGAATACAAACAAGAACTAACTTGATCTTTATCTGAAGGAGAGAAGGGAGTGGGTGACATTACCTTGAAAGGCATGCAAATCCTCATGCCAAAAATCATATTGGCATGAGGAGTTGGCATGGGGACTTGGGTGATTGGCGCATGTGAGTTCAATCCAATTTGGACTCAGGGTTCTTCCAATTTGGTCCAAAAAAATCTCATTTTAATTAGACCCAAAAAAATGAATGAGCCTAATCAAATTAGGTATCAAATCAGATCCTAATCCAATTAGGATTTAAGTGAACTCAAGTCCTGATCAAATTAGAAATTGAATTTCATTGCAACTGAGTTATCTCATAACTCAATCAGGCCAAATCTAATTTAAGTTAAACTAAATCTAATTCAATTAGACTTAATCTAACACTCATTGCTCAATCAAATTGAGTTAATTACGAATCTAATTACTAATCAATCCTCCTGCAACTTTTGCATAAGTTTAATCATCAATCATATTGATGATTATATCCTTCAATGATTCATAATCATTAATAAACCATCTGATCAGACAAGAACCTCTTTTATATGTGACATCATAGATTCTATTCTATCTGATAGTAAGATATATTATGATCCCTATCATAATATCATTAAAAATTTTTTTAATAGATTGGAATAATTCTAACTCTATCCATCGAGGGTCATCGATCATCAAGATGATGCTCGATAAATCTCATAATCCACCAGTAACATCTAGCAGTATATAGTGGTAACTCATTAGAATAAAAGTAACAAATCTCTAGGTGTAGTTACTATATGATTTAGTCCTTCTATCATGATCTCAACTCGATGGAGATCATAGAAAACCTATCAAATTCCATCGTCAGTCAAATGCCAAATTAGCTCGACTTGAATTTATATATAAATCTCATGGAAACTTTTTTTTAGTATTCATACTTGTTTTGGTCAAAAATGTCCAAAAGTTAGTCTCGTGAATCATATAAGACTACTCATTTTCTACCAAGATCGATAGATTCTATTTAGATGCTTTCTACTCCTAACAGCGAACCTAAACCCACTATAGCCAACATATACATTAAGGATCTAATGGCTAGGGACCAATAGAACATGCAGTCAAACTACAATAGCCTTGCTATAAATAATCAATGTAGATCAAAGGACTACTCATACCACTGCAGCATCGAGAAGACCACTGATGAGTGAGTAGATATTTAAGTAGTTTTTCATGATGATCATGCTCCATATAAATTATTCTCTAACAACTATCTGCACTCTCATCCCAGTATCTCTATATTATAGACTCGAGATCCATCATCCGAAAGAAAGGTGATTCATGCACCAATCTAACTGGATTGATCACTATCCTCCATAACGATCCTATGATCAAGAGCATTCAGAAATATCTTGAGAATCTAACTTGATCGATCACTATCCTCCATAATGTATATCTTAAATTCTCAATATCTTGATAATATATAAAATTATTTTTATTAATTTTTAGGATAAATTATGAATACATAAATATGATTGAAAATAAAAATATCTTTTATTGATAATAAAAATTTTATAAGTACAAATACAAATCCTAAAAATACAAACATATTAGCCTACAATTGGGTTTCTAGGGCACACATCTACCAATAAGGATCTGAACAATAATATTAAGCTTTTTACAATCTTTAATAAAAGAATTAAAATAGTTATGGAAGGATATTGATGTATTTGGTGCTTGCAGTAGTCAGACATTCAAATTAAGGGCAGCTCTTTTTTAGACTATCAATGATTTTTCTATATATGTCAATTTATCTAGATGGAGCACAAAAGGGCATATTGCATATCCTTCTTATAGGGATGCTACCTATTTACACTGGTTAAAATATAAAGAAAAATTCTGCTATATAGGCCATCATCGATGGTTGGAAGCCAACTAATCATTTTGGGTTCAATAAGATATATTTGATGGTACTATAGAATTATGATATGCTCCTTTACCACCATATGGAATTAAGGTTCTTATGCAAATACATGGCATAAATCACAGGTATAGTAAGATTTTCAAGTATTCTAAGAAAAGAGAAAGGAAAGATATTGAAAGCCTAACAAATGAATGGATTGATAAAGGTGTCATTACTTGCAATCTTAATTCAGGACTGTTTGAGGATGCTGATTTTTATGATGATAATAATTATGAAAGTTAGAATGATGATGACGTAATGGAGGTATCTACATATTAGATGTGTGCCCTAGAAGCCAGATTGGCTGTCACTTGTAATATACTTCTAAGAATAATTTTATAATTTTGACTATAAACTAATAAATAGATTATTTTTCTATCACAGTGTGTATTTAAAAGTGTCTATGATACATCCTTTCAGTTAATGGTAATGATAATTCATATTTTCAAGAATTAAAAATTTAAGACATGAATTTTCAAAATTAACTCATAAACTGCTCCCGACCGTAGGATAATCATAAGAAAGGTGATCAATCCGAAAGATTGGTATACGATCGCTTTCTTAGGATATACATGTCTTGAGTCACGGTATGGAGATATCAGAGTAAGAGTACATATACTTGTTAGAGAATGAGGGCACTGAGCGTGACCATCTCGAGTAGTCATAAGAAAGTCTACCTTCTCATCGATGACTGACTCGATGCTGCAGTGGTGTGTATGGTTCTTTGATCTAAGGTGTATCGATAGTTCACCTTAAGGATGTTATAGTTTGACTATACCATAACTCAGTCTTCTAGCCATTAGAAATTCTGAGGTGTATGTTGACTATAGCATGCTCATTGTAGGAATTGGATTGCACCAATAAGAAGATCTATCTACCTTGATAGATGAGGAGTAGCCCTATGATAATCATGAGATTGAGTTCTTAAGCCCATGGTCATGATAGAGTAAAGATGACAGAAAGAGTTTCTATTAGGATTTTACATTGGACTCAAATTGAATGATTAATTCATATGATGGATATTGAGTTTGACGAGTTCACCTTAACCCTAATCTTGTTGGGGCTTAAGATAGAAGAACCCAATCACACAGGTAACTGCACCGAGAGATTTGCTTTCAGTTTTGATGGGTTGCCACCATATACTGCTAGGTGTCACTGGTGGATTTTGGGAGCAATTAAAATGATTTTGATGATCAATCATTCTATTTGTATGAATCAGAAAAATTCTGATCCATCGAAAGGTATTTCGATAATGTCGATGATGAAGATCATGACATATCTCATTATCATACAAAATTGAATCTAACTGGATCACATAAATAAGGGTTTGGGTCTAGATGTCATCAATTGAGCTAACCTAGTTTGATTGATTTAGATTAGATCCAATTATATTCAAGATAATCATGCTAGCACACGATTGAGCCTGACTTTCTCTTTCCAAAATCTTTTTGATTCATCATAACCAGATCAAATTTGATTTGACTTATTCTTATATTTTGAATAAATTTATTTTTATCTGACTGGAATAAGTTTAGATCAGATTAATTATAGAAATTAAATCCATTTATAGTCAAATTGGACTAGGGTCAAAAATTGACTTATTTGAGAGAATTGAGAGTCACCTAATTAGATGCTTTTAAATTTTTTTTTTAAAATTTATTTTGACTTAATTATTAGACATGTGATAGAGCACTAATTATACATTGGGTGTACCAAATTTCATGATTTTTGGAGGTATCTAGACTAAGTTATGAAAGAGTTTGATTTGGATCAAACTCTTGAGGAAAGAGTCCTAGGCGTAGTGGACTCTTCCTTATCTACTCATGTCGCCACCTTCTAATTAATTTTTGGTATCAAAATTAAATGAGATCTAAGGATTTTCGTGCAGATTAAGTCCAGGAGTCTCAATGGTCAAAAAAATAAGGATTTTGATCAAAGAGGGACTCTAACTTGGCGCTATGCTTTTGTATAAGAACCCTTGCGCCAAGGCTCTTCATGTAGAAATATTTTTCATACCCAAAGGATGCCGTTCTAGATATCCCACTCCTTCTCTATCCTCTCTCTCCCTCTCTTCTATATACCTAAAAGGTTAGGTATAAATCTGAGAAGAAGATTCAATCAAATTTATGAAGAATTCAGCATCTATGCGACGGTATTCGTGAGACGGACATGCTGCCTTCAGAAATTTTTTGAAGGACTTTCAGATTAGATTCAGATCTAATCTTTGGCAGAAAGATTTATGAGGAGAAGATGTCTAGATCCTTCCTAAGTGGATATTGATAGAGATCAAGCATGTGTATAGCTCATTCTAGAACCTCAGGAAACATTAGGATCATCGTAGGATAATTAGATTATCCAAACAAGATATAAAATTAAAATTTTAATTTAATTTTTATTTTAATTTTTAATATCAGATCATCATGATTAGATCTAAGAATTCTTAGATCAGATTGGATTAGTTAATAATTTTTTTAAAAAATCATCTCGGATCTGTACGATCCTGGGATGGAAAATAGGATTTTTTCTTCAAATGGTATCAGAGCCAGGTTAGCAGTTCTTCAGATCTACCTTAGATCTGATTTTATTTTTGATTATGATCTAATATTAAAAGATTTTAGATGTCATATCAAATATGATTAGATCTAAAATTAAAAAATTAAAAATTAAATAATTTAGATCTAATATGTATGAGATGCATGACTAGACTAGGTATAGAATAGTTCTATGTATAGTCTAGTATAATCATGTATTTATTTTGATTAAATATAATTTTAGATCTATTTAATTTTTATTTTTTTAATATTATAATTATTATAATCAGATCTAAAAATAAAAAATAAAATTTTTAATTTTTAATTTATTCATATGAGATATGAAAGATGTATGCTTAGACTAGTCATAGAATAGTTTTATTTTTGATATGATAAAATTTAAAATTTTATTTTTTAGATTTAATATGTAATATTTTAGATCTGAAAGTATGCATATTGATGATACATGAGATATATGCAAGTATATGTATTAGTTAGATCTTTTTATATATGATATATGATCTAACTAGTTTTATAGTAAAAATTATATTTCTGATTAAGGAGTTTTCCATAGCCATCCGATCATAAGAATAAAGTAGGATTTAAAGGCCCTCTCCTTCCATTCGATGAGATGTTCTTATGGCATGTAGGGGTGCTGCGCGTTCGTCCTTAATCAGAAATCAGAACTTATTTTTCTATAAAACTCTAGATCCTAAAATCCTAGGATTTTTATTATATATTTTGTTCATGAATCCAAAACTTAGTTAAAAATTAAGATTATAAAATTAATTAGATCTAAAAATTATGAATTTTTAGATCTAAGACATATTTATAAAATTAAATTCGAACTTGGGTAGCCCAATTAGATCTAGTGGTTGATCAAACTAAATCAAGAGTTGGTTAGGTGGGATCAAAGAAAGCTTAGATTTAACCAGCCTAATAGGATTAAGTCTCGATCAAGATTGAATTACATTGAGATGTGACTCGATCAAGTTAAGACCTAATTTGGCTCCACGGTTCGAGCCTGAATTTTAGGCTAACCTAATTAGTTCTGATTCGATAATTTGGTGTCTAAGGTAAGTTTGGTAGATATGATCGACTGATTTTTAATTGAGAGCTACTCAATCTGAATGTATTCTTATCAAGTTAATGGCATATTTCTTCCATTGATCTCAGTTATCTGACCATTTATATTGACCCAGTTCTGATTTAAGATGGCTAACAATTCGAGCCAACCTATGCCACTAGGTTAGTCATAATTATTATGACTAAGTCAAGTTAAGTTTAAAGAGATCTAAATTAAATTTTTGTAAGAAAATATTAAGTCTAAGATCTTCCACCATTGCAGATGTGTGGGTCCTTTCCGAGGTTGATTGTTCACGACTGGATACAATGGTTCAGTTGCACCAAAAAGATGCAATCATATCTATTAGGCATTGGATGCCATGGGTTGGAGGATAGATTGGGCTAAATATTTTGGATACAGTGAGGGACCCAATTAAAAATCCAATCTATGCAAATGATGGATCTGACTTAACTAAGAAATGGATCAATATTTTGGACACGATGAGATTCATGAATTAGAGATTAGGTTAGGGTGCACCATGATTAGAGAATCATTAGACAAGAATTATCCACTCATCGATTGATCCATCACTAATAACTATTAGTTGAGGTGGTGAGTCAGTTGGTGGGACCGCACCATCCATTAGAAATCAATAATCATGAAGATTTTTGCATCTCTATCAAGAAAGTATAGAGATTCAAGTAAATAGTGAAAGCCTAATTTATTTAAAAATAAAATTTTTAAATAAATTAATTAAATCTAATTATAAAATCTAACTAAAAATTTTGACTCTCTACAGAAAAATATTTGCATCCAATCCACTAGCCCGTATCCTGGACACCCATAGATTGACTGGATTTAACTACAAGGATTAGCTCCAAAACTTCAAAATTATTTTGAATTTTGAAAAATTGACTCATGTGTTGGCACAGGATCCTACCACCTTATTAGCTCATCCATCTGCTGATCAGAGAGCATCTCTCGAGAAGTGGATGGATGAAGATAATAAAGCCATGTATTATATGTTAGACTCGATGTCTGATGAGCTCCAGCATCAACATGAAGATATTAAGACTAGCCGCCAAATGTTGGATCACCTACAAGAGTTGTTTGGTCGCGCAGCCAAATATCAAGTTACTAAAATACTATTTAAAGAATAAATGCGTGATGGACAGTCAGTCCAAGATCATTGTCTGATGATGATTAAGGACTTAGAAAAGCTTGAAAAACTCGATGTCAAGTTAGATTAGGATCTGCAGACTGACATAATTCTGCAGTCCTGAACTAATGCGTATGGATAGTTCATCATGAACTATTATATGCATAAACTGCAGAATATTTTGGTTGAGCTCATGAATATCCTGGTTACTGCTGAGCTTTCTATGAAAGATTCTAAAGGCTCAGTACTTGCTGTGGAGCGGACTTCTTCTAAGAGAAAGTATTTTAGGAAGAAGAAGAAGTCCGTGAAGAAATAGAAGATGGATGGTGGAAAGAAGAAGAAGGTAGAGCCGAAGAAGAAGGCCACTGATAAAGAAAAATATTTTCATTACAATACTGATGGCCATTGAAAGCAGAACTGCCATCTTTACCTGACCAGCCTGAAAAATAAGAAGGAGGTAGGTCCTTCTGGAGGTATGCTTATTATAGAATCTAATCTTACAGTTTTTTCTGTATTTAATTGGGTGCTTGACTCTGGTTCTAGTGCTCACTTGTGCACTTCTATACAGGATCTTGAGGATAGCAGGAGGCTGAGGGATGGTGAGATGATCCTATGCATTGGGAACGATACAAGAGTTGCTATTATGGTCGTAGAAATCTATCCTCTGTGATTATCGTCAGGATTAGACTTAGTACTTAGGGACTATTTTTGTATGCCAACAGCAAGCAAAAATTTGATTTCTATTTCATATTTAGCACAGGAAGGCTATGTAATTAGTTTTCTTAAGGATCATTGTAATATTCTTTATGAAAGAAATAAAATTGCAAGAGATTTTCTTATAAATGATCTCTATTAGTTACATATTAATATTTTTATTTTTAATATCGAGCAAAACATGAATGCCATAGGATCAAAGCGATCTAGGATAGTCTAAATGATAGGTATCTTTGGCACCTTAGGCTAGGTCATATAGCTAAAGATAGAATTAACAAATTAGAAAAATTTGGACTATTGAGTCCATTGACTTTTCAGTTATATCCAATTTATGAATTATGCCTTCATGACAAAATGACCAAGCTTCCTTTTATGGGACATGGGGAAAGGGCCACAGACCTGCTTGTCCTAGTACATATTAATGTATGTGGTCCATTTGATGTGCCAGTCAGAGGTAATTACATCTACTTCATCATTTTTATCGATGATTTATCTCAGTACAAGTATGTGTATTTGATGCAACACAAGTCTGAAGCTTTTGAAAAGTTTAAGAAATTCAGACTCAAAATAGAAAAATAAATAGAAAAATTCATTAAGGTTCTTCGATCAGATCGAGAAAGCGAATATCTTAGTTGAAAACTTTTAGACTATCTTAAGGATAATGGCATAGTCTCTCAATGGACTCCACCTGGAATGCCTCAATTCAATGGAATTTTAGAATGAAAAAATCGAATCCTATTAGATATGGTTCGATCTATGATGAGCTTCACAGACCTTCCTAAGTTTCTTTGGGGACATAATCTATTGACCGCTATATATCTACTAAATAGGGTTCCATCTAAAACCGTTTCTACCACACCATATGAGATATGGCATAGTAAGAAATCAAATCTGAGTCATCTCAGAATTTAGAATTATCCGACCCACGTCAAGAGACAACAGACAGATAAATTAGAGTCTAGGTCCTTTAGAGCTCGATTTATTGGATATTTTAAAAAATTATTAGAATATTTTTCTATCTTTCAGAAGATCATAATGTGATTGTGAGTCCACACGCCATCTTTTTTGAAAAATAGTTTATTCAAGATAGTGGTATCAATAGATAGATTAGGCTCGAGAAGAAAGTCTCTCAAGAGCCATAAGCCAAGGAACGTATGGAACCCAATCAGATTGAACCAGTTCAATCACTACCTCGTCTACCTCGTAGCTCAGAAAAAAATTTTCATCCTTCTGAAAGGTACTTAGGTATTATTTCAGAGAACGTAGAAAAAATATTCCTCATAGAAAAAGAGGTTCATGGTGATGATCCCAAAATCTATGATGAGGCGATATCAGATATCGACTCTGAGAAATGGTTAAAGGCAATGAAGTCAGAGATTGACTCAATGTGCTCCAACCAAGTCTTAACCTTGGTAGATCCACCTAAAGATATAGTACCTATTAGGTGTAAATGGATCTTCAAGAGAAAGATAGATGCCGATGGAATGTAGAGACATTCAAAGCAAGGCTCGTAGCGAAATGGTATAGTCAGTGCGAAGGCATTGACTATCAGAATACTTTTTCACCAGTAGCCATGCTCAAATCCATCTGTATATTGCTTACTATTGCAGCCTATTTTGATTATGAAATATGGTAGATGAACATGAAAATGGCATTCTTAAATGGATATCTTGAGGAAGATATCTATATGGAACAGTCGTTGGATTTCACATCCAGTGATACTGATCACAAGGTCTGCAAGCTACAAAGATCCATATATGGACTTAAGCAAGTATCTCGAAGTTGGAATGCTCATTTTAATAATGTCATCAAATCGTTTGGATTTATCAAGAATGAGGAGGAGCCCTATATTTTCAAAAAGATCAGTGGGAGCACTGTTATCTTTCTCGTACTGTACGTGGATGACATCCTCCTAATTGAGAATGATATTTTAATATTGACTATGGTCAAAATATGGTTGTCTAAAGAATTCTCCATGAAAAATCTAGAAGAGGCATCCTTTATTCTAGGAATTAAGATTTATAAAGATAGACCAAATAGGATGCTAGGTCTCTCACAGAAGTGTACGTAGAGGAGGTGCTAAAGAGATTTGGCATGAAAAAATCCAAGAGAGGATTGGTGCCCTTTGGACATGGCATTCATCTCTCCAAGAAAATGTATCACAACACCTCTGAGAAGATTAAATGCATGAGCAAGATCCCTTATGCTTCAGTAATAAAGAGCCTCATGTATGCCATACTATGCACACGACTTGATATTGTCCATGTTATAAGTATCACGAGCAGGTATCAGTCGAATCTAGGTGAAGAGCACCGTACTTCTATGAAATATATTCTTAAGTACTTGAGAAGGACTAAGAATATGTTTCTAGTCTTTGGTAATGGAGAACTCCAGATCCAGGGGTATACAACTCGAATTTTATGTCCGATATAGATGATCGAAAGTTGACATCTGAAAGTCTATTTATTTATAATGGTAGTACTGTCAGCTGAAAAAATTTCAAGTAGACGATGATAACAGATTCCACCATGAAAGCAAAGTACATCACTGCATTGAAAGCTGCAAATGAGGCATTCTGATATAAGAAGTTTGCCGTAGAGCTTGGAGTGATGCCATCAGATGTCGTCCCTCTATACTGCGACAACAATGGTGCCATGGCCCTAGCTAAGAAGCCGAGGTCTCACCAAAAATTCAAACACATCGAGCGGTGATACCACCTCATCCGTGATTATCTCGAGAAGGGATACATCGAGGTCAAGAGAATCAATACTGTAGATAATGTAACTGATCTGCTGACAAAGCCATTGAGCCAACAGAAGATTGAAGCCCATCTTGAGAAGATGAAATTTAGATTTATAGCCAATTGACTTTAGATCAAGTAAAAGTTTATTAGATGTGTACCCTAGAAGCCAGATTGGTCGTCACTTATAATACACTTCTAAGAATAATTTTATAATTTTAACTATAAATAAATAAATAAATTATTTTTGTATTATAGTGTGTATTTAAAAGTGTCTGTGATACATTCTTTGAGTTAATGGTAATGACAATTCATATTTTCAAGAGTTAAAAATTTAAGAAATAAATTTTCATAATTAACTCATAAACTGCTTTCGATCGTAGGATCATCGTGAGAATGGTGATCAATCCAAAAGATTGATGTACGATCACTTTCTTAGGATAGATGTGTCTTGAGTCTACAGTATGAAAATACTAGAGTGAGAGTACAGATACTTATTAGAAAATGAGGGCATTGAGCGTGACCACCTCGAGTAGTCATAAGAAAGTCTATCTTCTCATCGATGACTGACTCGATGCTGTAGTGGTTTGTATGATTCTTTGATCTAAAGTGTATTGGTAGTTCACCTTGAGGGTGTTATAGTTTGACTATACCATAACTCGATCTTCTAGCCATTCGAAATTCTGAGGTGTATGTTGGCTATAGCATATTCATTGTAGAAATTGGATTGCACCAATAAAAAAATCTATCTACCTCGATAAATGAGGAGTAGCCCTATGATAATCATGAGATTAAGTTCTTAAGCCTATGACCATGGTAGAGTGAAGATGATAGAAAGAGTTTCTATTAGGGTTTCACATTGGACTCGAATGGAATGATTAATTTATATGATGGATATTAGATTTGACGAGTTCACCTTAACCCTAATACTGTTGAGGCTCAAGATAGAAGAATTCAATCACACAGATAACTGTACCAAGAGGTTCGCTATTAGTTCTAATAGATTGCCACCATATATTACTAGGTGTCACTGATGTATTTTGGAAGCAATTAGAATAATTTTGATGATCAATCATTCTATTTGTATGAATCAAAAAAGTTCTGATCCATCAAAAGGTGTTTCGATGATGTCGATGATGGAAATCGTGACATATCTCATTATCATATAAAATTGAATCTAACTGGATCACACAAACAAGATTTGGGTTTGGATGTCATCAATTGAACTAACCTAATTCGATTGATTTGGATTAGATCCAATCAGGTTCAAGGTAATCATGCTAGCACATGATTGAGCCTGACTTTCTTCTTCTGAAATTTTTCTGATTCATCGCAACCAAGTCAAATTTGATTTAACTCATTCTTATATTTTGAATAAATTTATTTTCATCTAACTAGAATAAGTTCAGGTCAGATTAATTATAGAAATTAAATCCATTCATAGTCAAATTAGACTAGGGTCAAAAATTGACCTATTTGAGAGAATTGAGGGTCACCTGATCGATACTTCTAAAAAAATTTTTAGAATTTATTTTGATCTAATTTTTGGATATGTGATAGAGCATGAATTATACATTGGGTATACCAGATTTCATGATTTTTGGAGATATCTAGACTGAGTTATGATAGAGTTTGATTTGGATCAAACTCTTAAGGAAAGAGTCCTAGGCGTAGTGGACTCTTCCTTATCTACTCATGCTGCCACCTTTCAGATTGATTTTTGGTGTCACAATCAAATGGGATATGAGGATTTTCATGGAGATCAAGTTCAGGAGTCCCAATGGTCAAAAAAATAAGGATTTTGATCAAAGAGGGACTCTAACTTGGTGCTATGCTTTTGTATAAGAACCTTTGCGCCAAGGCTCTTCACGTAGAAATATTTTTCATATCCAAAGGCTATCATTTCAGATATCCCACACCTCCTCTATCCTCTCTCTCCCTCTTTTCTATATGCTAAAAGATTAGGCATAAATCTGAGAAGAAGATCCAATCGAATTTGTGAAAAGTTCAGCATCTACGCGATGGTGTTCGTGAGATGGATATGTTATCTTCAGAAATTTTTTTGAAAGACTTTTAGATCAGATTCAGATCTGATCTTTGCAGAAAAAATTTGTAAGAAGAAGACATCCAGATACTTTTTGATTGGATACTGGTAGAGATCAGATGCGTGCATTGCTCCTTCCAGAACCACAGGAAATATCAGGATCATCGTAGGATAATCAGATTATCCAAACAAGATATGAAATTAAAAATTTAATTTAAGTTTTATTTTAATTTTTAATATCATATCATCATGATCAGATCTGAGAACTCTTAGATTAGATCGGATCATTTAAAATTTTTTAAAAAAATCCATCTCAGATTTGATCAGATCTACATGATCCTGCGATGAAAAATAGGATTTTTCTTTCACTATACATAGAGTTGTAAAGCAATTATGGAAGAAAAAGAGTATTTTTTTATTTACTTTATTAGAAGTATAATCTTTAGAGATACAATCTTGATGTGATGCATATAGAGAATGTTTGTGATAATTTGATTTGCATATTATTAAATTTTGATGCAAAGAGTAAAGATAACTTAAAAGCATGTTTTGATTTGCATATTATTACATAATGTCGATTCAAAAGAAATATCATTTTTTGACATTTCTAAATAATATCAAGATTTTTGATGGCCATGCATTAAATATTTTAAGATGTATAAATCTCAAAGAGCGAAAACTATTAAATCTTAAAAGTCACGGTGGTCATATTTTGATACAAAACATTTTTTTACTGGCTTTAAACTAGATGGTGATAGAAAATACTTCAACTACTTACAATGGACCCTTTCTCCTTCTCTCATCGAAAATATCAAACATCTATAGTTTCAAAATGGCTGAGGGGTTGTGGAATAATCCATGGCAATGGTGCCAATGGAAGTGCTGACACTAGGTGAGGACATAGAGAAGATATATTTATTTTATTGTTAATTATAAAGCTAGTACAATTACTAATTGATATATCTCTCTCTCTAGTAATCTCGAAAAAAGGATGCAATTTGGCTTACAATTAAATGCGATCTAGATTGGGTCAAGCATGATTATAATTATAAACTTAAATTTATTTTTATTGAAAAAAAAGAAAGGAAGACCCATCTATATCATAATTATCCAAGTTCAAAGCTGTGATAGATCATCTAGAAATCAAATTGGTTGCCCATAATAATTAAGATGCTATCCATAGGTCAAGATCTAGTCATATATATATATATATTATATATATATAATATATATATATATATATATATATAATATATATATATATATATATATATATATATAATATATATATATATATATATATATATATATAGATAGATAGATAGATAGAAGATACATACATACATACATACATACATACATACATACATACATATATATATATAATATATATATATATATATATATATATATATATATAATATATGTATGTATGTATGTATGTATGTATGTATGTATGTATGTATGTATGTATGTATGTATGTATGTATGTATATGTATATAATATATATATATATATATATATAAGATGCATATTGTTTCTATTGCTGTAGAATTCCGATCCTTGTCGGTGCGACTGGAGTGGACGGTGCTGCATCTTCCGATGGTGAGACCTGCAAAAAAGTTCTGACCAGAGATGGCTCCGGTGGGGACCCTTTGATGCTCAAGTCATAATTCTTTAATAGAAATGGAGCATGCTAGAGAGAATATCATACTTGAGGATCCTTTGTAATCTATATTTATAAACAAGGTTTGGAGTCATTTGTGGGGCACAATCCGTGCATGATCCTGACCAGATTGGGCATGATGGGGCAACATTAATTATGGTCAAGATTTTTGAGATTCGGTGGTTAGGATTGTCTTTTCCAAATCATGGCCAACTGTCACAAGGTAGTCATGCAAATTCAAAAGTGGTGCATAGGAATCCTAGAGCATGTTGAATTAGGTTGAGTTCAGGCTGATAGGGAGCTAAGTTCAGTCATCGGCAAGGTCGGTGGTAGAAGGGGATCAGGAGTTATCGGATAGCAGGGTCAGACGGCACCAAACTTAGGTGGGCTTGGGGGCTGAGATCGGGCATTTTCAAACTCAGATTATGTTGGAAGCCATCAATGGTGAGATTAGATGAGCTAAAGATTGGCGAGACGCAATATTAGAAGGTGTTGAATTTGGAAGGAATTGTAGGCTGACAGTCTGAGGGATCGGATGGATCCGGACCTGGAAGTAACTAGAGGCCGATAAGCTTAGAACTTGGATTACATCGAACCCCAAGGAAGCTGCAGGAGGGTTTAGCAAGTTACGAGATCGAATGGATCCGAACCCAAAAGCAAGAGGCTATAGGTGCCGAATTTGAATGGCACCGAATCTAAAGGGAGCTAGAGGAGAGTTCAGTGGATCATGGAGTTGAAGGATGCCAAACTTAGCAACTAATGGGGGCTGGTGCGAATTCCATTGGGCTTTAAGCTAGTTGATCATGCATTAAGGATCCAAAATTCTAAACTTAGAAAGGGCCAATAATTAGGTAGCGGGATTAGATGGTGATGAACTTGCCAAAAGGAGGAGCTAGGATCGGTGATGATTGGACCAACCAGCAGAATTTGGTAGTCAATTGAAAGATTCGGGGTCAGATGCCACTGAACTTGCTAATAGGATTTGGTGGTTGGCAAATTATGGAAGAAGAGATTCGGTTCATGATGCAGTGGGGATCCGTGATGTCTAAGATGGCCATGTCTTCAGTGGGGATGATTTTACCCCCAACATATGCCCTTCTACTTTCGAGTTTAGACCAGATCAGGTTCGGGCAATGAGAGTATTCTCATTCAGACCAACATGCAGTTAGTTGTTCAATCAGTCGGTGCATCTTTTTGGGAGAAGTGAAGAGGAAGCACCTTTTACTTGCTTTCATGCCAACCCTTTATCTCATGCTATTCCCATCAAGATTTGCCTTGAAGCTCTCAGAAAGGAGGTGGGTTGAGCAAAGAAGAAGGATGCTAGAGCCAAATAGAAGCTCTCAAAAACGAAGAAATTTGTGGCGGTTTGGCTGAGATTAGGCATCTAAGGTTGACCATCTGGCTGAACACCAAAGCGCATATTGCTCAGAGGAATCGATTGATAGAGGAATATAAGCAATTGGCAAAGCTTACTGAGGAGAAAAATTGCGACTAGGCAGCAAAGACTGCTCGATACCAAAATGAATTTCCTGGCATGAGAGAAGATTTTAGCTTTTGAACAATACATCAGCTCTACCAAGGCCATCAAAGAAGCCTGGTGGGGAGTTACTAAGGAGGTTATTCGACTTCAAAACCAACTACGCTCGGTCGAAAAAAGAATAGCCAATCTTTAATGGGTCTAATGAAAAAAGCAGCATTCTAATCGAGTTGAAACAAGTGGCAGATACTAGGATGCAAGTGCTGGTGATATTCGGAGTGAACTGATCTCAGTTCAAAATATCATCGTTGATCTTTTTGAAGCTTTGAGAAAAGATAGGTCTAAGCTAACTGAACTCCATATCAAGCTGATGGAAAGTACAACAGTTACCAAGCAGACTGAAGATATGATTAGATGACTGGAGAATATACTTGTCATGATCCTACGTACTACTACTCTTGAAGTGGCGGACATATCAGCCATAGCGCTCAATGTCGGGTTTGAAGAGTCTTGGCATTTAGTTAGGCGACTTTTTTCTGAGGTTGATCTTTCTTTCCTCGAGGTTCCAGTCTCAGAGCAAGCAGAGGAGGACATCGCTCCCTTAGGATTGTTGGCAGCCGAAGTTACCAGGAGTACTCAACTAAGTTAGACATTGTAACATTTTTTTTATTGCCTCTATGAGGTTGTTCACCCTTTGGGATATTATCGTTGTAACTCAGCTTTGTGCCTTAGCTCATAAGTAAAATATATTTTTCAATTTCTCTCTTCAATTTTGGATAGCATTTGGAATTATCTTAGTGCACGTGGGACAAACTTAAGCATATCTTGGTGTCGAGCGAACTTTGGTTTCTTAGAAACTTTTCGACTCTATTTGGGAATGAATTCTCCAACCCCCTCATTTGGTAATGAGGGTTCCGATCTCCCTCATTCAATAATAAGGGTTGCCAGCCTACATTGTTTAAGAACAAAATTTTTCTTCGATCTCCCACATTTAGGAACTAGGGTTTCGAGCTTATTTAAGAACAAGGATCGCCGGCCTACCTTATTTAAGATCAAGATTTTTCTTTGATCTTCCTCATTTAGGAATGAGGGTTCTGAGCTTCCTTATTTAAGAACAATCATTGGCCTATCTTGTTTAAGAATAAGGTTTTCTTTGATCTCCCTCATTTAGGAACATGGGTTCTGAGCTTTCTTATTTAAGAACAAGGGTCATCGGCCTACTTTATTTAAGAACAAGATTTTTCTTCGATCTTTCTTATTCAGGAATGAGGGTTCCGAGCCCCTTCTTTTAAGAACAAGGGTTGTCGGCCTATCTTGTTTAAGAATAAAGTTTTTTTTCGATCTCTCTTATTTAGGAATGAGGATTCCAAGATCTCTTATTTAAGAACAAGGGTCGTCGGCATATCTTATTTAAGAACAAGATTTTTCTTCGATCTTCTTCATTTAGGAATGAGATTTCCAAGCTTCCTTATTTAAGAACAAGGGTCAGCCTACCTTGTTTAAGAATAAGGTTTTTCTTCAATTTTTCTTAGGTAGGAATGAGGGTTCTGGGGTCCCTTATTTAACAATAGGGATTGCCGGCCTATCTTGTTTAAGAATAAGATTTTTCTTTGATCTTCCTCATTTAGGAATGAGGGTTCCAAGCTTTCTTATTTAAGAATAAGGGTCATTGACCTACCTTATTTAAGAATAAGGGTTTTCTTTGATCTCCCTTATTTAGGAACAAAGATTTTGAGTTTTCTTATTTAAGAACAAGGATTGCTAGCTTACCTTATTTAAGAATGAGATTTTTTTCGATCTCCCTTATTTAGTAATAAGGGTTCCAAACTTTCTCATTTAAAAACAAGAGTCATCGATCTATCTTGTTTAAGAATAAGATTTTTCTTTGATCCTCCTTATTTAGGAATGAGGGTTCCGAGCTTTCCTATTTAAGAACAAGGGTTGCCGGCCTATCTTATTTAAGAGCAAGATTTTTTTTTCAATCTTCCTCATTTAGGAACAAGGGTTCCAAGCTCCCTCATTTAAAAATAAGGGTCGTCAGCTTCCTTATTTAGGAACGACAGTTTCAAGCTCCCTCATTTAAGAACAAGGGTTGCTATCTCCTTCGCCTTGGGCTTTTGGGCCAGCTATGGCAGGTTTGTCTCCCCCACTTAGGGCTTTGTGCGGGTACTTGTAGATGTTCCTACGGCAGCACAACTTATGGTGTGGGATTAGGCTACTAAATCATCTGCACCACCTCAGTCAAGTTTCTCACCTACTATACTAGTAGGTCAAATTGGGCGACCTATATCACTATTACTGGCTAGGCCGGTGGAGACAAGAATTTTGGTTACTATGTTTGAGGCTAATGATTGGCCAGATTCTCCACCAATTAGGAGTTAGTGGTGTTGGAACACCAAGAAGTTGCTCTTCTAGGTGCCATGATTTCTCAATTGCGTGTTCCTTTAAGAAGAAAGGGTACCAAAGGTTCAGGCCCTCCTTCTAGTACCAATTCTATTGCTAAAGAATTCTAGATCTCGTTAGAGCGGCTGGAGTGGGTAGCATTACGTCTCCTAATGGCGAGACCTATAAAAAAATTTTGATCGGAGGTGGCTCCGATGGAAATCTTCCAATGTTTAAGATAGAATTCTATGATAGAAATGGAGCGTGCGAGAGATAGAGAGAATATCATACCTGAGGGTCCCTTTGTGATCCTTACTTATAGATAGGGTTTAGTGTCATCCATGGGGCGCAACCATGCATGATTCTGATTGGATCGGGCATGATGGGACAACGTTTGTGGCCAAGATTCTTGGAATTGGGTGGTTACGGTTGCCTTATTCAGATCATAGCCAACTGTTGCAAGGCAGTTATGCAAATTCAAAAATAGCATGCGGGAATCCTAGAACATGTCAAATTGGGCCAAGTTCAAGTTGACAGGGAGCTGAGTTCAGTCATCGATGAGGTCTGCGGCAGAAGGAGATCGGTAGTTGCCGGATAGCAAGGTCGAAGATGCCAAACTCAGGTGGGCTTGGGGGCTGAGATTAGGCATTTCCAAACTTGGATTGTGTTGGAAGCTATTGGTGGTGAGATTAGATGAGCTGGAGATTAGCGAGCTACGAGATCGGACGATACTGAATTTGGAAGGAATTTGAGGTCGGCCATCTAAGGGATCGGATGGATCTAGATTTGGAAGGAACTGGAGGCCAACAAGCTTAGAACTTGGATTTCATTGAACCCAAAGAAAGCTAAAGGTGGGTTTGATGGGCTGCAGGATTGGATGGATCCAATCTCAGAAGGAAGGAGGCTGCAGACAGTGAATTTGAGTAGCACTAAATCCAAAGGTAGTTGGAGGAGAGTTCGACAGGTTGTGGAGTCGAAGGACGCCAAACTTAGTAACTAACAAGGGGTTGGTGCAGATTTCATTGGGCTTGAAGCTGGCTGATCATGTGTCAAGGATCAAAAATTCTGAACTTAGAAAGGACCAACCATTAGGCAGCAGGGTCGAATGGTAACAAACTTGCCGAAAGGAGGAGAAAGGATTAGCAACGACCGAACCAACCAGCAAAATTTGGCAGTCAACTGAAAGATCCGAGATTGGATGCTGCCAAACTTGCCAACATGATTCGGTGGTTGGCAGATTGCAGAAGAAGAGATCCTGTTCATGATGCAGCGGGGATCGGTGATGTCTGAGATGGCCATATCTTCGGCGGAGATGATTTTACCTCCAACACAATATTCCTTAGATGAAAACTAATGTAACATAGATAACAAGGGCATAAAATGCTAAATGCTACCAATAATACCATTAATGCAGATACAGCTTAACTATAATGTATTTAATCTATAAAAATTTGTTTCAATACTCTATTTGGGAAATCCAAATGCGGCAAGAAGACAATTGATAGATGGATTAGCAATTCTAGCATCAAGACATTTTAAGTTAGAACAACTAATACTAGCGTAGTCACTCATTTATTAGAATAGATTAACATGCGAGTTGGGTTGGAATAGGTCAAGTAGGAAAAAATATTATGCAAACCTAATCCAATCTTTGAAATGGATAATTTTTTAGGAGTGAATCTTACCCATGACCATGAGTTCAATTAACCGAGTCAAGTCCAGTCATCCAACCAATATATCTTTTTCTTTTTTCTTTCTTTTTTCTTTTTTTCCCCTTTAGGCCTAGGCATAACTTATGTTTGGGTTAACCTGAATTTAGCATAACCCAGCATGTAACTAGGAACGAGCTTCAGATGAAGAATGTTATCCAATTTTAGATTGTGTTAGAAACAAGTTCAGCAGTTTAATCAATTCAACGCAGCTAGAACCTAATTAAAACTGAGCTCGTAATCCAATCTGACCCAAATCTAGTCCAAACTATATTATAAAGGATCAATTAAGATACAAGCTTACCCACCAAAACCATATTTTAGGCTGAATCAGTTACAATGTTACTCTAGGTCGAAGATATCCATGCAGTTAGATACTCATGCTTTACCTAACCCAACATGCATGCCCAACTTGCACCACTAATTGGCTCAAACATTTTAGACATTAGATTGCCATCTGATTGTTACCATAAATATTCCCTTCCATAAAATATAATAATATATTAAATAAATATAATAGGGAACCATGCACTAAGTCATTAATCTTCTGTCTATGAGAAAGTATCTGCTTTAAACTTATTTTATCTCCTTTTTCTCACGCACATGCCACGTGGTGTCTCAAATAGTGTCCCATGCTGCAGTTACAGTACCCTCACATTACATCAACAGACACTGATCTAAAATAAGATGTCCTGATCTAATAAGTCGAAGAGAAAACAAGCTTACATGGTTATTATAGAAAGGTTTGAGATTTCATTTAGATGATGCAGCTTGAGAAGTCTACAAGAAATGCACAAATTATCAGTTCTCTACTGAGAAATCTGTTTGAAATTAGTAAAATAAGCATGAAGATTCTTCTGTCAAGGCTTGACAAAAATGAGTGGAGAAGCAATTAAGTTATAATAGCCTAAGAAGGTTAAAGAGGCATAAGAACTGTACCTACAATGGTCAAAGATGAGGCAAGTTGTACAAGGTTTTTGAAAGAGGACAACCATGCATCTTTATCTAATCAAAATAAAGTTTGGGTTTCATATAACCATAGACATGCTACAAGATATGATCATGCTATTCAAGCACATAGATAACTAGTGAAATTATGCATACTGTTTCTACATAACATGGCAATATGAAAACCAATATTCTTTTGCTAATCAAAATCTAAGAAACTCGTGGGGTATATATATATGCGCACACACAAAAAAAAAGGGGGATACAATGTGCCTATATTGCATCATACTTTTGAACATCTTTAATCTCAGTTTTTTAATGGCTTCTTAATATTTTTCAAGCTCTAGGAAAAACTAATATTTCATATCATATGCCATGTAGACATCATATACGTATCGGATATCAATTTTGTTGGACGCTGCTAAGATACATATACAATAAATATTTGGTTTTCAAGATTAAAAAAGTATCATAAATGGTCGCGGATTGGGAGCATAGGGTAAGCACTTCAAAGTTATCTTGCTACAGTCCAAAACAGGATATATAATAAAAGTAAATCTGAAAATAAGATTTTGAAAGTGATTATCAATATAAAAAAAATTAAAAGCTAAGAATCTAGATGCTAAGAATGAAACCAAAGGAAAGGATAATTAGTAGTTTCTTGTCTCTAAGAATTCCACCAACTAGCCATGTTGCCGTCCACATAATCCTCTAGAATTATGTGGAATCTACTACGCAGAAAGAGAATACAAGAGTGCACCCAATAAAAGACAACCTTAAGGAGTTGGAGTATTTCTGGGGATTGGTTTCTAAGACTTGTAAAAGTTCTATTTCTATACAACATAGTTTTCTTAAAAGGAAAAATTAAAAAATAATAAAAAAGTAGTTTTCTAAGTTTTGTAGTAATTGCAAACTAATTAACAAGTGCTCTTAGAAGAGAACAAGAAAAATTTACCAAAACTGTCTATAACTTCACAAGATTGTGGAATGGCAAGTTAAGTCCAACTTCATCAATAATGCATCAACACAATAGATTTTCAATAAAATAGCCATAATTTTCACGTCTGAGATCCAATTGAGGTGACTCAAAATGCATCAGAAAGTTAACTAAATCTCAGGCATCTTCAAAGTCAGATGATCTTAAAATTCCATTTGTAGCGATTGTGGTAATGTCTTGTTTGAAAGGGATGTAGGTCGGACTGCAACTTGATTTATTATTGGCTTATGTGCAGAATTTAACCTCATTCAATACCTTTGGGCCAAGTATCATCCCATATCTTTTCTTCATTAGGCCTTCAAGAGATCTAAAGATCACCTGATAACTTGTGGTAATGAAGGGTGCAGAATTTGTCCTCCAGCTTAGTTCAGCATAGTTTATTATACATCTATAAGTGTCTCTTTGTTTTGATAATGTTTGTCCGTGTTTACATATCTTTCGAGGCATTCAATCTTAAAACTTGATGTAAGATGGTTTAGAGTCAAAAAACCATAGTGTCATATATTTCTGACCCTCATCGCAAATATTTCCGACTAGACTCAAAAAGTATTTCCAATAAACCTCAAAAAGAAAGGAAATAATTCTTTTTTCTTTCCTTCCCTTTTTATGAATATCAATCTTTTAATGATTAATAATTAATTTTTGAGTTTATGAGTATTGATATATAAATATAGAGTACGGATCTTTTTAATAATTGAATATATCTTTCTTTCTTTTCTTTTTTTCCTGTCTTTTTTGGCTTGTTTCTCCAGTGGAACCTGATAACTTCCTGTTCACAAATGTTATAATAAACTAAGTCTATATAATGCCCCAAATGTGGATGTCATGCATTAGCAAACTAGAAGGATCGGATATTATATGGTTGAAATAGAAAAAGATGCGTAGTATAACATAGTAAAAAAGTTATGGCTAGCTGCATAATAGAATAGGTTATCTTCATGCCCTTTTGAGCTAGATAAGCCAAGAGTTTAGGACACATACAGACATCATATCCTTCCTAACTAGAATATATCTTCTAGACATATCTACATGCATCTAGCAAAAAGCAAGAGGTTTGATTCTATTTGCAATGATCAGGATTACATGAGACACGGTTAAGGGAACAAAAAAAAGATTAAAATTATTTGAAATATATTCATATGCAAGTCTATATGTATATAAATACGATACAGATGCATTCAAAAGCATTTCTGTTCATGCATTGCACATATAAAATCTTCTAACTGAAACTCAAAATGCTGAAATACAATTGAACCATAAATATAGAACAAAATAAGAAAAATATGGACAATTTTTTATAATAAGCTCATACACATGCTAATATAAAAATATAGAGACTCGAGATGCAAGGCCAATATGACAATGTAGGTATTGATCCAGGACGTGCCAAGAGGATCACGCAAACTGTGGGATCTACAATGTTAGCATGTCGAAATCAATATGTTCATGCAGCCATTTGTTCTGTGGTACCTTCTCCATTTCTTCCTCCTCATCTTTTATTTGGTTTCTCCATTATTGTTACACTTGGTTGGCGACATATAGGACACTTATTTGATGGAACCCATGATGCTTTTGCACATACATTTGAATATGAAACCAAGTTACCAAAGTTGAGGTTCTACCACATACATGGGAGAGAAGACAAATGCTACGATATTTCCCAATTTCATTAAGCAACCTTTCAGCTACTTGAAAGAGAAAAAAAACGGATAATAACATCTTTTAGTTTATCGAATTCTCACTATGTGCCGTCAAGAAAGCACGGTAGTATCTCTTGATTCAGACATCCTAATAAAACAATTTTTTTCAGAGTCATCACCATCAAATCCTAATTCTGCTGAAATCCAACATCAAAACTTTCTTGCAATTCGTAGAATTCACCGTCGACCCACAATATTTGTTTTATAACTTTTACCCATTATTAATCTTCTCTATGATTGCTTCAGTAACCTAAGCATGGGCAGCAGCCGTAGGCTCACATGTAAGTCCATTTTTTGGAAGACGCAGTGGGCAAGCTATAGCATAAACAACCAGTGAGAAGACACAAACTAGCTAGTTTTGACACCATGTTTATTGGGTTTAAATCATATTTGCTCTACTTTTAGGGCTAATCAATACTATATCCAAGTCTAGACCCAGATATGAAATAGGATCCCTCAGGATCTAATTGGATCAAGTCCAATTTGATGAGATCGAAATCTAATCCAATTTCATTAATTTAGACATTAATCTGTGTCTAACTCTTATATCTTACTCTATAATTTAGGTCTAACTATCCAAGTCAGGTCAATCAAACTTAATTTGAGCTGTTTTGCTATTTTATTTGTAGTAATTACTTTGTCTCTATTTTGGCTGTCATTTAGAACTTTAATAATCATCGTATTACACTTATTAATATTTTTATTTTTGTGGTTTCTCAACTTATATTACATTAATACTAAATTTTCCAAAAAAATATATTAGCTTATTTGTTTAAAGTGTGCCTTTATATTTTCAGATCTAATTTTAACTACTAGAGTTAATACAATTATTTTTGTATATATTATACTATTATTTTTTATTTAATAATATTTTTATATCTTGCATGCCTTTTGAACATTCCTCTCACTCATCCTTTTTTTTTTTAAACTGTAGAATGTGTTTGATCCAAGATTTCTTAATCATGTGTCTCGGCAGGCATGATTCATAAGACTTCGTTTATGTAAAGCAAAAACTTGAGGTGCTACCAAGTATTAGAGTTTCCATCTCATTTCTAGAACTAGCTAAAATATTTTTTTTTCAATGGCATTGACAAACTTTTGCATATCTTTGGAGTTATCATCCATTAATGCTTTAAATTTTGCCTTCTTTTGCTTTCATTTTGATAATTCCTCTTCTTGTTTAGATGTATCTGAATCTTTTTATACAGGAAACTTAATTTTTTTCTCCCTTTTCTTACCAAAAGAAATATATATACAAATAGATATTTAGATAATTTAGTGATTATGATTTCAGATAATATTTCATAAATTTGTAATGCTATAGAAACTACTAGCCAAAAGTAAAATAATTGTATGAGATAAACAAGATATCTAGATAAATAGTTCTTATCTTATTTGACTAATTTCATTCCATAGAATTAATCGAGAGATCTCATTATTTAACTATAAAGCAAATTCTTGTCAAATTATCTAATGAAGCATGTTAAAGGAATGAAATGAAGCATGGACAACATGACTCTTGCATTAGTAATTTGAAATTATCAAGATAAATACTAATAGAGTTTGGGCTAAATGTTGGCTATAATTGCTTGATCGGATAAAAAAAACCATATACAATTTACCTAGGAATTGGTTCTATATGTTCATAAAATTCTTATTTCTAGCAAGGTCATATGTTCAAGGGAAAGGTAGAAAATTATGGATTTTTGTCCATGGCAGTTTCCACTCTAAACCTATTGTGGCTCACCTTTCATAAGTCCTTAATTGTCCTGGTCATCTCTAACACTCTAAAAATTAGTTAGGATGGCAAAGGGAAGGTGAATGGGAGGACAAATTTTATGCATGAATTATATTTTTATTTTATAATTGAAAATTACTATTTTTTATTTTTTGTTTTTTTAAGTTTGAACAAGAATTTGCTACAAGATTTTCATCATGATATTTTCTTTTAACAAGACTCTTGTCCAATTGGATACTTGGTACATCATTAATTCTTTGCAATTGTATTATTACTTTTAGATTTATCTCATGAATTAATTAGCATCCACTCATGTTGGAATTTCTTGTATTGTCTTTTATTTTTGGCTTATTTTGTGATTTTTGCAGATCGTGTATGGATGCTGTTGGTGTGAGAATTTGCTTGAAGCCAGGATGCTGAAGTGGGTAGACCAGATGTGACTCCCAAAGGCATGACCTGTACAAAAATCTTAACTAGAAGTTGTTCCAACGAAGATCTTCCGATACTCACTAGCAGAAGAAGGGCTCTTTTGAATCGTATTTAGGAGAGCAAAAAGCATTATGGCACCCGGGGGAACTTCATCTCACCGCACCAACGTCATTGCTTCTCATCCAGAAGAAAATCAAACCAATGATCGAAGAAAACTATTGGCAACAGGAGCTCCCCCACATCCTCAAGCGGTGTTGGTCATGGCAGACCAATTTAACCTACTCTTCCAGTAGATTCACACCTTAACGGCTACCATCCAAGTGATTCAAGGCACCCTAGCACCTTCGGAGATGATGTCATAATCTGATCAAGCCACTCCCATATCTCGATCAATAGCACCACCATCGAATTCAGATTTTCAACTACCGCCATCAGAGCAACCACGGGCCCCTCAGCAAAGTCCAGGAGAGGAGGCAAATCCGTCAGAGTCACCCCAGATCTCCAAAATCTAGGAGGCAACAATCTCTGACTCCTCGATTAGAGCATGCTTCAACCCCTGGTCGGCGATCTCCAGCATTCTAAGGCCTACACCACCTGAGATCCAATGCTTGAATAGTGACTTTAGGAGTCCCATCTGGCCTACCCACTCTAGCATCGACTTCGAGAAGATTCTCACACCAAAAGCCTCATGGAACTTGAACAGTTATGTGATTAATTTTTTATAAACCTCGTGAATTATATTATATTAATTAGTATCATTTGTAGATCTCTCTTCTCTCAAATGCGCATAGCTTGGCTTTTGGGAAAATCATGCTGTCTTAGTGTACTTCATCTAATTTATGATATATTATATTGCTAATTTCATTAATTTTTTTGTTCAATTACTTCTATAATTATAATATTATATCCTATCTCACATGCAACATGATGTACTAAAATGATTGATGTAATTAAAAAGATCTCATAAGGCCACAAGCATAGTACATGCTATCGGTCGATACTGATGCATTGCAGATATATCATACCAACAAATACCAAACCAATACATGGTACTAAATGTGTACCGAATATTGACATACCAAACTAATGCATATGCTGGATTTACCGACATTATACCAAGATGTTATTAGTACATAGCCTGACACCAAGATGGCAAAACTTAACCATAGGGATTCCATTTTATGGACAATTAAGATTGTCCTACCACACAATGTAAGGGCAGTGGTGCAAATCTTAGCAATTGCTGGAAAATATGGCGTAGTTGAATGACAAGCAAGCCAGCAAAAGCAAGCTCAAGTAATTATTCTTTTGCACTTAACCAACACTACATAATAATTTCCAATTAAAGTTGTCTGCAAAACCAACAACCAAAGAAGTGCATTGATGGCTAGAATACTAGACTCTTCAAGTGTTCCAAGTAGTATAAAATTTTTGTAAGTTATGAATCCATAGATATGAGAACTAACAACAAATTTGACATGTGCTCTTAAATCTGGGAACTTGTTTTAAGAGATAATTGGTCTTCAATTAACTTCAAAATCTTTAAAAGCTAGGTATTCCCATAATTAAAGTTATTATTCATTGTAATGCCTTCTAATTTGCATTTGACCTAAAATTAGCCAAATTGAAGATGACTTGATTTTGGTTTTTAACTTTCTACTGGAGTTCTATGTTGATTTAAAGACAAGATTGTAGGTAATTGGGTGTCATGCTTGTTGAAGATGCAAATTATTTCCTAGAGATGGCAACCCAAGAGAGAGGTGGTGAATTGGGTTTCTAAAAAAATTTATTTTCAAAACTTGTGCCCAAAACCAAATTTTAAGTGTTTGTAAAGTGCTTAGCAGGAAATAAATAAGCAGTAGAAAATAAAAGATAAAAACAACAATACAATCATAAATACAGAAGATTTATGATGATTCGATACTACCACTATAACAAAAATGGTCTATAGTAGCAGTCAAAACCATGGTAAAAAATATAAAAAACCATTGGTAAAACCTATACCAATAGTTAGTAAACTACAACAACAGGTGGCAATGCTAAAAACTATTTGTTGTGATTTTGGGGAGCATTATAATAAGCAAATCTGTGCTAATGATTTTGAGTTAACTTATAACGATAGTTTGTAACCATCTGCACACTACTACAGAATGGGACTACGACAGTACATACTATTACAGTAGTTTCAAAAACTATTGTAATAGACTCTATGGCAGTGGTTACGAATAACCATTGTCATAGGTCTAACATATAGCAGCGGTTATCGTCAACCGTTGCCATGGTTGATTTATAGCAGCGGTTATCATCAACCGCTGCTATGGTTGATTTATAGCAGCGGTTATATAAAACTACTATAATAGATTGATCTATCCATAGATCAGACCTATAGCAGCGGATAGTGAATCGCTGCCATAGATCCTACCACAGATCAAATCTATGATAGTGGTTAGCCATAACCGCTATAATAGACTAAACCTATGGTAGCGGTTAGCTATAACCACTGCCATAGGTACAGTCTATTACAGCGGTTTCTTATAACCGCTGCTATATCTTTTTTTTATTTTTTTTAAATATTATATAATTCAAAAATTTAATGCACATCTTTACTATTTATTATTTTAATAATTATCAATAGAGTATCATCACAAAAGGTCACCTCGACCTGATAGCCCTAGCTTCATCGATTAATAAAATTTGATTTCGACAATCACGAACGACAGTGTGATTATTTGATAGATGGAGACCATCGGTGGATCCAAAAATCCACAACGATGATCTCGATGATATTTATAGCATACTATCAAAGTTTCATTTCAATCGGATATCATTATTATGGTCAATTTAGTATGAAATAATTTCAACCATTAAATAAGAAATAAGTGATTAAAAGGCCAAACGACATCCAATTACAAGATAATTTTTTGGTTAAATGATCTTGTCTATAATTTTAATCATTTTATATGGTGATGATCGTAAAATTCAAATTATTTCTGTATGAACTATTCATGTTAAGCAAATTTTGTAAAAGCATAAGCATAATTACTAAAGGAGTTCAAGAACAAGTATCGAGTGATGTATAGTTTTAGATGGTTCTTACACCTGCGGTTTAAATTTTACGATCACCATTATAAAATAATTAAAGTAATAGCTAAGATCATTTATCTAAAAAATTATCTCATAATTGGAGGTCGTTTGGTCCTTTGATTACTCATATCTCATTTAACGATCAAAATCATCCTATACTAAATTGACCATGATAATAATATCCGATTGAAGTAAAACTTTGATAGTATGATAAGAATGGTACTGATATCATCATTGCAAATTTTTAAATTAATCAATGATCTTTATCCATCAGATTATCATGCGGTCATTCATGACCATCAAAATCATCAAATTTTATCGATCACCATAACTAGGGCTATCGGATCGAGGCGATCTTTTATGATGATACTTTAATGATAATTACTTAGATAATAAATGATAAAGATAAATTTTAAATTCTAAAATTATACCATATTCAAAAAATATATATATAAAAATTTATATTTGCATCTATAGTAACGGTTGGCAAAAATCGCTATTATAGGCCTATTGCAGTAGTTGTTAACCGCTGCTATAAGATATATAGCAACGATTTCTGACAACCATGGTAATAGACCTATGATAGCGGTTTTGAAAATCATTGCCATAGGTCTGGCATAAATTTTTGCTCCACATTGATCTTATCATCTTCTCGATCTCCTCTCTCTCTCCCTCTCTACCCAAGCCTTAGCTACCCTCCTCGCCACCGACCCGCCCCTCCATCGGCCTACCCCACCGCCCCCTCCTTCAGCCCCACTGCCGGCTTCGGCTCCCTTGGCTCCTCGCTCGACTCTCTCTCTCCCTCAGCCTCGCACCGGCTCCCTCCCTCCACCGCCACCCCCACCCTCAGCCCCAGCACCTCCTTCCCTCTATCACCACCGTGGGCCCTGCCTCCTTCGATCCTGGCCCTCCGTCGGCCTGCCTTGCCACCATCTTGCCCCACTAGTGGCCCCCTTTGGCCCTCCCCTCGTCGGCCCACCCCATCGCCCCATTTGGTTGTGCCTCACCCCACCACCCCTTTGGCCCCACCCACTATCGCACCTTATCGGTATCCTTTGGCCCCACTATTTTTATTAATTTATTTATTAATTTATATTTTTAATTTTTTATTAATTTACCTTTCTAAGCACATATAATACTTGGATTGCTAGCATGTTACTTATATTTTTTGATGCTTAATGAATATAATATTAAATTTATTATATTATTCATAAATTATTTATTATTTATATATTCATAAATTAAAATATATTCATAACTTAATATTATATCTTAAATTATTAAATTTAATATTAAATTTAAAATAATAAATAAGTTACTTATCTTATTTCATTTTTTATTTTATTATTTTATATAATATTACAAAATTTGCTTTAACATGAATAGGTTCATACAGAAATAATTTGAATTTACGCATTCACCATATAAAATGATTAAAATTATAGACAAGATCATTTAACCAAAAATTATCTTGTAATTGATGTCGTTTGGCCTTTTAATCACTTATTTCTTATTTAATGGTTGAAATTATTTCATACTAAATTGACCATAATAATGATATCCGATTGAAATGAAACTTGATAGTATGCTATAAAATATCATCGAGATCATCGTTGTGGATTTTTGGATCCACCGATGGTCTCCATCTATCAAATAATCACACTGTCGTTCGTGATTGTCGAATCAAATTTTTATTAATCGATGAAAGCTAGGGCTATCAGGTCGAGGTGACCTTTTGTGATGATACTCTAATTGATAATTATTAAAATAATAAATAGTAAAGATGTGCATTAAATTTTTGAATTATATAATATTTAAAAAAATAAAAAAAAGATATAGCAGCGGTTATAAGAAACCGCTGTAATAGACTGTACCTATGCAGTGGTTATAGCTAACCGCTACCATAGGTTTAGTCTATTATAGCGGTTATGGCTAACCACTATCATAGATTTGATCTGTGGTAGGATCTATGGCAGCGATTCACTATCCGCTGCTATAGTCTGATCTATGGATAGATCAATCTATTATAGTAGTTTTATATAACCGCTGCTATAAAATCAACCATAGCAGCGGTTGATGATAACCGCTGCTATAAATCAACCATGGCAACGGTTGACGATAACCTGCTATAGTGTTAGACCTATGAAAATGGTTATTCGTACCACTGCCATAGAGTCTATTACAATAGTTTTTGAAACTACTGTAATAGTATGTACTGTCGTAGTCCCATTCTGTAGTAGTGTGCAGATGGTTACAAACTATCGTTATAAGTTAACTCAAAATCATTAGCACAGATTGCTTATTATAATGCTCCCCAAAATCACAACAAATAGTTTTTAGCATTGCACCTGTTTGTTGTAGTTTACTAACTATTGGTATAGTGTTTTACCAATGGTTTTTTATATTTTTTACCATGGTTTTGACTGCTACTATAGACCATTTTTGTTATAGTGGTAGTATCGAATCATCATAAATCTTCTGTATTATGATTGTATTGTTGTTTTATCTTTTATTTTCTACTGCTTATTTATTTCCTGCTAGCACTTTACAAACACTTAAAATTTGGTTTTGGGCACAATTTTGAAAATAAATTTTTTTAGAAACCCAATTCACCACCTCTCTCTTGGTTGCCATCTCTAGGAAATAATTGCATCTTCAACAAGCATGACACCCAATTACCTACATCTGTCTTTAAATCAACAAAGAACTCCAGTAGAAAGTTAAAAACCAAAATCAAGTCATCTTCAATTTGGCTAATTTAGGTCAAATGCAATTTAGAAGGCATTACAATGAATAATAACTTTAATTATGGGAATACCTAGCTTTTAAAGATTTTGAAGTTAATTGAAGACCAATTATCTCTTAAAACAAGTTCCCAGATTTAAGAGCACATGTCAAATTTGTTGTTAGTTTCTCATATCTATGGATCATAACTTACAAAAATTTAATACTACTTGGAACACTTGAAGAGTCTAGTATTCTAGCCATCAATGCAACTTCTTTGGTTGTTGGTTTTGCAGACAACTTTAATTGGAAATTATTATGTAGTGTTGGTTAAGTGCAAAAGAATAATTACTTGAGCTTGCTTTTGCTGGCTTGCTTGTCATTCAACTCGGCCATATTTTCCAGCAATTGCTAAGATTTGCACCACTGCCCTTACATGTGTGGTAGGACAATCTTAATTGTCCATAAAATGGAATCCCTATGGTAAGTTTTGCCATCTTGGTGTCAGGCTATGTACTAATAACATCTTGGTATAATGTCGGTAATCCAGCATATGCATTAGTTTGGTATGTCAATATTCGGTACACATTTAGTACCAGTGTATTGGTTTGGTATTTGTGGTATGATATATCTGCAATGCATAAGTATCGACCGATAGCATGTACTATGCTTGTGGAATCTTCTCTCCC